>VZRO01001058.1:382377-406027 GCA_013397915.1 Daphoenositta chrysoptera
AACAGCGGCACCTGGCGGCGGCGGGGGGAGGCGCGGCGGGAGCGGCCGCCCCTCGGGAGCCGGGAGGGCTCGGCCCTGCCCCGGGGAACACAGGGGACACCGGGGGACACGGGGGACACCGTCTGCCCCCGCGCACGGGAAAGCCCCGGGCGATGGGAGGCAGCCCGTGCTCCCGGCCGCAGGTGTCCCACGGCATTGCCCCAGGAGCGCTGCCGCTCCTCCGCACCCTGCTCAACGTGTTTTCTGCCGGCAGGAAATTCCTGACGCAGAAGGACAAGGAAAGCATGTTCACCATGGACCACTTCCCTCTGTGGTACCGCCGGGCAGCCGAGCATCCCCCCGGGAGCTTCATCTACAGCTTTGTGTCAGAAGATGATGCAGGTAACGCCAGCCTGAGCGCGGAGCGGAGGGAAAGAGAAAAGAGCTTTTCACACCTCGCACCCCGCAGCGCGCCCATCCCGATCCCTGAATCGCTGCTCTCCGCCAGTGGGAAGGGCTGAGACCTGCCCTCTCGGCGTTACCTTCGCACCGGCGTGGGGACAGAGAGGTCATGGCCAAAACACCGATCACAGCGGAAAGATAAAGCTACAAAGTGTGGGGAAGGCAGTCAGGAATGAGAAATGCAGGGCTACAGAGGAGGGGAAGGATGGAGATGGAAACGCAGGGCTTGGGTAGACGGAAAGGTTTAGGGAGCTTGGGGAACACAAGGTACTTTTGGGGCTGGAAAACACACGAAACATGAGAAGGGAACAGGAAAGGTATTGCAGAAGGAATGAGACACGTAGGTGTGGCCAGGCTTGGGAGGGAACAACACCAGCCCTGCCGGATGACAGTGACAGCTGGCACGGGTGAGGGACCAGCACACAGTCAGGAAGTCTAAGCTTAGAGGGTGTCGTTTTTTCCATCACCACTTTCCATGACAGGAAAGGATGGGTTTGTTATGGAAGATGAGGGAGGAAAAGGGTGGAGGTGAAGGCTTTTCCATAGCATTGGTGCCCTGCATCCTCCCAATCCTAGCACTAAAATATAGCATCTCTCGCTCAGCAAAGAAGTTCAAACACTAGAGGAAAGCAATGAGTGGCTTTTCAATATCTCTTGCTTGGGGTGTTGGTTCCTGTGAGTGTGCAGGGTTATCCAGGACCTTCTCAAAGGCTGGAAGAGAGCAGAAGAGCCTAAAAAGAAACAAGCAAAACAAAATATTCCTGTGAGACTCCTCTACAGAAGGCAGAAATCCCCTCTGTGCTCCTCCTGGCCCCTAGCTCTCCATCTCTGTCACAGAGCTCGGCACTGTAGCTGTTAAAGCTTTTTGTGGCACAGTGGTGGGAGGCTGGTGGGTGGGAAAGCAAGTAGCAAAGAGAAGAAAACCAGCCTGGGAGGCAAGAGATGAACCAGGATGGAAAGGAATGGAAAGAGAAAATACTCAAAACTTACAAAAGCCTCTCTCTGCCCTACACAAATCTCACTTAGCAAGGCAAGTGTGGAGAGAGGGGGAGAGATGGCAGGAGGGACCTCTCACTCCCCTGCAAGCCATGGCATCTGCTCTTTGGAACAGAGCATGGGTTGGAAAACTGGGCAGTGACACCCTCTGGGACTTCCTAGGGCAGCCATTTCCCAGACCAACGTAGTCACTGCTGCCTAAACATTGGGGTTGTGGTTTTCTCAGAAGTCGTAGCTGGTTTGGGATAAAGCCAGAAGACAAGAAGCTGGTACTGTTCTTTGTTTTACATGGGCGTTAGTCAGAAGCTTCAATCAAGGCCAGAACCCCATTCACCTGCAGCCCCTGCAGGCACGCTGGAAGAAGCAGCACTTGGCCCTGAAGACCTCGTGCCCTAAACTGTCAGGGAGATCATTCGTCTCCTCAGGGATGAGCAGCTGGGCTTAGAGAGACTGTGATCCATGGGATCACACAATATGCCTGGAGAGGGTCAGGAAACACTACCCAGAGCTTCTGAGACAGTGGTTCACTGTAAAGCAGAGTCCAGGGCCTTCCTTGACTTCTGATGAAGCAGAGCTGCCCCACATTTTAGCCAAAATAGGCCACCCAGTTTCTTACTAAATTCTATCAGATGCTGAAGTCCCCTTTTCATGTTTCCCACAAGTCCCCTGCGGTTTAAGGAGGTTTTCATGGCAGATGGACTTCTAATCATCTAAGAAGGAAAACCCCCAAGAGCTCTCCATTGAGGAGGAAACCAGCAGGAAATGACTGCAGAATCATTTATGCACAGCACCTCTTTCCAGTGTCCTGAAGTCCCAGAAATAAAAGGACAGCAGGGAAGCCTCTGCCTGTCAAGTAGTACTGTGCTTACAAGCCAGATTTTTCATGTGTTGGGTAGATTTTTTTTCTAGAAACCCTAAGTGTATTTTGCTTCTTTGTCCCATCCTGTAACAAGACATTTGGGGTTCACCATAAAGGCAGGATCATGCCCAAGGCATGTGAGCTGAGTATTTGTTTCACAAGGGTTTTACTACTTTTGACACACTTGGGCAGGTTAATCTGGGTTTGATCAAGAAACAAAAACCAAACAGAGGGAGCCTTCAGGTAGGCACTGAACTGTGCTCTGGACACACCTAGAATGATGAAGGCAGACATGGAAAGCAGAAACAAATGCTGGAGTTGTGGGGAAGGGAAGAGCCCCTGACCCATCTGTCTAAACAAGAGATTTCCAGAGAGCATGCGAGGAGGGAACCAGGGGCAGGGTACACCCATCAGACTGGCCCTCAAACTGTCCCCTGGCAGTTCCCAAAGAGCTGCCCCAGCTGAAGCGAATCGAATCACTTTAAAAAACCACAGAAACGGGATCTGCCACATGGACGATTGCAGGCTGGAACAACGGCACCGACAAAGGGAGGTGGGGTTCAGTCGCTTGAGCCTGTCCAGCCATGAGATTTTAGACGCCCCGTGGGAGCTCAGAGATCTGCACAGGGCTGGCAGATGTGTCACAGGACCCACAGGATGCTCAAAGCAGCAGCTCGAGGATAACTGGGAGACCCTGGGGCATAAGAGAGGTTAGGCAACGAAGTCCCCGGAGACTTGGTGTCTAAAAGGGAGCAGCACCCGGCAGTGCTGGGGCTGCAGTTTGTGGTGCTGCCCTGGCTCGGAGTCAGATGTAAGCCCGGCCTTTGCTGTGCAAGTGGTGTCAGAATTACCTGTCCTGCTTCTCCTCTGTCTCCAGAGTTCAGATGGTGCCTTGAGCAGAACAGCTCCCTGGCCTAAGAGAAGCTCTACGTGCCCAAAACCGAGGGGGCCAATCCTTTACATTTTATCACAGAATCATGGAACGTTTGGGGCTGCAAGGGACCTTAAAGATCACTTAGTTCCACACCCATTGCCATGGCAGGGGTATCTTCCATGAGATCAGGTTGCTCAAAGCCCCAACCAGCCTTGGGCGCTTCCTTTATGCTGAGGATGCCACTTGTATCATGAGCCAGAGAGAAGAGAAAAATAAAATCTACTCATAGCCCCTTAGGCTGCTTATATATCTTGAAAGATGCAGCCCTCAAAATCCTGGGATGTTTCGGAGTTGAGGCACATGTACACACTGTCCTGGATGGGAAAATGTGTGGGCAAGCTTCTCCTGCTGTATTTTACTCCTTTTTGGGGGTAAGCTAACCAAGCCTGCTGTATTTGTGTCTTGACAGAGGGAGGTGGCCTGCCAAAAGTGGTGACAGTGAGCACGGCTGTGTCTGTGTCTGTGGACGGGAAGATGGGAGTTGCTGCAGGTAGGACACTCTGGTTTCTCTTTTCATCTTGAATGAAATGGTTGCATCTTGCATTGAGTGTGGGAGCTGAGAGCTGTTAGCTTGTCATTCAAGGGAAGTGACAGGAGCCACAATAGCTTGTGGTATTGAAAACCAGGCTAAACAGAGAATAATGAAGCAGGTACTGAATGGCTGACAGGCTTCTGAAAGGGAAACGGGCTCTTTGAATGGAAGCTTCCCGTCTCCAGCGCTGGCGAATTTCTGGATTGAGACTCTTTCTCTGGAGCATGAGTAGGCTGGGAAGTCCGTGCAGGTTTAAAACTTTGCAGGAAACACTTTTGGCTTTGGAGCAGCATCATGTTTATGTGTCTCCATTGTTATCTCAAATAACTTCTGCTGGTGGAATGGGCATGTTGCTAGATCTCCAACTCTGACCACAGTTTGCCTAACTTATTGTTGTATCTGAGCTTTAAGCTCCTTTTGGCAGACCTTCACTGGACTGCTTCCTCTTTTGGAAAATTCATACAGCACATTATTGCCAACAGAACCCCAAAGCTTTTGAAGATTTGCCATTTTCTGTATTAATTGCTTCAGCCTTTACGGAAGTACATTGAACTCAGATGCAAAAGAGAGCAGCCATTTAACAAAACAAATCAACATCATCAGTAACCCTGGCACCATGTCCAACCTAACCACTCAGCATAGGAATATTGGGGTAAGGGAAGATGCAGCTCCATGGAAATTGTTTTAGTCCTGGAGCCAGTGACTAAAGGAAGAGGCTGATGGAATAGGTAATGGAGTAATTATCACCAGAAATGTGCTGTGGTGCAAAGCTTCTTGTGAAAGAATGGTTGGTGTTCATGGAGCCTTGTATGGTGGAAGGAATAACTGATAAAAGAGACAGCAAACAACAGCTTTGTTATAGGAGTGTCCTGTAGATGGGATAGGGAAGAGAGAAGGCCAAACAGCAGATACCCTCAGATCACAGTGTTGGCCATTGCATTCGCCTGGGCTGGGTAGGATACAATGAATGCTCTTCAATACTACTACTAATATAGCAATTTAACTTCATCTGATGAAGCATTCCTTCATTTCCAGGGTTTCAGTAAGTTCTAGCTGAGGGCTATACTTTTTAATTACCACGTGGGCATTGAGAAAGTACTTACAAGCTGAAGGACAGGTGTTATGAAGGAGAACATTTCTCTACCTTATACACAAAGCCAGAAAATTATTATGAAGTCTGTCTAGAGACACCTATGAACAGAGATGGTTTCAGCAAAGTTCACATTAATAGGTGCTTGGATGATAGAAACTGCTCCCAAAACTGATACCAGCTGACACTGTTATACCCAGCAGAAAATGAAAGAGCATTGAAACTGCACCAAGGGTCTCAGTACAGCACTGAAGCATTTTTCTAAGCATTAATTTGAGAGGAGAAAATAACTTTTTTTTTTTTAAAGAAGTTTGTTTTTCATGATCTTTTTCCTTCCCTGTCCTGACTTGTGGATTAGAGCAGAGGCACACAAGCAGTTCATCCATGTTGTGGTTTAAGCCCAGCCGGAAATCAACCACCACACAGCTGCTCACAAACCTCCCTCTCACCCCTCCACCCCGGTGGAATGGGGAGGAGAATCAAAGTAAAACTTGCAGTTTGAGATAAGAACAGTTTAATAATTGAAAGTGAAGTAAAATACAATAATAATGGTAAATGACGATGGTAACAAAACTGGGAAAAACAAGCCAAGCGTGGTACAATTGCTCACCAACCAGAGATCCATGCCAGACCCCTCTTCCCAAACCCAGGCTGGTCCCCCTTCTGGGGGGCTCCCCCCAGTTCATAGAGTCGGCCTGATGTTCTGCGGTGTAGAATGTCCCTTTGGTCAGTTCAGGTCACCTGTCCCAGCTGTGCTCCCTCCCAGTTCCCTTTGTTCTCCTCACTGGCAGAGCACGAGACAAGGAAAAAAGCCCTCGACTTAGGATAAACACAACTTAGCAAAAAACCAAAACATCAGTGTGTTACCAACACCGTTCTCATTATGAATTCAAAACACAGCACTCTAACAGCTACTGAGAAGAAATTAACTCTAGTCTAGCTGAAACCAGGACAATCTGGCACTCAGCATAAATACAAGGCAGGAAACTTCTCAGTGGAAGCACTGGAGCACGAACAAGTGGCAGGAGGATCTGCCCCTGACAGAGCCATTTCTCTTCTGTCAGCAGTGCTTTTCACAACCCCTGTGGAGATTTCCACCCACTCAGTTATGCTGAATACTGTCTGTGGACATGCTGTGAAGGGGCAGGATCCTTTGCAGAGGGTGGAGGAAACAGCAGAGGATAGGGAAACAAATCACGTTAGAAGAGTAACAATAAGGGGAAAAAATCTGTCCTTTGTGGAAATGATGCAGAACCAGTTTTCTCGCTGGCAACCACGGAAGTTGAGACAGAGAAATGAATTTTCAATTGCTTTTGTTCCTTAAAGGTGCCACGGTCCCTGTCACTAGCAGGTGCATTAGGTGATCTGACCATGAGCATCTTCTGCTACTCCCACGCTTGGTGGGTGTTCTCCATTCCTGGTTTCTTATGCTTTGATGGAAACAACCCATCTTTGATCCATGGTGTGGGTGGGCTAAATGACAACATCAGGACAAATGCTATCTCCCAAAGGGTCCAAAGGTCCTCATGTCCCCAGCTGCAGCCTCCACTGACTTCAGGAGTGCAAGGGTTTGCTGAGATATGTCCCATGTGCTGGCTTGGGTGTCAGTTTACACCACGTTTGGGGGAGTTCAAGGAGCAGAAAAGTACTATATTACCATTTTCTTTGTTTCCAGTAGTGAAAGGTTCATCATCTGAATCTTTCACACTAGTAGTCATTAGTGGTCACACCACCAATTGAAATACTGTTTTTTTCTTGAGGATGTCAGCTTTGAGAGTAAGGATGTAGATCTCACTTCATCTCCCCTCACACTAACATCATCCTCCTGAGTGGCTAGATCCTGATTCTAGGGAACTGCATCCCATGCAGAGGCTGCAGCAGAAATGATGCTGGGCAGTGCTGCACACCGTCCTGGCTACAGGAGAGAGGTGAAGGAAGGGGAGGCAGTGTGGAGGCACAGAAGAGACAATCAGAGCAGAATGGGATGCAGATTGTTGTTATTATCATTCTGATGGCATCAGCTCTCAGTGGGATTGATACCATGGTAATTTAGAGTTATGATACTACCAGAAGTTTGGTACCCAGCACTGGTTCCCAGAAAGCCAAGTATCTGTGTAGACTTGTAGTTTCTGAATAAATGCGGCCACAGTTCTGTAAAAGGGGAACAACAGAGACTTTTTAAGTGCCCCGTTAAAAGAACAAGTGGTATGAACTGGCTTGTCATTCTGCCACTGATCATTACAAACACTGTCACTTGTTTGACTTGATGGTGCTTGAGGGGATTTGTAAGCACTTTGAAATGTTCACTATGCATGCAGTGAAAAATTAAGCTGCAGGATTTATGCCGTGCTCGTGGGGAGCCCCCCCAGAGCCCCCGTGGGGAGGATGTCAGTGACGGGGAGCGCTGGGCCCCCTTTCTTCTGGCAGATGAACGGCAGCCCCCAGCCAGGGCAGAGCAAGGCAAACTGGTGAAATCAAATGTCCAGGAAGGTGACACAGGCCTGGCTGCTGTCGGGGAGTGAGGGAGCAGTCGGATGGGATTGGAGAGGTGCAGTCTGGAGGGCTGAGAGAAGGGATGGAGGGGGAAAAGCAAGGGCCTCCTTCCTCCCAGTTCAGTCCATCTCAGCTCAGTGGGAAATCCCAGAATGGGTTTGAGGGGGAGTCCAAGCTGCTCCTCTTGCTGTTAGAGATGTTCCTCCATGCTCCAGGTGGAGAGGTGGCCAAATCCAGGAGGGAAAAGCAGTGTCCTTTGCCCTGCCCTCCCCTCCCCACTTTTAGTCCATCCCTCTCCTTCCCCCATGGCCTGGAAGGGGTGCGCAGGGGGTTCAGTGTGCACACAGATTTCTTGGAGGACACGGTGGGGCCAAGGCAGGGCCCACTAGTGTGAGCTGAGTTGGTGTGGTCTCTTTGGTGGGAAGCCACACAGGCAGCCCTGGTTTGACTGTACCTGTTCCTTGGAATGAGTATTATCTACCTGCTTTATTGTGCTTTGCCACTTCAAAGCACTATGCAAACATTAAGTAATGGCTGGATGATTAATTATAATTAATTAGAAGGCAGCTATTCTCCTGGGATGTCAGTCCAGCACCTTTCAGGCACACTAACTCTGTTGGAAATGAGAAATAAGGAGTGGTGATGGCATTCTCCCCAAGCCATGTCCTGCCCCAGATAGCGCTGTCGTCTGCTCCCTCCCGTGAGTCAGTAGCCCGGGGCTTTCTGATCCTCAGGCTGCAAGGCAGAAATCACATGGAGTTGCTGACAGAAGCTTTTAGTGATTTAAAGCCCCAGTGAAACTGCTGGAATCTGTGCAGGAGTTCAGCTGTCACTTTGGGCTGTGGATGACGTCTCTTTCACTGCCTGACCTTCTTGCTGTTCAACCCCTGTGGCTGTCAGCTGGCTGCCAGTCCCAACAGGGACAGGTAGGGTGAGGTTCCCTGCCCTGTCACCTGCCAGGGATGGGAAACAGACAGTGGGGCAGGCACATGGTGCCCAGTAAAAATAATCCAGATGGGCACTTGGGAGATGTGGGTTTATTTGACACAACACTTCTCTCCTCTGTTTATACTGGAAGTTGCTGTTCTTACCAGCAGTTATTGGACCACAGTGAAATTGTTATCCCATGACACCAGCAATTCATGGAGATGTATTTGGGGAGAGCCCTAGGCAAGCTCAAACCAGGGGCAGAGAAGAGAAATGTTTTCTCTGTTTTAAAGACAGAGTTTTGGGGCACTGAGTTATCAAGATCAGTATTTTCAGAAGAGCTCTGTATTCACAGCAGGACCAGATTTTTAAAATGTTTTTTGATTTTTTTTTTTCAAAAGAATTTGAAATCAATCAGTCTGAAAAGTAGGTAATGGGGAGTAATTTTGCCATTTTACCTCTGGTTGAAATCCAGCCTCTATCAGTTTGATGGAAGCTCTTCATTTGAAAAGCAATTCCTGGCCAGCTTGATGTCTCTCCTTCTCTTCCTTGGTCCCCAGTTTCGGCTACCTGCTGTCTGCTACCAGCAAGCAGGAACAGGAGGTGCAGGTAGCTTTTTCAGCAGGACTGTTGCTGTGGCATCTTTTCAAGCTAATCTGCACACAATTCTGTATTCCTACAGTTTTGTTGCTTGGATGGATAAACCATTTCAACCTTCTCTCTGGAAAGTGACAGTAGCATCAGTAGGAGCTGTTAAAATGCACGGAAATAAGCTCTAATAGCATAAGCACCTTTTCCATGGAAATAGCTGCATATAAACTGGAGAATTAAAATTATTTCACTAGGCTGGCTCAGAAAGCAGCATTAAGATACCCATATAAAATACGAGGGTAGCTGATCTCTTGAACGTGTGCTGCAATATTCAGAAGGAATGCTGTCCCTCTTTTCCTGCCGAAGGTTGTGCCAAAGTTGTCTCAGTGCAGAGACTTCTGTGAGTTCCTGAGGCATCACCAGGTGCCTTTATGGAAATCATGGTCCCCCTGGCATGCAGATGGAGAAAAAGAAGGAAGACAACTCGTTTTCAACCCATCACCTGCTATGTCTGGTCTCTGCCTGGTGCCAGCCCCTTCTGGCAATCCCCAAAGCCCGAGCAGTTTGTCAGGCATCCCTTGGATCCGACAGTATCAGAGACATCTGAACGGGCCGTGCCCTGGAACTGAGTCACAGAAAGTGTGAGGGGCACTCCCAAGGCAGAAATACTGCTGATTTTAGTGCTGAGAGGAGCTGTACCACCTCCACCTCTCAGGACATCCATCTGGGGGCTGTTTTCAGTGGGTACACGTCGGGCTGGCCGAAGGGTTGAGCCACGGCTCCGATGGCGCAGTATCCTCGTGCCGTGGTGCCGCTGGGGTGCCAAAACCAGTGTCTCTTGCACCCTTCATCCCCCCTGCCTGCCTGGCATTGCGTTCTGCTTGCACACTGGGCCTCGGGGCACACCTGCCAGTGCACAGGCTGCGTTTTGGGGTGTTTCTGGGGCACACACGAGCCCTTCTGTGAGCCAGACAGAAGTGAGGTGGTTGCGTTATTTTGCACTGGCTCTGGTCTTACAAACTTTTCCTTTCATCAAGGTTTGGCATCAGTGCTGGGGCCACATGGTTCCCTTTTCAGAGCTGATTATCCTCCAGCCGGGTCAGTGAACAGGCAGAGAAAGCAACATCTGCCTGCAGAACTCCAGATAGACGTCTGCATGCATAGGCAGTAACCGGGGACAAGAGGGACAAATAAGTCTATTTTGACCTCAAAAGAATGCTAAAAATAGTCATGTGAGGCATCTTTCATAGCATTCTGCTCACCCTGGCTGGACCTTAGCAGTTTCCTTTTCTTCCATGGTGTATGTGCTGTCTGCACAGGCTGTAAGATCTTCAGCACGGGGACCGTGCCCCCTCCCTGTGTAGGCAGACATGGTCGATTGCCTTGGGATGAGTCTTTGTCTGGGGAAAAATTGAAGACAGTAGCCAATTCTGTTGAGTAAATATTTCTTTGTAGGCTCTGCTACCACTTACCAGGGAAAAAGCACTGAGTGAGTGAGCCCTGCCTTCCTCAGCCCATGCAGGCAGTGCCTCACCCAGCACAGATCCTGTGGGCAGGTTCCTGTGCCCAGGCCCTGCCCTCGCCAGCCCTGTCAGGGGATTTTCTCAATGGGACCCCGACAAAAAACTGTGAGCGATGAGTTTTCCCGTTGGGGGTCTGTGAGGCATCTCTCCAGGACATGCTCAGCCCCGGAGCCTGTTCCAGGCTGGAGCTCCAGCCCAGGACCCCGTTCATGCCCGTGGCAGCAGAAATCCCCTCGCCTGAGGTTACCCATCACCGCCGCCTCTACAGCTCCTCTGGTTGCCATGCCTGGCACTCCTGGAGCAAAAAGAGCCCTTGACACTGACTCAGGAGAGACTTGCATATAGCTGCATTTTTCAGATTGGCACCCAGCGCCTTTGCCATGTTCCCTTTGCTTGCAAATTATTTGATATCATTTTAATTCTGAGCCGAATTAGAGCAGTGCACGGGTTGCCATAGCAACCATTTCCTTGTGCCTTTTGGTCTGACTCATTGCAGACAATTACTCTTGCGCTCCAGGATTCACAGATGTGATAGGGGAAGAATCATGTGCTGGGCTTTCAACTTTTTTTTTTTGCTTTTAATTTCCTTCCCAGCTTCTCTTCCATTAACTCCTGCCTCCCCAGCATCTGCAGGGCCCCGTCTCCCTGCGCAGGGGTGCTCTGGGAGCGCGTGGGGTGTGTGGATAAACCATGTGTGAGGTGATGTGTGCATACCCGTGCGTGTCTGCATGCATAAACAGCTCCTCTGCAGTCTGCTGTGACATCCCCGGCATCCCTGTCTGCACGTCTCGCTGGGGACGTGCACAGACACTCAGAACCGCAGAGCAATTTGCACTTCCTCCTGTCCCTGGTAGGTACAGGGCTGATCCCCGTGGCCATGGGGTTTTACCCAGTGTGCAGGGGCTGTCAGGAAGCACGGGCTGTGCAGGGGGGCTGACAGAGTGCGAGGGGCAGGAATGGTGCAGGACCTTCCTTTTGGAGCTGTGTGGAGACCCACAGGCTGCCAAGCAGGCGGCCCTGCCACCCCTGGCACCACCTCAATCTCTGTGTGGATGCAAGGCCGGTTCATTACCCTGCTCACACCCATCCCCACAGTGCCCCACGTCTTTTATCCCAAGTGCCTGGAGTACAGTGCTTTGTCCTTAGCCTTAGCTCAGGTACAGCTGCTGTCCTGGGCTGCACCAGCACCTGCAGCTCAGCAGAGGAGCACAGCCACGCGAGGAGATGCTGAGAAGGATCACATCAGCAGCCTGTAGATGTGAGGATGAAGGTGGTAAATGTCACAGCAGAGGAGGTTATGGGAAACGTCTTGTAAGATGGTTTAGCTTAAATTCAGCCAAGGCAGAAGCAGACAAGTTTTGCAGGGTGAGAACCACAGAAACTTAGCGGATCCGGGTGCAGCTCCAGCCTCCTCCTAAGAAACATTCTTTTAACCACCAAACTCAACCCAAATTCTTTTTCTCCTGCCCTACCCATCACCTAAGGCACAAATCTCCCCATCATAAGGCTCTGTAATGGGACTCTGACTGCCATCCCTTTCCCTTCACAAGATCTTTTTCTTCTCTTCATTTCTCTCACTGGGATACAGAAAGTCCACTCAGGATCACAGCTAATTCTGGTTAGATGGCACCTCTACACGCTGCTGCCCAGGGTGTGTGGAGGGTGTTCTGCTGCTGGCTCCTGGCACTGCTTTCACAGGCAGCAGTGCAAAGTCTGGAGTGTGAGGAAGTAGCAGTTGAGCTTTTGGGGACAGTGTGAAGCCCCCATTTCTGTGAGGATCCTGATTCTCTTGCCCTCCATCTGTCTGGCACGACAAGCAGCTGCTTAAGCTGGCTCTGCAGAGAGACTGTGTGGAATGGAAAAAAGACAGCAAAGAAACGCTGCCTTGCCCAGCCCTGCCCTGCCCTGCCCTGCCCTCCCTTAGAGGTCAGAATGGTAGAGATAAAGTGAGGATTGCTTACATATCAAGCTGAGTTAGACCTTGCAAGTGAGGTTAAAACAAACAGCATAATATTCTTCAGCTCTTTGGGGAAAAAAAAAAAAAAAAAAGAAGAAGAAGAAGTAGGGCCACTGCTGGTCAATAAGAGTGAAGTTGGGATCAAGGAGTCTATAGCCTGAGCCAAAACCAAAGAAGACTGTGCCCAAGTTATTGGTAAGGACAGAAATATCACCCTTGGGGAAAGAAACAAGCTGAGTACTGTGAATAAGCAGCTCAAGCTGATTAGTGCAGTCCCAGTGCTGGGCCTGGGTGCTCTCTGGCCCTGGGAGAGCTGGCACGTGGAAACACACACTTACAGCAAAGGGCTTTTTCCAGCTCTGCACACAGTGCATGCAGTCTGGAAAAGTGAAAATTCAGCAGTTAGGATTAAAGAAGGATGAGAAATAAGTTTGTCAGTCTCAGACTTTTAAGTGTGACCTCTGCAATGTTTGTAGCACTTTAGAGGAGATCTTCAAGGAAAGTATAATTACTACCAAGCAGTTAGGGGGAGAGGGAGGCAGGCAATATGAATTTATCAGTGCTGGGTAGCACCAGGCTGAGCCAAGAGCTTTCTTTCAGATGATTGTTTTCCTGGAAGGCAAAAGAAATTTCAAAGCTCTCATCTCTGTATTTCAGTAAAGCATTGATACATGACACATAAGAAACAATTAGTTAGACTGGAGAAGATCAAGGGAGGCAGAGGAGTTGTAAGGGGCAGGGAGGGAGAAGGCAATCTGGGAAGACAGAAGCAGCAAGATCACCTATCAAGTCTAGCAAAAGGTTTCTTGTTACACCCCCGTGGTCGCCCATGGGATCAGCCTTTGCTAATATTAACCTGAGACCCTGACTCGGAGAGCTGTGGAGAGTGAGGGAGTATCCCAAGGATTCAACACTAGAAGGCATTGCTAGTACAGGGAAGGACCAGGATATCGTAGAGAAAGCCTTATTTGACCTTGGCAGGAGTACCAGAAACAGAATGAATTTCAGTAGTACGACAGACAAGGTCATATGCTTGACAACTAATAATAGAAATCTTCTGTAAGCTGGGAACTCTGAGAGATCTGGCAGAGAGCACAGCAAGCAGGACTAGAGGCAGTCCTTGTCTCCTGGGAACTGTTGAGCCAATTTTGCCAAGGCTCAGTGAGGATCCTCAGTGTGGATCATCAGTATAAGCTGTATTGCTCCCTGATGCCCACATAAAATTCAGGGAATCATCGTCATCTGCCAGGATCTGTCCTGAGAACCTTGCTGAACGGCAGCTGGATAGACTTAGTAGTAAACATATCCTGAGAAAGCACAGGGAAAAAAATGCTGGGATCTTCGGTATTAGGTGATGGTAGGATGATGGTGAGTCGCAGTGTGATGCAGCTGTGGACAAAGCAAATGCTGTGCTGGGACTTAAGGAGGTGTTCCCAGTGGGAAAATACATGGATGCTCCTACCCAAAGCCCCGTGAGACCTCTCCTCCCGTCTGTGTTACAGCTTTGGTCAGAAGAGGACAGGCTGAGACAGGAGCAGGCAGCACGGACAGATGGCGAGGGGAAAAGGAAGCCTGACTTGGTGAGGGGAACCTGGGAGCACCCAGCCTGTGAACCACGTGCAGCCCAGGCCAAAGCAGGCAGGATTGCTGCAATAAATGCAGCATGGGGGACACACTGAAACTAAGGCACAGGGCTGTGTGGAGATAGTGTAGTATAGAGGCCAGCAAAATACTGAGGGTGCAAAACCAGAAGTGGTTTCTATCTGTTAGGGTAATGCAGCTTTACCCAGAATCTGAGGTATAAAGACAACGGGTTTAGGCTGGAGCTTGAAAAGTGTGTAAGAAAGTGGTGGTGCCTTGACTAGAAAGAGCTGGGACTCTGTTAGCCTGTAGTCCCTTCACCAGGGAACAGCTGAAATCCTTGGTGCCACCATGTCACAGTACAAAAACCAGCAGCAAGCAAGGTGAACGCTCAGGGAACTTCCCACCCACTGCAGCGTTCCTGCTTGGCACAAGGCTGGGCGTTCTTACCCTGTAGTTCACACACTCCGTGATTTTTGTCATGACTGAATAAAAATGCGTTTGTTAATGCAGGTGAAAGCCCCAGCACAGCACCTGGGAGGCCAGAAGCTGGGGCTGACCCTCTCTCAGCCTTTGACATTCTGGTGGTTTCTCCTGATTGCCTTGGGTTTTGCAAAGTAAAGAATAGTGAGTAGAAAAACCCCTGCTTGTGGTAACAAGCCCTTAAAAAGCAGATGGGGATGTGGGGGCTGGTGTGTTTTGTGGCAGCTGAGCAGACCAGAGAAGGGAGACTCTGAGAAGCAGCTGGTCAGAGGCACTCTCTGAAAAGGGGATGATCAGTCACAAGAAGATGAAAATAAGGGGGAGAGAGAAAGAATAACTGGGGAATCCAAGACGTTCATGTCCAGTGAGAGATATGTGAAAAATAACCATACGAGGCTGTGAGTGGATAAAAAAATGGAAAACGCTGGAAGGGGATCATCCTTTTAAATAAAGGGCTAGATTTTCTCTTGCCAAGAATTGCAGAAATCTGGAGGTCCGTGTTTAAAATGCACTGATTTTACACTACTGTAAAGGTGGCTATGAGTAGGATCAGAACCACTTACCCATAATCTGCCTCCCTCAAAATTACTTGTTAGGGTTTTGTCCTAGCAATTCCATTTGCCTCCATCTTTAAAGTAGGAACAATGTTCACACAGCCTAGTGAGTGTGCTGTGAGACGTTCTTTGGTGGGAAGGAGTAGAGAAAAGTGGCAGAAGTCATGCTGTGTTTACAATATAGAGCACAGATACTGGTGAACGTGGAAAATACTTCTAAAAGGAGGAGAAAAAACTGGAAGCAGTGTGACAATAGGCTACAGTGTTGTTCCAGAGGTGAGGGAATGCTTTCAGTGAAAGACTTAATGAACTCAATCTGCCTATTGTACCTAAAAGAAGACAGAGATTATTTGATTTAGAGTATAAAGTGCCTCCACAGAGAGAGCTGCTGGTTACTGAAGGTTTATTTTTTTAATCTAGGGGAGAGAAAAACAAAAACTGACAGAAAAACCAAACATTCAAATGAGTTAGTAAGCATGAATGCTAACAAGGATCATGAATAGGTATTGTCATAAGATAGCAAGGGAAACAATATTTTTCCCTTTCTTGAGTGTTTTTCAAATCAAAGGTAGACGCCTTTCTGGAAGATTCGACTTAGCTGCGTGTAAATACTCACTGTTGGTCTTCCTACAGCATGGCTTCTCTAATTTCTGTTTCATAAGCTAAACAGATTGAGCTCTTTAAGCCTTTCACAGGAAGGCATTTTCTGCCACCCTCAAATAATGTTTGTGGTTCTTTTCCACACAATTTCCAAGTAGCGTGCGATACACAGAAGGTCAGACTGGATGATCTAAAGTCCCTTCTGGCCTTTATATTCTCTGAATCTCTGCCTCTGTGAATTCATTAATGTTTGCAAGCTCCCAGAGAGCTGCCAAAGGCAAGCACTATAGAAATGCAAAGCATTGTTGTTACTCTGCATATTTCCCTTGAGCTTTACGTGGAGCTGGTTGAATATCGCAGGGTATCGTCTGTGCATATTCCCTCAAATGAAATACCTGCATTCCTCACTCCTGCAGTGCCCTTTCTGAGTTGATTTCCTGCAGCTGTGCTAACAAACAAGTTTATTCCCAAGCTAGGACTCAGAAAAAGCAAATGTGAAGGGGCAAAGCTCCATGCAATGCAGTTATTATCAGCATCAGCTCTGCCTTCTCCTTGGCTCCAGGCACCCTGCACATGGCCTCTGCCTGGCTGCAGCACTGCTTCACTCTGGGAAGGACAGATCTGACCTTTGCTTTTGGTGGTTTTTTGTGTGCTTTCCCCCCATTCTCTAAAGGGAGCAAAGTTTTGAGGGTGCTGCCTTGTCCCCAGGGTTCCAGGGCTGCGACAGACATGGAGGGCAGCCCAAAATGGCACAGGAAGTCTTTATTGACTCACATTTCATGCTGTGGTTGTATTCATTGGTGAATGCTTGTTGTGTTGCCCACTGTTCTTGGAGGGAAGTCTTTTTGGTCCTCAGCAACCCCACGCTAGGACCTGCATTTATCTGGTCAGAGGATAGAAGCTGACCCTCTGACCTGTGCTTCCAATCAGTGCCAGCAAACACTCTTCAAGCCAGCGCAGTGGGCTGCTGAGATACTGAGGAGGAATCCTATTTTATGTATTTTACATGTTATATATCCAGAATTACATGGTTATATAGGGCGTTATATGTGTGCACGAGTAGGTATGTGAGCAGGACAAATACATTTGTCAATATCAGATAGTAATCAAATTATAATAAATTAAATTTCAGAAAACCGCAGCTCGCTCCCAGATGGTTCATGAACTGAAAAAGCCTAGAGTCATCAGATGAGTGTGTTGGCTTTGCTTTCTTTCTGCTCTGTGTTTCTGGTATTACATGAACTGCTGAGTAGTATCTGTGTGCGCTCCCCTACCTACCTGGCAAAATTAGATTAAACTATGTGTCATAGTGTTCATGCTATTAAACAATAATGGTGATTCTCCTGCAGCACACACCTTTCCGGCAGAACAGATGCCTCAGCTGTGAGCAGAGTAAGAGTAGCTGGGTTCTGCTCCCGGTTTCTCTCTGCAGATCAGTCTGAGCGTGGCAGGGTGCCTGGGTAGAGCAGTGCGAGGGGGGTGGCACAAGAGTTTGCTCGTGGTGGGGTTTAACATCTTCTGCCGTGCCACACGCGTCAGGATGAGCTTATTCTTACAGCAGGGAATGTGATGAATTGTGTATGCTTAGCACTGAAAGTGGCAAAGTGGGGAATTTAAACTTCTTAGCCGTGTGTGATAGACCTAGCCAGGGAACAGCTGGTGGAGAGACTCTGTTAGCTCTGGGGGCAACAGCTTGTGTACTTGGGGGTGCAATAGGATTAGACAGCAATTCCCATCCATTTCGAAATAACCTTGCTCAAGAGGGTCAGGAATCTGGAGATGTAGGAACCCATAGCTCCCTATTTGTTATGTTATGTTCTAATTTAAAAAAAAAAAAAAAAAAAAAAAAAGCTTTTGGAATCAAATTTGACCTGAATATAACTCCATTGGCTCCTGCGTTCTTACACTAGGGATTAATTTGGCCCTTTCTACTTTTATGTAATGAGCTGATTGCCACAGTATCTTATCCTTGTTACACAATCACCCTTGTCTGGCTGTGTCCCTGGAGCACTCTGCGTGTGTGTTTCTAGATCTCGGGTCTCACCTTGACTGTGTGTTAGTCCTGCAGTCTCACCCTGACTCACACTGGTACCGTGTGTGTGGGCACGTTCACTCCAGCTTCAAACAGTGTGCACAGACAAGGACACGTCTGTGGGAAATGAGGGGCTTTCTCCTTTGGCTGGCTGTATTCCCGTGGTATTTGCTTTTGCAGGGGATAAGGAAAGAGTGAAAGTTGCTATCAGAGATCTCATTTAAACAAGAAGGAGCATAGGAAAATACATTCTTTATTATTATTCTGTAACAACAAGCCAGAAATATAATATACCTTTAAAAATTTTCTGTCTCATGCCAAAGAAACCTCCACTCAATCATTTTAGAAAATCTTGTCGTTCTCCCTCAAACGGTAACAAAAAAGAAAAAGGAATTACAAGTGCCATCTGTTGCCTGCAAGGAATGTGCCTGCCTGTCCCACAGGTGGATGTGTGGGGAAGGGGAGCAGGAGGGGTGTTCCTGGTGGCCCTGCCAGCCCTGCATCGCCCTGGCATGGGTTGGACCTGCCCCTTTCCTGAGGGCAGGCACCTGCCTGTGGCACCGGAGCACCTGTCCCAGCAAAGGGTGCATCCAGGGGGATCTCCCCGTGCCCAGCCGTGCCTGCAGGGACAACAGGAGCCGCTGTCCCCACACGCCAGAGGGACCTGGCTGGGCACACAGGGAGCACTGGGTCTCATTCCGTGTCCAGCATCCCAAAGGAGAGTTTCATTCCTGCCCATCCCGCTGGGGATGCCGAGTTCCCTGCAGGGCCCGTGACTGCCAGGGGGGCTGGGGACGGAGAAAGAGCCCGTCTGCTCCCAGTGCCGTGAAGAGGGCACTTCCCAGTGAGCCCTCTTGCTCTGCTCTGCGTGTGAAAGGACAGGTCCTCATCCTGCCAAACAGAGTATTTGCTTTCCAGTGGGACTCCTCATAGCCAGCCTTCATGTTTCCCAGCAACACTCAGTTTTTCCCTTTCCTGTCTTCTTTCCTGGGTGGGTTTCTAAACATAGCAGTCCCTTGTCTAGGGTTGAGATAAATCCAGACTTTCTGCCGTATAAATTAAAACAAAAAAAAGGAAAGGATGGGCAAGGTCATCACCAGCCCCACAACACAGGATATAGAAAATATTATTAGCAACAAAGAAAAATTGGTCAGGGCAGGAGGAAGTCACAGGGAAGGTGCAGGGAAAGGAGGATTTCACACCCTCAGCCCCTGCATTGTCCCCCACCTTCTTCCCATTCATTTCACCTCTAGTCTATTCCCTTAAAAACAGTCTCTCTCTTGTCACGCACACACACATACACACACACACACACACATATATAGATCCCATTTGTTTTGTGCAATATGTCACCATTATTTGATGCAAGTAAAATATAGATCTATAAATATACCGCTCTGACTCAAGTCCCATTTCAAGTATGATTGCGGAGTCCAGTATGGTAAAGGGAGAAGTTCCCCTGAGAGGGAGGCTGGGGAGAGGTTTGGATCCAGCAGGCAGAGCCTGGTCCTGGCTTGCTGGGAATGTGGAGCAGCAGTGACACGCACACGGAGTCTGCAGTGCACCAGTTCTGCCCTTCAGAGCGGGCTACGCTTGGAGCAGATGGGATGGGTGGAGCGGCTGTACAGTGCATGGGGGAAGAGTCCTTCCTCCTCACATCTCACCAGCCCCCCTCCTTCTCTTCCTCTTCCCCACAGACAGTGTGCTGGAAGCGGGGGGACAGTGTGTGTGCACACTGGTGGGTGGACTGACTGCGTCTCCCAGTTCTTCCTCCGTGGCAGCCTGGTCTTCTGCATCCCTGAAGAACATCCTCCCCTGTCCCGTGCAGCCCTGTGTCGAAGGGAAGTCATGCTCAAGCAGTCCAGAGCATCCTGTCTCCTTGACTCTGGTGATCCTGGGTAGACCAGGAGGGATTTTGCCACTCCAGGCTTTGATTAAAGGTGTCAGGTGCCCGTGGGTCGGTACAAGCACCTGTCTGGGACCAGGAGGAGGAGCCAGCGTGCGCTGCTGCCGCAGGGATCCAGTCACAGCGAGCAGGAGGGCTGCGGGGTGTCCGAGGGCCTCGGGGTTCGGGTGGAGCAGGTGGAAGAGGTGGCGTGCCCTGGCAGGGGCCACCCGCAGAGCAGGCAGGGCTCTGAACACAGGTTGCTAGCGACACCCTGCAAAGCTGGGCTGGCTGCCAGCTCCTTTGCTGGGATCACACCATCCACAGGCACTGTGGATGCACGACCTCCGGTGTCATCTTCCTCGCCCAGGAATACCCACTGTGACGGGTTAGAGCAGGTTACCATGGCAATGTGCGCTCTCCCCTGGAGACAGCATTTTATCCCACTTCCAGTGATACAAAATGAGTCCTTATGTTGAGTTCCTTTCATTTTTTTTTTGCCCCTCTCACTTTTTTTTTTTTTCCCTGTCAGGTCAGAATGAGCTAAGACTAATAGGAGGCACTGCAGTCTGAGGGCTTTAAAATCTGGTTGGGGGAGGTCACCCTACGTGACAGTGGCAGTGTGCACGGCTCTGAGTGTGGGCACACTCGGGTGCAGCCGTGGGTGGCACTGAACACCCCAGTGATGGTGAAGGGAGTGTGTGTGGGCTCTGCTGCCTTCCTGGGCTCTCCCACAAGTGCCACGCTGTGCTCTAGGTTCCAGCCTTCACCTCAAGACCCTCCAGAATTCTGCCCACTCTTTCCAGTCACCCTGGCTGCATCACCCTGTTCCACACGCCGTGCTGGCCCCTGTGCCAGCCAGGCAGCTCCTGGGTTGTGTGACTTCTTCCCCTGACACCTTCCCCATGGCTCACACTACTCAGCACGGCTTACGCTACTGGTAAGCCACCTCCTCCTCCAGTCTTTCCTGATGACCCACTTCTGATATGCCAATCAAACATTTCTAAATTGAGGCTTCCTATCCTTACCCTCTCCATTTATCAGAGAAGACATAAAATAGATAAGAACACACCTTTTTTTTCATGCTCTGTACTTATTTCCACCGACCGGTGCTGTAATCTCAGTAAGTTTGCCTCTCTCCATCCTCTCCTGCCAGTTTCCTCTGGCTCTGCACTATGGCTGAGATGTTTCTGTTACTCCTCAGTGGCGTGTGCATGTTTTTTGTCTGAAGCAGAAGGTGATACGCACAACAGCGATCAGGGTACGGTGAAGTGGCTGAATGTCTCCACGGCGGCACGCAGAGGGCAGCCCAGCACGGGCACGTGTGCCAGCTCTGCATGGCACTGGGGTGCCTGATGCCTGGCCCCGGGCCGGCCGTGTGCGGGCGTGCTGGGATCAGAATGGGTCGGGGTGTGTGTGTGCAGGAGGGCTCTGTGCCCGGGCACCCACAGCCCACGGCGTGTGTGCCAGCTCAAAGGCTGGGACCTGGCCAGGGGCAGGCAGAGGGACACTGCGCTCCCTGGCAGTGTCTTGGAGTGACACAGGTGTCTGTCCGCCTCTAAAAGTGAGAAGGGAAATCTCCCCTGACTGTTGCCCTGCCCTAGGACCTTGCCTCCCTTCTGATGTAGTCTTGGCAGCACTGATTTGTGGGGTAGGCAGCATCTTACTGTCACACAGCAGCAGTGACCTGCCAGTGAGGTACGGACACTTCTGGTGTCCTGCTCCCCACGTGAGGTCTCACACAGCTGCTCTCTGTGTGCAGAGGACTCTTGACAGGATACAGGACGACCCAGGACCGAAGCTGAGAGGATGACACAGGTTCCCAGAAGGTGCCAGCTGCCTTTGCAGCAGGCATGTGAGGGAAGCTCTGTGCAAGGGCATGAGGCACAGCAAGCACTCGAGGTCTGACTCTACTTTATTTGTCTGGGAGGGCCCAAGGGTGAAAGGGCACAAAACGGGCCTGGGGCAGAGGAAAAGAAATTGAGCCAGGTGCCCTGACCCCCCAGAAGCATGTTGTACTACTTGGGTGAGTGGAGCAATAGCACAGTCTGTCTGGGAAGATGTATTTTGGGAGGACCCCATGCTTGACTGCTCTCAGGTACCTTTTTTCATCGCTGTCCCTTCCTTCCTAGAACAGTTTCATGCCACAGAAGAGATTTGTTTTTGTTCTTCGTGTTCTCCTTCTGTGTCACCCATGAGTGGCTGCCTCTTCTTCAGCTCCCGGTGGTACTTGGCCATGAGGGAGGCATAGATGCAGCCGTAGGCAGCTGCCACCACCATCATGATGCAAACGATGCCACAGACCACGCCTGCAATGATCACAGTGCCAATAGCCCGGCGCACGCTCACAGGCCTGTACCGCTGTTTCTGAGGGCATCCCACACTGGGCTCCACTTCTGTTTCTGGTCCCGATTTAGATTTGGAAGGAGTAGGGCTTCCTTTAGTGCAAGGTGGGCCGGTATTGTCCAGCACTGTAGAGCTGTTCTCGTCATCCAGCTGGGAGCAGTAGTTAAACATCTCCATGGGCACCATCCGCATGTCCTTGCCTTTCAGCTCCTTGGGCAGGGTGCAGGCCAGCTGGTCGATTTTCCCACCTGTCCCAACAGAGATAAGAGGAGTGAATCACAGCTTCCTCCCCGTACAGAGGCAGCAGGGTCAGATCCTCAGGCGGGATGAGTTCGTGGGCCTCCATTCACACCTGCTGAAGTATTTTCCCTGCAGAAGCTTCAACCATGTCAGCTGGCCAGTGTGCCTTTGCCTGGGTTGGGTTTGACACCAGAGCTCCTGGTGCATGATATCTGCATAGGCATCCTTCAGGCCAAGACATGAAAGCCCTCTGAAACCATTTAAGTCAGCCTCATACTGTTTAGTGAGTTATGTAAGTGTCAGTAGAACCACTTTATAAAAGGAGAAATTAAAGCAGCAAGATAGGACCAGGCTGTATCTTCTCAAAAAACCAAGAGATACATATCCCATCTTCTGACAACTAATCCATCTCTGTGAAAATAATGACAGATGTTGAAACAAATGCTTGAGTGAGTTTGGGCAATTTCTTTGGAAGGGGAGGAAAAAATGCAAAGTTATGTCTGTGTGCTTTCCACTGACTTTGTGATATGGCAGTCAAGAAAAAAAAACCAAAAAAACCCGTGGAAAGTGGCACTCGTATGCTTGTTTGATTCTGCTCACACAAATGCATATTTCAGACTGCAGTGTAGCCATAGGCAGAGATAATCTCCTCCAGCATGGCTGTGATCAGCAGGGATGTGACAGCTGACTGTTGCTATCCGCATGATTTGAGACCCTTTCCTACTCATTGGTTCCAGAAACAGAAGGTCAGGCCCTCGATCGTCATTCCTGTAAAATGTGCCATCTTTCTTTGAGCTGCAGCTCCTGAAAGCATGTCATCCCATCAGCATTCCTGATAAGTGACATGTACCTTCCTAGTCTTCTGTGTTTCAAGGAAAATCTGGAAACACAAACTTGTCAAAAACTGCTCGGTTTGAAATGATGATTTTATAGCCAGCCTGACTTAGGGCCTGGCTTATTAATTTTAGCTGTAGGTTGGATTATCCAATAGTAGTTGCAGTGTTTTTCCTAAGTGTCACTGTTTCCTAAGGTTCTTTCATTGGCAGCAAACCTTATGCTTTACAGCCAAATCTGACTTCTAATTCTCTCAGTTTATGAAAGAGAATGGGATGGTCATTTCCAAGTGTGAAAAGCATTTCTTCTCTTTAGGTGGAAAGGGTAAGGTGAATTCATAATCCTAACATTTTAATGTTACTTGAGGAAAGTTCTTTCTTCTCTTAAGATCAAAAAAACCAGGTAATAGTTCAGATGAGAAACAAAACAAGGAAATAGGAGATCTAGAGCTGCTGAGGACTTCACAGACTGGCAGTGCTGCTACATGAAGGAGCAGTGGCACTAAACTGTAGCAGGGTCCTCGTGCTCTTTGGCTGAGACCTGTCACTCCAGTCAGCCTGGCCTGCCAGTCGTGTCTGCTCCCATTTCTCCCCTGCCTGCCCTTTCTTGCCATCCCGTGGCAGAGCAGCCCTCCTCTCCTGCTTGCTTTGTTTGCCATCCCGTGGCAGAGCAGCTCTCCTCCCCTGCCTCCCTTCTCTTGCCATCCCATGGCCGAGCAGCCCTCCTCTCCTGCTTGCTTTGTTTGCCATCCC
>VZRO01001058.1:406211-419872 GCA_013397915.1 Daphoenositta chrysoptera
CCCCGCGCTCGAGCACCTACCTCGGTAGGAGAACCACTCCATCCAGTGCTTGAAGTCTCGGAGGTTGCAGTCGCATTCCCAGGGGTTATCCCCCACCTGGAGCTGCTGCAGGCTGGTTAGAGGCTCGAAGGTCACCCTGTCCAGGCTCTGCAGGCGGTTGGAGCGGAGGGAGAGGGAGCGGAGCGCGGGCAGGTCATCAAAGAGGCCCGAGGGGATCTGGGCCAGCCCGTTGATGGAGAGGTCGAGCCGGCGCAGCAGGGCCGTGTGCTGCAGCAGGTCCTTGTCCAAGGCCCGGATGCTGTTGTTCCTCAGCTGCAGCTCTGTGAGGTTCCCCAGGTCACTGAAGATGTTCTGAGGGAGCTGGTCCAAGAAGTTGTTGGATAGATCCAGCCTCTGTAGAGCAGAGAGGTTGGAAAACACCGCTCCTGGCAGGATGCTGAGTTTGTTGTTGAGAAAGAGGAAGGTCCTGGTGTTTGTGGGGATGTCTGAGGGAATGGAAGAGAGGCCCAAGCCACTGCAGTCCACTTCCAGGTTGCCACTGTTACACTTGCAGGAGGAAGGACAAGCAAAGAAGGACTCAGCAGCACATAGTGAGAGCCAGCAGCCAAGCACTGGGAGGTGAAAAGCAGGGAAGAAAGAGGGCATGGATTAGGTCGGTGCTTTCCCATCCTCACCCACCACCGACTACAACACAACCCTCACGGCAGGGCTCTTCACTGCAATGCCCTGCAGTGATGGCTTTCCTCACAGCTACATCCCTTTACTGCTGCCCTGCATCCTGACAGCATGACTTTCCTCTTAGCCTTTGTTTTTCTATCAACAAGCAAGCAAACATCCTTCCAGTTTGACAACGAAGTCAGAACCGTGCATCCCAGGGGACTTTGCCGAGAGATGCTGGAGCACTGGTACCCGTCAGAGGAGAATGGAGCAGAGAGTGGTGGGAGCTGTCACCTCTGATAAAGGACAACTCTTTCCAAACAGTCAGGGTAGAGAGAGGAGGGACCAGGTATGTTTAAGAAGTTCCAATTTTTCAGAAATAGATACGTTATTAAAAAAACTTTTAAGAAAAGTGAAAATAAAACAACCTACATTTCAGGTGTGCTCCTGCAGTTTGAATCCTAATATTTGTGATAGATAAGACTCAGATCTAAGACTCTAAATCAAGGTATCGTTTGCTTACCATGTTCACAGTGTGTCATAAGGGCCTTCTGTCCTCTTTTGAATGAATTACATTACATTACAGAGGAATGACCAAGAAAACTGCTAAAAAGTAACAAATAGTAATAAGGACTTGTTAAAGTCCTTGTAAAAGTAACAAAAGTTACTCTGTCCCTTGTAAAAGTAACAAATCACTGGACACCTCGTACTTGTCATTACTCTCAAAACAGTTCCCATAGCAATAGCCCCAAAAGTATCTCCTCTGACCAGAATTGCCCACAAAAATGGAACGAGGAAAATTGACAAAAGGAGTGTCAGGAAAGGGGTTAACACACACACCCCCTTTCTCCTGCAGTATCTCAAAGTTAAGGTCAGAGAAACCACAAATCAGCATTTTTTAGAGCTGCTCTGGATTCCTGACATGGGTCCAGATCCTGCCAGTGGCACCAGGGCACCAGTCACCAACCTTCCCTGGGACCAGTGGCTTTTCAAGCTCTGATTTTCGTGACAAAGAAGCATTATCAACAAGAAAGCAAGCTTTGTGCCTCCTGTCGTTAGAGGGGTGGGAGTTATGTTTAAGCAGACTATGTAAAACATTTGCATCCTTCATCTTAATGCCTTTTGTGGAATTGAGATCGCACAATGAATTCCGCCATTCTTCAATGTGGGAAGCAAATTCAGCTCCCTCGCAGTTTTTAAGGTGACAAGTTTGAGCATTTGACTAAAACTGAAGCAGGTTTGTCTGTACATCATGCCTGTCCTCTCCCTTTCTCACTTTTCTTCAGAGAAGGCAGTCACTTGGGTTGGTAGAGTCTTTTTAGGGGTGCATGGTAGCTAAAGTGGATGCATTTATTGTCTTGCCATTCCTTCCTGAACTGGAAATCAGGTTCTTCTGTCCTGCTTTTCTTCAAAGAACCAACAAGCAGTTGTTTTGCTTCTTAGGCTTCTTAGTCCTAAAGGAATGGAGAAAGGAATGCCACAAGAGGGGGAGCCAAAGGAGACCCGTGCTCTGGAGCTCTGCCTGGAGCAGCTTTGCAGTCAGCCTCTGTCAGTGCTCTTCCTCTCTTCCCTTGTGCCACTCTCTAGAGTTTAATCTGACCCACTGCACCTTTTTTACATTGACCTTGCTTCTGTCAGTGTTGTGCCTTCATACTCCAGCCCTGTCATACTGCATGGGGCAGGTTTTGTGTTCCCAGCCATCCTTGTGAGAACTGGCAGGTTTGTGGAGTGGTAATCTAAGGAGAGCTATCCGGTTTGAATCCTAAGCTATATGACTTTATTAAAGACCAAGGGGTGAATGTTCAGCGATAATACCTCCGTTCTCTCTTATTTCATCCACCTTTCACAATTCTTCAATAATTTTTTACTATCCTACAGCTGAGATCTCAGGTGTACATCAGCCCAGGCCATGCCAATAAATGTGCTCTTTTAAGGAGAATTATGGATCCTTATGGCAGAATGCAGGACAGAGCTTTACCCTGAGCCCCTCTGTGCTTTCTTGTCATGCACAGGCTGGAGCCCACAGCAGAAATTGCCATGAAAGTAGATCATAGCCTATGGAC
Organism: Daphoenositta chrysoptera; assembly: GCA_013397915.1. Lineage (NCBI taxonomy): Eukaryota > Metazoa > Chordata > Aves > Passeriformes > Daphoenositta > Daphoenositta chrysoptera. Next base: position 408,932 of record VZRO01001058.1, read on the forward strand.
CACTGCAGTACAGGTACTGACTGGCTGGCTGATATTTAATTCTGTTCAGAATACATCACACTCTTGTTGTAGGGAAAGAATTAAAAGAATGGGAGCTCGAGTGGGGAAGGGAAAGAGCCATGAGTCACTCAAGTGACCCCGTCTTTTCCTGGATGCTTAACAAAAGCCCAGTATTAATAATAGATTGGCAGCTGTGATGATGAGATAACACTCAGCTGCTTTGTACACCAAGAAAGGCAAGAGCAGCCCGTGTGTAACGCTATACAGGTGGCATTCTGCTCAGGGCTTATCTCAGAATGCCTGGCTGCCTCCGGCACCGCCTGGGTGGCTGTGGGGTTCCACCAGTGTGTGTGCTGGCAGCGGCTGGCGGCAACAAAGTCTCAGGCAGCTGGCTGTGGTTATGTTCAGGAAATGGATTTATGCCAGGCTTCTGCAGCCATGTAGGATATGCCAAAAATGTCTTGTTGTTACCCATACATTGCTGTATGCTTTTGGAAATATTTTACTAAAATCATACAGAGAAGAGAAAGTCTGATTTCGTTTGCATTTCCCTGCAAGAAGTGCATCCACGAGGATGTGAGCTGAGGCCAGGGAATTCGTTGCGTTGGTTAGGATGCAGCTCTCCAGGAAAGAGAGCCAGGGAAGCAATAGACAGAGCCTGAAGCTGTCTTCCAGCCCTACAGAAGGATGGGTAATATGTGTTTTTGTGTTTGGGGAAGATGAAGTTACTTTGTGGGGTGTTTGGTGACTCTAGCAGGTGGCAGAAAGCTGATCCAGGTATATCAGATTAAGTCAAGACTCAGTAGCATTCATTATAAATTATTTATACAGTCTAGTCTGTGAGGATGGGTTACAGAGATGCCTGTTTTCTGGAGAAGGGAAAAATTCCCCCAGCTTCTTACAGCTGCAGCTCCAAATGTGATCAGGAGGACTGGAACAAGGGAAACCACAGACCTACTTGGTGCCTGGGCATGCAGCAGTGAGGGACACGCTCCAAGTGTCCCCTTTGCTCTGCTGTGGTCCCCAGATGCTTCTCTGAGCTGCAGATACATTCCCAGAAGCCCCACATCCCCCTAGAAGTGCCTGCTCTGCACTCAGGGGCACTGCAGCAGCTGCCCTGGTCCACTGGGAATATGCACAGGCTGAACGTTTACAATTTAATTTGAAAGAGAGCTTCTTTATTTACTCCTTGATTTTCACTACATGTGGCAGTGCCCAGTAGGAGAATTCTGCCTTCACATCCTGCATTTCCTTCTAAAATCTGTTATGACTTTTGCTGTGAAGAGCTGGGAGCCTTGCTCAGCAGCCTGTGTATAAACCCCAACCACAGAGAGGAGTCTGCAGCTTATAGGATACCGGTTTGAGAACTGTTTGGGGTGGACCTTTGTGCAGTGTCTGTCGTGCTGTTTCTCACCTGCCAGGCTCAGGTGAATTCAGAAGCAATCATCACTCGCTGTCCCACTTTAAGCCCATCTTCAGCTTTAGAATATCACTCTCCCTCCCAGCTAGCCTGGCCTCTAAAGGAATCGGGAATTAGTTCAAACATCTCCATTCTTAGCTGTCCCTCTCCCCTGTTCTTAACCCTGATGTGGCCTATTTTCTTCCCGCTCCCTTGACAAGCAGGAGTACTGCACCCTCCCGCTGAGCAGGCATTACTTACGACAAGCCTCCTGCCACCTCATGAGGAACCTGCTCCTCCACCGGTGGCCAGCACTTGCAGGCAGCATCGTTGTCTTCTCCAGCGTGTCTTCACATCCACCAGCCAGCCTGGCACACGGCCCCAGAGGGAGAGGGAACGCCCTTGTAGCCTGCCCGCCAGGTCCTGGGGTGGGAAAGCAGAGCAGAGCGGATGAGATTCGCTTCCCTGGGCGCGGCACACGGGGCTGGGCTCGGTGTTGTCCTTTCCCCTCCCCAGTTAGTGTCTTGCCTTTGAGGCATCAGTTTTGTTTTGGAGGAGGAACGGAGGATATTTCAGGAGGCGCAGCGCGTTGAAGGCGCAACATTAATTCATTCTGAACCTCACGGTGCAGAAGTAAAACCTGATTCACCTGAGTGCCAGAGAGAAGTTTGAACAGCCTGCCGCGGTAGCGGCATTGGCCTCACGCTCAAGGTTAACCTGATGCATTGCTGAGGTGACCCTGCCAGGGCGCAGACCCGGCTCGCTGCTGTCGCCTCCTCGCAGGCGGGTGCCACCCGTGCGTGCTCTGCCTGACGCGCGGCTCGGGCTCGCCGGGAGCCGGGCACGGCGGCTGCCAGGCTGCTGCTCTCCCCCTCCTCCTCCTCCTCCCGCCGCTCCACACACCCCCCGTGCCGTATTCCCTACCAGCACTTCCTGTCTGGTTTAAGGTAAAATGGATGTGGTGGCTAGAGCAGCACGGCTTCAGCTCGGGGATTTCCCACTGCAGCAACTGCAGGAGCTGAAGAGCGAGCGAGCCTCGGAGGAGAAGGAGAAGGAAGGACCTGAGGCGGGGGAGACTGAGTGGGAGTGTTGAAAAGAGAGGAAATGCATCTTAATTAGTAGAAGGAAAAATCCTCATTTTAATTAGAAACCCAAAGACCATAAACTCTCCCCTGACAATAAGTGACTGACAACAGGTTTCAACTTCCCTCCCGCTTCCCTTTCGGATACAAGGAGGCAGGAAAAATGCAAACACCACGAACCCTTCTGTCCCCCTGCGTACTCTCTGGCGTGCCACCCACAGTCGCAGCAGCAGTTAGATGGACACATTTCAACCAGAGTACAGAAACAAGCCATTCTCCATCCCCTCGGAGGGGCTCTGACAACATCCACAGCAGCTCTTTTACCTGGGTGCTGCACTGCCACCAGGACACTCTCCCCACACACGTGCCAGGTGCCTACCCTCCCCCAGGCTCCCAGGACTGATTTATTTTATCTGAGAATGTAAACCACCGGGAGATACTAAAATTAGCATCTTGATGAAAATTATGAGCAGGTTCAGTACCTAGGCTAGCACATTTGCAAGGCTGTTCAGATCATTTACCTAAATGCCAATGCACCAAATACCTCTCATGGTACAGAAACCAATTCAGCCTCCATCCGCTGCAGCCCCCCACTCCCCAAGCTGAGCTGGAGCCCTTTCCCTGCAGTCCCCCCCGAAGGAGAAGCTGCAACAAATAGCTGTCCCCATTTGGTGCTTGTGCTCGACCTGACTGAGGAGACTTTCAGCCTCCCCCATAGAAACGTCTCCATCCTAAATGCCACCCCTGAAGTCTCCTGTGCCCGCCTGTCCGTGTCGAAAAGGAGGACGAGAAGCCGCAAGCACTTACCTGGAGAGGTTCTGCCTGCAGCCACTTCCACCCGACTGCCCGGACACTGCCCAATTACAGCCTCTTCCTTGCCTCTCCCTCCTTGACTCTCACTCCCCAGCAGCAGGCTTTCCGTGTGCTCTATTTAACTCCCTACAGCACTGGAATAAACGGCAGAGTTAAGCTGACAGCCACAGAGCCTTATCTGCCTGCTGGATAGCGCCAGTCGATCAGCTCCAAATCCCGTTGCCAAATGATCACGTCCTTGCTCTCAGCATCAGGGGCAGCCGCCTGCCATGCTCTGCCTTTCCCTCTTCCCCACCTTCACTCCATCTAACTTTGTCAGGGTTATAGATAGCTCTGTTCCTTGAGCTCTTGCCTTTTGGCTCTGTTCTGTAACACCCCATCTGTATCAGCTGGCTTGGTTCCAATTAGGGGGGCTAGGCAATTTAAAAAAAAAAAAAAAACCAAGACCAAAAGCAGCTTCCTTGGGTGCTTTGTGACACGGTTTCCCTCTGCGGTGTCCCCTCAGCCCAGGCCCCCGCTCAGGCCATGCACTGGTGTCTCTCCCACCGGGCTCTGTGCAATTCATCCTCGTCCCCAGGCGACAGTGGGGGCCGAGGGCAGGGCTGGCACACCCAGGGAAAAGGATGGGGACAGGGTCAGGGCTTCCAGCCCCGGCTCCTTCTGCTCTGGCAGGGCAGGTCCAGCTCTTGCACTCACTTCTGGTACCTCACGGGCGCCTCTTTCCCTCAGGCAGCACCAAGGCTCAAGCAGAGAGTGCAGAGTGGGAGGAGCAGCCATGTATAAATAAGCCTTTTCCCTATGTTTAGAATTTATTACAGTGCATAGTGATTAACACCTGTTCAGGCTTTAATGCTGTCTCCTGCGCTGCCACACGCACAAAGATGGAGGGGCCTTGATAAACCCGAGATTATTTTAAAGCATGTCACATATATGCCACATTCCCCACTCCATAGATAGCAGCCACCCTGTGTGCACTCATACACGTGTTCCCAAGGCTTCAAAGCAGCCACCTTCATGTACAAATGCACAGAGCCACCAGCCTAGCTTACATTTACAAACGTGTGCACGGAGCTGGGCTGGCACATGTGCCGGGGGCTCTTCTGTAACCCGCATTTATTAACCTCCATGTCCTCCACAAAGCTGCCTGCTTCTCCAAGCACACCATATGCCCAGGTGGCAGAGCAGTGGATTTGGAATACGTAGAGGTTCTTGGCTGCTGAAGGGTGAGGGTCAATGGGCTTCTGCATTTATACTTTGAAGAAGTATGTTCATGGAGAAATTTTAATTCCAAGGATCCAGAAAAAAACCAGTTTCTCCTACGCATCTACTGCCCATAAGAACATTATACCCCTAGTGATTAATATTCCACAGTCAGGAGAGAGCAAGGAGGCAGAGAGGATTTTTAAGAGTTTCTCTTTTAAAGGTTTCCTCTGACTTGTCTTGAATTCTGACTTAATTAGCAGTTTTCCTGTGGCCCAAGAGATGCCTTCTGCTCTGCAGAACACCGGGCCAAGTGCACTCCCTGCCAGTGCTGCGCTGGGAACGTGTAATCCTGGGGCAAATAGCACCTGCCCACACCTCAAGCCTTTCCAGAGCAGCAGCAGATCTGTCTGGCTGCTTTCAGCCTGCCAGCCAGGGATTTTTCCAGCAGCGAGCACTCTGCCAGACCTAGGAGTGCTCCCTGGATGCCCCCAGCTCAACAGGAGAGGCACCGTGCCGTGTGTTCTGAACTTGCCTGGCATTGCCGGGGTTTGGGGGCTCAAGGCTGGGCAGCACTGCTGCAGCTCTGAACGCTCTGAAGCCACCCAAGGGCTCCACAGACGAGGCATTTGCCTTTCTCGTGGGCTTTCTAGATGGTTCCTTCTCCTGCAGGAGCTCGGGACCCTCGTACCACGAACCAATGTGATTTCGCAAGAGCCGTTTATTGTTTACATTACACTGTTTTTATACATTTCTGCAGCTGTAGCTCACACGTCACAGATCCGATTGGATTTCTGTGCTGTCCATGCTCTGCATGCACCTTTCAGAGAACCTGATTGGTTCCAGTCCAGGATGGCACCGTCCTTCTTTTTATCGACTTTCTTGCCATTTTGTTATCCCGTCTTCCAGCAGCTTCTTTCCCAAGTTAGAACAGTTTACATTTCTGTAGCTTTGACAAATTCTTGAGGTCTCTGATAAGGTAGCTGAACATAACTTGGCTGGGGCACCCTGACAGAATTTGAGTGCCTTACAACATCTCCCTAGAGCAACATCTCAGCTAATGCCCTGTGATCCATGGGGCACAGTGTCCAGAGCTTTCTTCCATGTGCTTGGAGTGGAATGTCTTTCTAGACTCTGGAGAAAACAGGGTAGCCTGTGGGGCTGATGATGGCCTTTTCTTATTTCTGTTTCAAATAGGACAGCAAAAGACAACTTTTTTCGTTTCAGCTCAAAGCAACAAAATGAAATCATGCGTTTCTGGCCCATGGGCTCCAGTGGCCAAAAATACACCAAGCTGAAGTGCCACTTGGACATTTGGCCTGCTGTCAGACTCTAGAGGACTCTCTAATGAGGATTCCCCTAATTAGATTGAACAGCGAACCTTACTGCTGGGGGCAGGGGGAGGGTAAAAAGGGGGGGATGCAGAGGGGATTGTAATGACTCTGCAGCACTTGCCAGGGCCTAAAAGCTACAGCAGGCACTATTCCTGCCTTGTGCTCGCTCCTCTGTGCCCAGACACCAGTAATCTTTGCAGTGCCACTCCAAAGCTGTAGCTTTTGTGGGGAGGGTCCCAAGGACCGCGCTAGGAGAGCAGGGAGGGTTGCAGTTTACTGCATCCACATCCTGGCTTAGAAACTCTTCCCAGCTCTGGGTCACCTTCTATCCAAAGCTTGCCACGTGCTCTGTGAAGGCTCTTACCGTAGCTGTAGGTGGTGTTACTTTGTGTTTAATGACCCCCAGAAGTAAGGCTGAGGTAAGAGCCAGTAGTGCCTCTGCTCTAGGCAGGGGGATAAATCTGTCCCATCCTGCAGGCAGCAGCACTGGGGCTGGAGACACAGGTGACTGTGTCACTAGGATGAGACACTGCCACAAACAGAGGCCAGCAACCTCTGCCTCTGATTATCTCTCCAAGTCCCTCGCACTAACCCTTGGATCATGGCTGAGGGATCAGACTCCGTTAACAGCCTGGCTTATGAGCATTGGCAGGGCATGTGGGTGACCTATATTACACAAGGGTAGGTAGCAGAGACTGCAACAGATGCCAGCAATAAATTATCAGAAAGTATGCACAGACTTTCATCCCTCCCCCACACTCTCCTTGATGGCAAAGTCCCTTTCCCCCTTCCAGTGCTGAATTGCTTTCGCCTTTATCAGAAAAGCAGCAGCATGAGGGAGGGCATGGAGGACGCTCTAAGGCGATTATCTTCTTTCCTTCCCCTTTCCTTGTTGCTTTTAGGATTCGTGTTTTATTGCTATCAGCCCATAATGGAGGGGGACAGGGGTACCCCAGCATTTAGTGACTAAACATGTTGTTCTGTGCATGTTCCTTCATTTGCCCTTGGGGGGCAGGTGACAGCGGAGGCTCATAATCTGTCTGGCCTGACTGCTACACCACGAGTGGCTTTAGGTGGCACGGAGAGCTCACCCTCACAGACCTGTTGGTTGTGCAAATCATCGATCACACGAGGTCACATTGTCTCAGTGGCAGCCCCTCATCTGCGGTCTCTCTGGAATGCAGAAGCGCTCAGAGGTGGCAGAGAAGCTCAGCACTACGGTAGAAACATCCAGTGCTGTCACTGCCCCAGTGAGCTTCCAGGATAAAGAAGCTTGGGGGCTTCCTTTGCAGGACTTGCTGATTTATTAAAACGTGTGTTCAAGATTCATTAGTGTTGTGCTGTCACAATCAATGGAAAGCACATTTTAAATTCGTACAAGAAACCTAGCTGCAGAAGAAATAGTGCCCTCTGACATGCAGTGATCAATCACAGCTAAGCAAAACACCTCATACAGAAAGCTGTAAAGTAAGTAGAAAAAGTGTAAAACCCACTTGGTCTTGTAAGGGACTCTGCCACGTTCCTGGCCTGGTGTGAATAAAAACCTCATCCTTTCCTCTGTGATGTGAAGAGGTCGAAAAGCTTCTGATTTTTGGATTGGCAATGTAGGCACCTCTGAAATGCACGTGTTGATGGTAAAAAATGTTCCCTCCCCAGGACCCTCCAAGAAAGATCAACTTTATCCCCATTTTATGGAGGGGTAAACTGTGATGCAGGTAAAACTGGCTGCTGATTTCGGCTGGCTGAAATTTCAGCTGCCTTGCTTTTGATACTTTGTCATTAGTCCACATCAGTTCCCCACTCACTCAGGATTTTCAAAGCTGTCAAGTGCAGCGTTTGCACTTGGGCTTGTAAATGCTCTCCTGTCCTGCAGCCTTATCAAAGTTATACAGAATAAAGGATTTTTGGCTAGGTTTTCCCAAAGGCCTGTGGCAAAAACAGGAGAGAAGCCAGTTTTCTTGATTCCTCGTTCCATACCTTAAGCAGAAAACACTATTTGCTTCCCAAGCCTCCCTGACCAATGCACAATAATGAGACTGGGAAGTTCTGGAGGAGCTGGAAACACCAAGGGCATAAAGCCTCAGCAAATCCTCTGAGAAATACAGAGCATCCGGAGGGGGGACAGGGAGGGGAGCACTGCTGGGAAAGACCCAGATTGCTGTGGAGATGTGGAATTCCTTGGGAAGCTGTGGAAGCATGTGGAGAGACCGGGATATCCAACCAGGAGTGACAGGAAAGTCCGAGCACGGCGCGAGTGCGGCATATGGAGGAGGCCCAGCGCAGCAGCAGGAGGAGAGCTGAGGGGGCAGCTGACAGGAAGAAATCCAGCCATGTGTGTGCCAGCATCTTCCCCGGGCATCGCTGAGCACCACAGACCACGTGCAGGGCTCCTCCCCGCAGAACGGAGGCAGCTGAGAAGGGAAGCGGGTGAGGGAGTGGGAGAGGGGCTCAGAGCAGGGACACGTGAGCTCACTACCCAGTTTCCTCCTCTTTTTCTTGCCACGGGGCGACGTTTTTGTTCTTCTCGCACCGTTGGCAAAAATTGGTAACCAAGTGAGATGTGGAGGGGGGTTCTACATGAAGGTTGAGATAACATTCTCTGATCCAGCCGGGAACAGTTGGCTGTGGGTGGTGGCTTGTCACCAGCCCTGCCAGTTCTAATCCAGATCCCAGTTTTTCTCTTTCTCTCAGCTGTGAAGAGCCTTCTCTACAACTTTAATTTCCTGCAGGGGTTAATCCCGTGGTCAGTGGTAGCTCAGGCCCTTAATCCTTTGGCGCAGTCCCTTGGCAGAGGCGCTGCAGCCGCTCCTGACCTGGCGGGTCTGAGGGAGGCACCCTTCTGCTCCCAGCTCCTCCTCTGCACCCCACGAGCATCCTCCAGCTCCCTGGCATTTCAAACGCTGCTCCCCCCTTCCTGGCAAGCCTACCCCGGGGGTGTGGGTGGGTGGTACAACCAGGAAAAGGTTGCAGGCAGGGAAGACAGCTTGGTGGGAGAATCCTGGTTCTCTAGTCCTCGTTCCCATTGCTACTGCACTCACAGGTATTTTCTGCACTTCTTGGTTGGATGCTGCTCTGAATCCCAAAGGATTCTCTTTCTTGTTTTTATTCGGGTGGTGTTTAAGAAGAAAGGTATGTATGGGCCCACATTTGGGAAGGATTCTCTGAGGGCTCAGGAATTTTAACATGGCCCAGTACCTTCCCTGGGTCTCTTATTTAGAGTCAAAGGATGCGGCAGATCTTTAAGAGGGAGGGTGCCAGCCTGTCTGAGATAAGAGATACATTTACATGCACGGAAGACTAGATGGAGGTGCATCAATTAAGGAGCAAGATAGGAAAATGTAAGTTTTTAATCAATATGAGCTCTGGAGCGCTAGGCCAGTTGTGTGCTGAACAGCATGACCAGACTGCCAAATCAAGGGGCTTTCAGATCAACACCAAGAGACCCCTGTTACATCTTAGGGGCGTCAAGGCACCTCAGCCATAAGCCTTTCTCCTTGTGGTTTCTCATTCCAAAAATGAGGCAAGCTTTTGCAAACCTGAGTGATCCCTTGCACACAAAATGCCCCACATCTGCTTGTTTCCCATCATGCATTTCTGCATTAGCCCAAAAACTGGCTTTGCTTTTTTTCATAGCCTGCATTTTGAAATACACTGGGCCCTTGAGCTCCCTGGCCTTCCTTGTGCTTGACTCTTGTTACTCCTTCTTCTGGTGGAGAAGCCAGTAAGGTGGAGAACTGCTGCCACCAAGGCTGCTCCCCCTTTTCCTCACTCTTGACATTGGCTGTGCTTCCCTGGGTGCCAGGCTCCCAAAATGAGACCACTGGCTGCCAGGGTAGTGGCTTGTCACTCTGGCAGCTGGAGCAGGAGGAGAGAGAGGACGTAGAAAACACTGGAACAAGGGAAGAACTCCACTAAGGTCTCACCAGGCTGTGCCCTGGGCACATCCAGAGGGGCAGGGACCATCATGCCTGCACAGTGGTGGGGCAGAGCACAAGATGCTGGCAGTGAAAATCCTCTCAGCTCTTATCAAAAGGGGATCGGTGACCCAGCATGCACGCAGCTCCTGGCAAACCTCCCGAGGAAAGGCTGGCTCCTCATCATTCCCACACCATGCATTTGCACTGGGCTCTGAAGGAGACCTTTTTCTGCCTTGGTGAGTTGCAGGGCTCTGTCTCAGTGGGTTGCCACTGTGGCACCAGGGTGTTGGTGCTGCCTGTAAGAGCCTGGAGCTGTTCTGCTGCCCCATCGCCCCCCATCCCCTTCCCAGAGCATCTGAGAGGAGCAGCCCTGCAGAGTCCACACGAACTGCCTGGGATCTGGGCTGCTGCCTTCAGCTCCAGGGGTGCCTGCGGATCCCTGGGACACAGTTACACTTTTTACAAGCTGGGAACATTGCCCATAGCTCAACAAGATGTGGTGACAGCTCTCACAACCCAGAGCTCCAGCCAGGATCTTGGGATGCATCTGGGTTAGCACACAGCACACAGCCTCACTCTGCAGAGCTTAATGAGGCTGAGGAAGGTCCGCAAATTGGATGTGACTTTAGTTCTCCACAGGGTTTGCAGGCACAGAAGAGACACCTTTATGGCAAAGTTCACATCCCATGGAAATCACTAGATGCAAACGGTGTGGAGAGCAGGGCCCACCTTCAGACCCTCTGCCCCTGCACAGGTAGCCCACAGCAGAGTCACAGCAGCCCCACGCCCGGCTTTGGGCAGCACTGGCACTACAGAGTCTCGCCAGGAGAGGAAAGGGAGCCCAAGAGATGAGTGCCAAGCCAAGTTGCCTCTAACAGCTCATCTCCAGACCCAGGGTGAGGTCTTGCTTTTCTATCCCTCGTGTGAGAGCATGGTTCATGGGGAAGGAATCTTCCCAGCCTCCCTGAAGTGAGGAGGAGCGTGGTAGCAGGACATGTCTTCCAAGTAACAGCCTTTGCTTGCAGTCAGTCGAGAAGTATTGACTTGTGTGGCTTTGCTGTAAATTTAAGTCTCAGTCCTTTCTGTGACAGGCGTGGGACATTGCAGGGCATAAATAATAGACAGTCTCTTGTTTTCCCATTCATAAAAAATAACCAAGAAATTGTTGTTTTCATATATATAAAAAAAAAAAAAAA
>VZRO01001058.1:419897-448294 GCA_013397915.1 Daphoenositta chrysoptera
GATTGCCATATGATAAAATCGGCTTGCAAAGCCAAGGACATAAATGTGAGCTTATACTTGCCCAGCCTTCATTCAGCCACTTGCATGGGTGCAGCACAGCACTGCCTTTGCTTACCCGACCAAGTACTGCTTCTTTTTTCCACAGGACCCCGTCCCATACTCAGTGCAAAGGACACACGATACTCAAGCTAACAACGAGGATGCTGTAATAAATAAGGTTATTTTTGTATGGTCAGGATTAAATATCAAACCACAGTTTTGGCAGGAGGCCACAGTCTGTACATTCCTAATTTTGCGGGTGCCCAACATGAGACCCTAGGGGCCATTTTGCAGAACTGCTGAATACTCACAGCTGTTTTCCAAAATGCTGGCAGCTTAGCCAGCAAACTGGTACAGCCTTGAGGACTCAATAGCACTGAGAGCCAAGAGGTCCCAGGCTCTGGCCCTGCACCTGCTGCTCCTTCCCTGTGCGGCCAAAAGGGAAGTCTCTTTTCCCTTCAAAAGCCAGGAAAACAACCACTCTCTCTTGCCTCATCAGGAGCATAAATCCTCTGTCATCAGCTGCAAGGCAACTGTAGCAGCTAACATCTTCAGAACACCACAAGACAGTGAATAGTGATGTATTGCCTGCAGGGCTTGCTTGGCAGGCAGTAAACAAATAAAACAGGCACGCATTTTGCAGTACCCAAAAAAGAAGAACAGCCCCCTGCTTCACTCCTTGAGCATAGTGTAGCCAGTACCCTGAATGAAGCAGCTGATGAAAATTCAGCATGTGATCCCACCAGTGAGGACTGCAACCCGGTGCAAGTGGCATGCTGCCTCCAGTAGCAACATTCCCTAACTTTCAACTGCTTGTTTTTGCAATGTGAATAATACATTTCACATAATCCAACCCCTCACAGCTGAAGCAACTTTTCCTTCCATCTCCTGAGTCTGGAATCGAACAGGTTTATAGAAAAAAATGTACATCTTCTTGCTGTTATCATACCCTCGATCACAGAAAGCTTTTTTGTGAGCCAGCGTTTTGGTAAAGCCACAGCAGGTATAAGGTATGTGTGACAAGGTATTTCCCTGCAGCAGGAGGAACATCCCAGAACTCCCACTCCCGCTTCTTTCCAGTGAGAACTGAGCGTGTGTCATGGTGTAGCACGCTGAAGCATTGCCCAGCTGGCAGGAGCATCCCAGTATGGTCATTTGAGTTATGGTTTGAGCCACCCAGGGCTGGGACAGTTGTCAAGCAGTGTAAGCAGCTGCTTGTAACCAAACATGGCAAGTGAAGGAAACTGCCTGCTCTGTCTTTCGAATCAGCAACAGGCAAGAGCTGAAGAGTCACCGAAGAACTACCCAGAAATGCCCTCCCACAGGCTTGAGCCTCTCCCCGTCCTGTTCCAGCCTCTGTTGCTCCCTGAATGCTCCTGGCTGGGTATCCTTATGGCCCCGTGCTGCTGAGACCCTCCAAGCCCTGCTGAGACACAGCTCTGCCTTCATCAGGCTTCTGTGGTGCAGAAGAGCCTAGAAAATCATTTCTGCATCAGGCTTAAAAAAAGCCAGAGGAAGGGCAGGAAGCGGGAGTAACTCTTAAAGATGTCTGAGCTGAGAGTGCACCTTGCTAACATGTGACATTCAGTTTGCTGGAGGAAAGGGTAAAGCTATGATCTGATATAAAGGTTACATAAGAAGGCTTCCCCCCTTTCTCTTTGCAAACAGCCCCTTTGCTCAGGATTTACCATAATTCCTCCAAGTGGACAGGATGCACTAACAGAGGCAGCACTGATGTCTGACAGGGAGACAACTCCCGCAAGCCTTTCGCTCATGTGGAATAATTCCCTTGCAAATGTTGTTTGCCCACAGCAGTTAGAGGAAGATCCACCCCCTCCCGCCCCCCAGCAGACCCAGCGACAAAGCTCAGAAGAAAAATTGTCTGCAGTTCAGGAAAAGCTCCCTTCTCCTCACTGCTAGAAATGTCCCCTGCTTTAGGACAAGTCTCTGAGTGCCTTTAAGGGCTCCCCTGTCTTTTAAAGGTTTCCTTCTCTAAACCCTGCAATAGCAGTTGCTCCAGTCCTTCCCCAAATGAGATCTTAATTTCTCTCTCCATCCTGGAGTGGCAGGTCAGACACCAGCAGCAGAGCAGTGCTGTATCCTGCTCGCTGCCATTCCCATCAGGGCTGTGCTGGATGTGGCACCTTCAGGTTGCCTGAGAGTGCACCTGGTGGGCCTGGGGCCCAGCTCGGCCATGACCTGGTTGGAGCAACAACTTCAAATGTCCTCTCTCCCCAAACCGGGAGAGCTCCGGTGTAACGCGTCTCTCTAAATCAGCAGGGGGTGCAGGGACAGTAATAACCTGGTCAGGCAGAGGGAGGAGGAGGGGGCAGAGTGCCCTGTGTGGGATGTGTGTGTGCACGTGTCTGTGCATGCGTATGTATGCACACACACGGGGCAGTGCTTACATTTACACCCCTGTCCATGGTGTGCTTCACCTCGGCTCGTTTGAGACCTCATTCTCACCCCTTCCTCCCAGTCAGGGCTGGAAAAGGCTGTGAAGCTTCTCTGCCCTGTGTTTCACCCACCCCCCTCAGTGCTGTGCCTTCCACCCAAAAGTTCAGAAATCGCAGGCTCAGCCTGCGGAGATGCTGAAAGCAACTTGGGACTTATTTTTGGCTCTACTTGTGATTTGGCATCCTTCACTTGGTGTCCTGCGGTCATGTCCGTGAGCGCACACACCCACACACTTGTACACATACACCCCCCCGATCCTAAAGCTGTGTACTGAGTGCTGAACCTGTTCAATTTTGGTCCGTACTTCTCCATTTTAGGTTGTTCTTACTAAGACAGCCTTGTCCAAAATGATAGCCAGCAAAGCCAGCACGAGTCGGGCGAGTGGCACCTCTCACGCTGACCCCTGTCAGGGCCCCGAGGAGGGGACAAAAGGCAGGGCTCATGGGGAGCTGCCCGGTCCGGGGTGACCCCAGCACCGAGCTCAGCCCCAAAGCCGCACCGGAGCCGCCCGCGGCGCAAGGAAAGGTGCCGGTGCCATTCTCAGCTGGGAGAAGTTGCTCCCGGCTGCCTGCACTGGACCTGGGCTGGAACCTGTTCCAAACGAGCTCTGCAGCAGGTTTGCCGTTCTGCTTCACGGGGAGCTCGCTGCCCGTCGGTGTCGCCCGGCGGAGCCGCCTGCGCCGAGCTGTGGCGGACAGCGCTGCCCCTGCCCGACCCTCTCCTCCCGGGGGAAGCCGCTTCCTGGGGCAGCTCCGCTCACCTCGCTCAGCCGGGGATGGGGAAAAACGCCGAAGGGAGACGTCTTTACTTACCTCTCTCGGGCTGCAAGGGACCCTCCTGCGAGAATGGCAGCTCTTCCAGCTCTCTTAACCCGGTACAATCCCAAAGCAAATCCAGCAGAAGTGCCTCTGGTCGCAGCTGGGCTCGCGGCGGACCCTAGCTGGCAGCAGCCCTCCCTAGCCAGCCGCTTGCCTCGCGTGGAGGGCAGAGGAGCCGCACAGCGGGATGACAGCGTGGGAAAGGGACTGTAATCCTCCGTAAATAATAAATAGGGGGAGAGAGAAAGAGAGAGAGAGGCGGGAGAGGGAGCGACTGTGCGCGGTGAAGTGACAGCTGGGGGTACATCTGCGATGGCAGCAGCACACGCACAGGAACGCGCACAGACAGCGCAGAGGAGTCACCCCGCCAGGCAGGCAGGATCTGCTCCCAAACACCCAGAGGAAGGAGCTCGGGGGGTTTCCATTCCTCTCAACGCATCCTGGAGAAAGGGCAGCTGCTGTCAGTCCCTCTCTCTCCCTCATCCCGCCCTTGCTGCCATCCCTCTCCGGGTACCAGGAGCCGAGGGGCTCGAGGAGGGGTGAGGAGGTGCCAGGCGGGAGGAGCTCCCCACAGCCCCTCAGGAGGTAGATTGGTCAGGCACAGGTTACAAGAGAAGGCACCGAGCTGAGCAGTTCCTCCCCTCCCTCCATCTCTCCCCTGCTACGGCTGATGACAATAAACTGGGAGAGGAAGGCGCCAGGGTGAGCAGGGACGAGCCCTGGCTGTTGTACAGGAGCGCGGCGAGCGCTGCAGCGCTGGGAGACAGCGGGGAGAAGCCGGGGGGCCTGGGAGAAGGGCACCCCCTTCCCACCGGGGCTGCAGAGACGGCGCTGGGGAGGCAGCGCGTCCAGCAGGGAGGCTTGGCTGAGAGGTGCCCTCGGCGGGCAGCACAACCCCGCGTCTGCTTCCCGAGGGATTCAGGGAAAACTTGAGGGGTGCTGCTAGGGGGTAACTGGGACGAGGGGAATGGGTGAAAGATCCACAGCTCGTTGCCCTGAACTCTGTGTGCAGCTGAGTGTGCTCAGCCATAGGTGCGGTGTGCGTGTCAGGTGGGGTGACATCCATCAGTGACGGGCGTTCCCTGCTCTCCCTGACACAGCCTGCTGCTACAGGGGTGCAGACAGCAGCCAGATCCAGCCCATAACCTCTGCTAGGATTCCCTCTGTGCTCTCCCATGGGCTCCTGTAGCCTTCCCCCCCAAAATCAGACCCCAATCTTGCCTTCCTCCATCTTGATGAGGACCTCGGTAGCTCACATTTGCAAGAATTACTATTTTGCTGATCTGTTTAAACTACCCCTTCTATCAGGTCCAGTATCATAAACAGGCTGATTTGGACTTTTTGTTCATTTTGATTTGTCTGGAAGTTATCTTTTTAAGTAAAATTTTTAGAGGTCTCAAAGTGAAATTCTGTGTTACTGACTCAAAAGGGAAAATAAGAATATTTCAGAAATAGGGAATGGAGAATGCAAATGGGTGATACGGGCGTGGCTGCTCTGCTGTTCTGGTACCTTCCATTTGAATCACAGGTTTTATTTAACCGTTGGACCAGCTGCCATGAAAACAGGTTGTGAATGGCAAGGTAAATCTTGATAAGCACTCCGCAGGATGCAGTCTTGAGACTCTTTGTTGTGCCTTTTTGTTGTGCAGCAGGCCCAAGAATTAAATCTTGGGGAAAGCTCCTTATGAGAACAACATATGGATAATCAAAGAGAGAAGCCAGAGACTGCAGACAGAAGGAGAGGCGAGCAGAGGATGAGCTAATGAAGCAGGCATGCTCAGCAGAGGGATGAGCAGGTGGAGGGAAGGCTCTGCTCTCCACGCCGGGGGCAGAGCCCAGCTCCAGATGCCCACACCGAGGGGCAGAGCCCAGCTCCAGATCTGCATGCTGAGGGGCAGAGCCCAGCTCCAGNCACTGAGGGCAGAGCCCAGCTCCAGATGCCCCCGCCGAGGGCAGAGCCCAGCTCCAGATCCCCACGCTGAGGGGCAGAGCCCAGCTCCAGATCTGCCCACTGAGGGGCAGAGCCCAGCCCCAGATGCCCGCGCCGAGGGCACAGCCCAGCTCCAGATGCCCACTGAGGGGCAGAGCCCAGCTCCAGATGCCCCCGCCGGGGGCAGAGCCCAGCTCCGGGGCAGCCCCGGTGCAGCCGTGGCTCGGCAGGCCGGGTGGGGCTGCTCTGCGGCCGGGGCAGCCGCGCTCAGCTCCGGGTGCGGTGTCTGCACGGTGAAACAACGCCTGCCGGGCAAGGTGCTCAGCACTGCCTGTCCTCCCGTTTTATCGCACCGCTGGGTGCTGCAGTCGCACAGGTCGCTTGCACACGAGTGGGAATAGAACAATTCGCCATGGTCTCTCTGGGGACCCTGCAGCGGCCGCTCATCGTTTCATGGACCTCAGACCTGCCCGCTGATGCAGCACAGCCTTTGCCACCAGAGCAAAAGGGCCCATTAACAATCAGTTATTCTTTGGAAGCACAGAGGAGTTCATTCCAGTTTTTCCCCTCTCACTTGAGCTATAGCATCATCCTCATCTCAGACTGAGTCACTGCTTTCCTCCCTTCTCCTTGACCTCACCAACAGTGTGAAGATGCCCAGATGACTATTTGTTACTAGCACTGGGGGGGTTGATTGTGGCCTGCTTCTCCTCACCTCCCACGTCTTACTCAGGTCACCTGAATGTCTGGAAGTTTCTCACAGTTCTTGCCAGCAGCTGCCACTTTCTGTCCCTGTCACTGGCCACCAGTGCAACCCCCCAGGTTTTCTTCTTTGTCATGTTGCAGGCAGCTCTGTCCAGGCTGGGTATGTGCTGCTTATGCCTCCTGGGCAGCAGCAAGGATTTACAACCAGGGGCTAAGATCTCTCTGAAGAACAATTTGAGGCCAAGTGTTCCCACTGGCAAAAACACGAGCCACTGAGTAAGTCTGCATTGCAAGGTTAGTTATGTAGGTATTGACTCCTCTTCAAGTCTCATGAAACTCTGTGTCCTGGGTAATGCTCAGTCCCGTTGATGTGATCTGCTGTGATAAAGGGAACGACTCTTTCCTGAGATGGTTTGGAAGGATGAATTTATTTAAAGCTACCTACCAAATCGGGTGCGTGGGCCTCATGGGGCTCAGCAGCAGCGGCACCGCTTGCCTTCTGCCATGGAGCGCCGGTTTGTCGGCGGGGCACCGAGCCAAACCATGCCTGCCACAGCCCCCCTGGAGCTGAGGAATCGTCACCCAGGCCGGTGTCAGCCCTGTCCTTCCTCCTTTGTTTGCATTCTTTGTCTGGTCTGGTTTGTGCTCTGCGAGGCTTAGGGCAGTGCAGCTCCACAGAATCATGGCTTTCCCCCACAGACAGGCAGTCAGATCCAGTTTGCAGCAGGGAGAGCTGGATAAGAAATGTGCCTCTGATACATGGGATTTGTAAGGTGTACCAGCAGTAGGATTGTGACAAGGACACTGGTACAAAAGGCAGAGCTGATGCCAGGTGCCAGGGTCTCTGTACGTGCGGCAGGAAAATATACCACTGCATACTCCAGCTTTAATTCATACCCATCTGAATTAGAGCATCAGATCATACCGTTAGCTTAAGAGCACCCACACGGCATGATTCAGATTTAAAGGATCTGTTCCCCCTTTGAAGCTCCTTCTAATTCAGAGGAAATCTGTAGAAACAGCAACACTTCATCCGCCTGACATTGGTGGTTGTGAAAAAAGGCTACAGATCTACCTCCCTGTATTTCTTTTTCTCCCTCACTTCCACTTTATATTCTATTTCAAGGTCCTGCTTGAGGGTGTGATTCCTCCAGAGCTCTTGGATCCACCTAGTTGACACACAGCCCAGTTGTTGCCCATGCCCGTGCCAGGCTCTGCAGGGCTGCAGTGGTTATTGTGTGTGCTCGTGGGCAGCCTACCCAGGGACAGGCAGCTTGTCCTGCCAGGGACACCCTGCATCCGTCCTTCTCCTCTGGAGCTATGCCTTAATGCGGGAGCAGGATGCTGGGAATAGAGGAGAAATTAAGGCAGGAAATTAGGACACGCTTCATTAAGAAACACACACACAGAGTTCTGCTTAGGCCACCGTGCACTAGGCTGGGACCAGGTAACAAATCATTATTCATAATCGACACTTTCTGTCAAGTGGGATTCATAATTCTGTGCTTTTGTAGTGGCTTAGGAAAAATCTAAATCTCTGTGGTTCCCCCTTGAGACAGGTGGGTTTTCAAATTAATCCCTTCCTCACTGGCCTACTTTATTTCTGATTGATGCTGAGTGGAATAGGAGTTGAGGCTGGGGCGATCACAAACATCCATTCTGGCCAGGCAAAATCTGAAAAAGACAAAGGCAAAAAGCTCACGCCACCCTGGGGGGCTTTTGGGGGATGTTTTGTTTTTGGTAATTTGTTTGTAGCTTCACAGTGTTTGGTGTGAGGGAAATCTCAGTACCTCAGTACAGTCGGTGTCCCCTTTTTCTCTCCCTTGTTAACCCTCTGGCTCTCACCTGGCAGGCTGACTCAGTGCTTACCATTCACACTTGGAAGCAGGTTGCAATTGTGATTTCCATCCCGTCACCTTGGGCAAATATTTACTCCTCTTTTCCTAACTTGTATTTGTCTTTCGTGCTCCTCTTTTGATCCTCCCCTCTTTTTGTTTCCCGCAGCGGTGGGTGTGCAAATTAAGCTGGATTTGCTCCAACGCAAGTTTTGGATGGCCATGCAACAGGTAAGAGCATCAGCAGTCGTGCAGAGAGACAATTTAATGCTCTTCGTCAGCAAGGTCGATACTGTTACATCACGTACGATGGCATTTTAATGAGGGCTCTTGTGAAATTCATATTAAAAGATTTATGGAGTAGATTAGTTTGAAGTCACACATTTCCGTAATCCTTTGATGGCACTAATGCCATGTGAGCCATGAGTCTGTTCTGCAAACGCCGCGGTGACAGTGTCAGCATCCTGGCCTGGCATTAGCCCTGCTGCATATGACACATTTAATTGTGGAAATATGCTTGTGCTCATTCAGCCTCTCAGAAACCTCATGGAAATCTGCAATTTTGGACACACAGGGAAAAAATCTACTGCCTTCTCTTATCATCTTGACAATGAGAACAAAACACTACCAGCTTGCCAAAATAAAAATTATTTGCTCCAGGGATAAGCTTTTGTTGTTGTCCTAATATTAGATACTCTTCTGGACTGAGAGAAGAGGAATAATTAAAACGACTCCCCTGGTCTGAGGAGCAAGAAAAATGAAACACCTTTCCCTTACCACCCAGGGGATTTCTCCCCAGGCTTTGCTTTCAGGGAGGTCTTCTGGAGAGATGAGAATGACGGGGCTGCAGCAGCACACAGCAGAAGGGGCTCTCTGCTGTCAGGAGAGGGAACTCTCATCAGACAGGGCTGACAGAGAAGATAGGAGGGCAGGAAGCTGCTCTGTGGAGGCAGGAGCATCCTCACAGGTGGGAGATCACATAAACCTAAGCTGAGCTAAAAGGATTTCTGCAAAGCACACGAGCACATCCTGAAACAGCAGCAGAGAGCTTCATTTTAAAACACCTGCTGAGGGCCATACCCAGACAGCGCTCACACAAACGAGCCCTCACGGGCGTTAAG
This sequence comes from Daphoenositta chrysoptera, assembly GCA_013397915.1. Classification (NCBI taxonomy): domain Eukaryota; kingdom Metazoa; phylum Chordata; class Aves; order Passeriformes; genus Daphoenositta; species Daphoenositta chrysoptera. Next base: position 428,803 of record VZRO01001058.1, read on the forward strand.
TGAAGCTGGAAGCCTTGTGGAAGCAGCTGAGGGAGGCCCGTGTGCCAAGTGGCTGCGAGCCGTGGCCCCGTAGGTGCTGGTGTGAGAAAGGCTCCATGTGGTGCCCCGGGCTGTGGCCGCTGTGACAGAGGAATGACTAACAGATTTTGTTTTCTCTCTCTCCTGCCTCACTGCTGCCGTGCTGCTCTGGATATCCACGCTGTGCCTCCCAGCCCAATGACAGTGATGTAAGTGGACAAAGCTGGGGACAGGGAGGCATCCTGGCGTGCCTCGCCGCAGCTTGGCTTCGAAACTGTGTCATTTGTGTGCCAGCGTGTTATAGGCACTGTCCCTTGTCTGTAGTCACTGGAGAGGGTCCAAACCTGTCACAGGCTGTGTTTGTCTTCACGGTAATTAAGTGTCTTTGGCAAAGCTCAAAGTGCTCTGGGTCACAGAGGCCTGACCAACAGCAGGAGGGTGCTGTGAGGTAGGCTGGTCTCTGAGGAGGGAGCTGTGCCCATGGAGCAGCAGATGTGGTCTCAGAGCAACCGGGGAGCACAGGCTTGGTTCTGCCCCCGTCTCAGGGGCTCCCTGCCAGCTGCCCGTGCTCTCAGACCCAAAGCAGGCTCCTGGCCGTGGTGCTGCTGCTGTAGGGCCAGCCCAGCACCAGGCACCGCTGGAAATTCTCCAGCTCTGGAAGTGCAGTGGCAGCGAGACTCAGCCCTCACACTGCTGAGGAAGAGGGGTGAGACACGGGCCCTTCTTGTGGAGAACCACTGAGGCTCACCTGGGTTCCTGTTCGGGTACCTGAAGGCTGGGCTCTGTATTTGGTATCCCCCAAGCCGTAACTGTGGTTTGTTGTGACCGTGGTTCTCTGCTGAGCAAAGGAAGGAACCTGCCAGGGTGAAGTGCAAGGCCACCTCCAGGAATGCATCCAGGGAAACAACACGCCCACGTGCTGTTTGGTGGTGAGGCAGGGCTGAGACAAGGCTTGCAACTGTGGATAAAGGAATTTTTTTAAACCGTCATCCCCGGAGTCTCAAAAAGCCAGCTGGATTCAGAACATGAGTGACCATGTGATATTGCAAAGCTATGGGACTTGAAACAAACTCAGGCATCTCCAAACGTCCTCTGAAGTTAAACAGAGGGACAGAAAACTGGTTTTGTTCTGCAGAACTCAAGAGGAGAAACAAATTCTAACTGAAAGATACGGTCTTGTTGTGGTCTGGAATGGCCAATTTACCTCTTGTTACAGAGAATCACCCAGAAAGGGGGTTGGATTTTATGTCTAAGGGTTTTGAGCAAATAGTGGGTAGCTGGCTGAGAGCAGACAGGCTATGTGCTATGCCAGTGTCCTTCCCTGACCCCAGAAAACCTCTGGCAGGAAGGGGACTCCATGCACAGAAATGGCAACACTGTGTCAGCTTTCTTTCCTCTGCTGCTGGAGAAAACAGAATTAAAAAATAACACAAAGAGACAGACACATGCAGCCACGGCAAACTCTGAACAATTATGAAATCAATAAGCACCTGAAGGGCTTTGTTACTCACCACTTAACCCCTCGTGTCCCCACGCCATTCAGTGTTGTGAAACACATGTCAAGTCCAGTAGGCAGAAATTCTAAATGAAAGAAATGGACGGTGCCTTGGGCTACATGTGCACCATTCACATCCTATTTTATCATTAGCTGTCAGGAGAATAAAGAAACCAACAGCAACAACAACAACAAAAAAATCCCTGCCTGAGAAGAACCCTGATGTAAAATCCCATGCCATGTTCTCAGTCAGGGTACTGACAGATGCTGAAATGCGTGCTGGTTTCTCCCGGTGCCCAGTGACCTTTGCTTGTGCCCTTTCTGTGCGAGTGCCACCTGTGCTTGGAGGGCACAGGTCCTGCTGGAGCAGGTGCAGGATCCGAGCCCCAGGAAAGGGCAGGTGGCTCCTGGAGGCAGGAGCTGGAGTGGCTGAGCTGGGGTGGTGCCTGTGCGCGCTGCCGAGCTCGTCCTGCTGGAAACGGCAGCTGAACCGCAGAGCTGGCTGCGCTCCTGCCGTGGAAACCTTGATCCCGGCAGCCCCAAGGGGACACGGTGAGATGAGTTCGTGCCGTGTGTTGAGGGAGACACTCAGGGCAGGTGTCTCCGGGTGCAGCTGCAGGCTGGGCTCTGGGAGCCCCAGGCGAGAGGCTGTGCCCTGGCACTGACCCTTTGCACAGCAAAGGGCACCAGGGGACAGGCGGGACAGCCAGGTGTCGCCACCTGGACACGCAGCAGCAGCAGATGCTCCTCAGGACGACCCCAGCCGACCACACATAGACTGTGAGGGGATAAAAGCCCAGTTTCCTTTGTTCAGAGCCCGTCCTCAGAGGCACCAGCTTGAGCTCGCCACCTGGACACGCAGCAGCAGCAGATGCTCCTCAGGACGACCCCAGCCGACCACACATAGACTGTGAGGGGATAAAAGCCCAGTTTCCTTTGTTCAGAGCCCGTCCTCAGAGGCACCAGCTTGAGCTCTTTCTGCGTTGCTGCACCATGGATAAATTGCTTTAAGGTTCTGGGTGTCTGAGACTCTTGTATGGGGAACCTGGAGCTGAACCAGTAAGGAAAACTTGTCTGGCTGTGAGTGTGGGGTGTGTAGGGAGTCAAGTGGGGACCCGTGGGGTCCCTGGAGCTGCTGCTGCCTCAGTCCCAGCAGTGAGAGCCTCTGGTGGTGGGAGTGTGGCTGCCAGAGCAGCTCCTGCATGGTCAGACTGGGAAGTTTCCTCAGGTTAAGGTTAATTAACCACGGTTAATTCTCCGCTTTTCCTTCCCAGTGCAGTGCCTTGGACGGTGCCTGTCCTCTCAGCTGTCAGGATGATGTAAGTTGCCTCGGTTTGTTGTCTGTACCTGTGGTGGGTGTGATTGACCACCTGCTCTGTGGAGATCTCCCCAAAAAGGCTTTGCCTGTTGTCCCCTCACAAGGGATGGCACAGGACCTCTTCCTAACGAGACAAATCTGCAGTTTGGGTCTTCCCCCCCAGCCGGGCCAGGGCAGAGACATTGGGGTTCCAGCCAGTGACTCTGAGGAAAGTCTGTCTCCCTGGCATCCCAGATCTTCCCGAAAAAGTGGCTGCCAGCATGACATGCACGCTGGACACCTCTCTTTGTGTCTATGCCACTGCTTCTGCCTTGGTCTCAGGAATATTTGGGACAAGAGTTCCTCTGCCCTGAAAAGTTAGATCACCGGAGATTTTTTTTGTTGTATGTTCATGTAGGATTTTCTCTGCTTCCTAGTTTTTCCCTGCAAGACCTAAAGGTTTTCATCTACACTCTGTGCCTCCATTTCTTGCTTTGCAAAATTAAAATAAGATCAGCACTGATACTCAGTGGTGGGGAGAGGGTTATTTCATGAGTGGTTATAAAACTCTGAAATCTGAAGATGGAAAGCATTAAATACCATATCATTAAAGAGAAGAGCACTGCAAATATCCTGCCTCTTCCTGAAGGATGCCTTGCCTGAAGTGTGGCTCACAGCCTGCTAGGCCTGCACAGAGCCCTGGCAAGAGAAGTCTCTGGCACAGCTCATGAACTCAAATACCTCAAAGTGGAGGCAGAGAGGGAAAAGAATTGTGTAAAACTTGTGGTAGCCGAGCTGTGGGGCTTGGCATGGAAATGCCGAGGCTGTTGCCATCATCACAAACCCACACTGCTCCATCCTGAACACAAAACAAGGGAAAAGCCATCTTTAATATCGCTTCTGTTTCATCTCTGCAGATTCTGAACTGCTTCCTCATTGACAACAACGGCTTTATCCTTGTTTCCAAAATACCTGAAGAGGTAAGAGAGCATAAAAGAAGGAGGAGAGTGGGGTTTGCTTGTTCCTAAATAACCCACCGGAGCTGGTTAAAACCAGTGAAGTTCAATTGTGTAATAAGGGTGGCTGTGGTGTAATTAAATTCAACTGTGCAGTGAGGGGGAAGGCTCCCAGCAGAGTGACAGCACATCCTAGGTGAGGAAGGAGTTTGCAGTGACAAGGAAGGAACTAGTCAAAATATCTTTTGATCAGAAGAAAGGAAATTAGACTCCTTTCCCTTGGCACAGATGCTATTGAAAGATGATCTGAGACAGTCCCAGAGGGAAGGGAAGGGAAGGGAAGGGAAGGGAAGGGAAGGGAGCATCACTTCTGAGTGCTTCTGAAGTCAAAGCAGGTGTTCTTCAAGAAAGGAAACTGAGGGGATGGTAAGAGCAAAATGCTAAAGGCAAAGAATAAAGAGAAAGTAATTTAAGCTAAATGGAAACAGCAACACACCTAAAGAACTGAAGAATGTGCTGGACTTGCAGAGGTGAAAGGAGCAAGGGAAAAGGCTCAGAATAGAAATAAAAATAAGGTTTGTGGTTCCACAATCATTTCTAGGGAGCTGAAGGGGTGCAAGTTTGATGTGACATCCTGTGCAGCTGGGTAAAGTCAACACTACCAGCCACTGCATTGTTGAGCTACACTTTTCTGTTCTCTGATGAATTCACCACAGAGCTAGTTCTTTCAAAATAATTAAACCCCATAGTTCTGGATGTCAGAAAGCTCTGTGTGGGAACAGTCTCATAAACTACAGAGCAATAAGTCAATAGTAAGAATGGGCTTAGAGAACAATGGGAAACGAAGGGATTTTGTTACTGACAGAATAGTGGAGTTTCATTAAAATTGCCATTGTACTGGAGTTAACAACTGCAGTTTGGGTCTTTCCAAAAGGCAGTAGATCCAATCCCAGAAATTACTTTCTTCAAGATGTGACAAACAGGTTGAAATGGAACTGAAGGTAACAGAACTACTGGTGGATGTGACTGGCACAAGCAGCAGAGCTTCCAGAAGGGAGAACACTTATGAGCTGCAGTTCTTTGATAGTATGACAAAATCAGGGGATAAGGGAGACTAGATAACCTACTGAATTTCAGCTCTCCTCAGCCTTGAACAGAGCCCCTTCCAAGAAGCTGGTGAAACAGTGAAGCATGAAGTAGTGACATTGATCTCAAAGTAGCTGGGACAGAAAAGAAAGAAGACTTTTTAGATGGTTATTTTAGATGGAAAACATCAGCTGTATGAGCCCCATGGTGTCCTACCTGGACCTGGGTTGGTTAGCACATCCAGAATGGGCTGGCAAAAGAAAAAGGTGAGACTGTGGGATCTGCAGGCACTGCACAGTGAGTTCAGAGAGGCCGGGGTGAGAACTCCTGAGAGGCACAGAGCAAAAGCAATCGGCAACACAGAGGCACCAGGGGATCCAGACAGAGACCAAGGGGGGCTTACTGCAAGGAATAACCAACCTCTTTTCTGTAGGAAAGGGAAAAGTGCCCTACCCAGCACACTGAGTGGCCCGGTAGAAGTGTCCCTTCAGTGACGTGGTGTGCCAAAAAACAAAAAAAAACGCAAATAGAATTTGAAAAATAATGGAGAAAAATGCTGTAAAAGTTGTACTGGCTCCCTGCTCTGGGAGGCCAGGTCCTACTGCATTTTTGGGCTGGGCTGGTGGCCTTAAAATTGCTGTGTTCTCCTCTGACCCCCATGGCATTGTCAAAGATGCTTTACTGAGTCCTATGGCCCGTGTCCCACCCGTGTCAGTGGAGACAGCGACACCCTTTAGCCACCCGAGATCCTGAGTGTCCTCAGCACTGCCCTCCTGGGTTCTGCCTCTGTATTTTTTCCTGCATCTTATGGAAAGTAGGTTTTTCCAAAGCTCATGTCTGAAAGATCTGACTAACAGAAACATGGCATTATAGTGGATTTGGGTAAATTATAAACATTATCCACATGCCTCCAAGATCAGGCATTTTGGCAAGCACCAGAGCTGTCCTCCTCCAGCTTTTACCTTCCCTGACCTCAGAGAGTTCACCACGGCTTTTTTTCCGATTTCTTTATCCTGTTCCAGTTATGGTTTTTATTTCCTGGTGGCACCAAAGGTGTCCACACCGTTAAAGCCTGCAGAGAATTCAAGACAGCAGCATTAAATCAATGCCCTGGGTTTCACAGCTTTGCCACCAGGGTGTTGCTGCATGGGATCCCTTGCTGCTATGTGGCCTTCCCTGCCCCATCCTGTTGTCTTTTCTCAATGCATCCTTTAACACAATTCCAACAAAAATCCCATACCTGGATTTTTGTGGGTATTTTGGCTTTTCTGCCTGCCTGAGGTGCCTGCTGCCTGCACCTCGTTCCCTGAGGGACCACACTGGAAATCGGAGCAGCTTCCTGCAGGAACAGGATGAGGACAGCGTGGCTCAGGCTCTGCTCTCCTCTGCCCTTGGGACGGGGGATTGGCTCTAATAACCTCTGCATGAAGGCAGCAGGAAGCTTACTGGCAGTTGGATACCACCATGGAAAAGGGACTCGGGATTTTAATGAGTGACAAGTTGGAAGCTCCCTGCAGGATTACTTGGGGAAGAACGGGTAATCTCTTAATTCGACCTAATCTCCCCATCCAGTCTCATCCCAGGGGGAGCAAAGAGTTAAAACGCAGAGCCAGGAGAAGGGAGTGAGTGAGGACCAGGCGCTCTTGGGCTGGGGAGGAAGGGAAAATAAGAGGCAGAGTCAGGCTGTGCTGCTGGGAGGGCTGCTCTGCGCTTTCTGCCGTGTTTGCTGTGGCCCCACAACCACCCCCGAGTTTTTAGCAGCCTCTCACTGCCAGTCACAGGCACAGCTGTGGATCACAGGTCTTGCGCTGCCTCCGCCTGCTGCATCCAGATGTTCCCTCGCTCACTAAACCTCTTTTTTCTAGGATTGCTGCCTTCTGCCTGAGGCATTTTGCAGAGTATGTCTGCAAGCTCTGCCCAGGTGGGACCCCAGGGCAGGGTGCAGGAGGCAGCTAAAAGGCCAGGATGCCACCAGAGCTCAGAGCTTGTGGAGAAGCAAGGGCTGGCTCTGTCTGAGCCACGCAGCAGGGAGGCTGCCTGCCTGCCCGAAGCCTGGGCAATTTGGCAGATCCCGGTTGTCCACAGCTTCTGAGTGTACAAAAAGTGTGAATTGCTCAGTGAGCCAGCAAAGCATGGATGAGTGTGAGCAGCGACGTAGCTTTTGAGCCATACGAGTGCCCTGGGCTGCACCTCTGTCCTGTGCACAGCCTGCAGGCGTGTGACACGGCGTGTGACACGGCGTGTGACACAGCGTGTGCCACGGGGATGTCACAGCAGCGCTCCGCGCTGGGAGCCTCCGAAATGGCAAGGGCCTGTGGGAACCTGCCCAGAGATGGGAGCCAGGAGCATCAGGGCAGAGGGCTGCCCAGGAGAGCAGCAGTCGCTGGAGGAGGCGGGATGGAAAGAGAGCTGCTTTACAAAACGACGCTCCAGCACAGGACAGCGTTGGTTTCTGCCGAGTGCTGCTTCTCTGTGTTCCTGCCTGCACGGGGTACCTGAAACAGCAGCGAGCTTGGGGTGTCTGCTTTGGTGTCAGAGGCCACTTTGCTGGTGCCTTTCTGAACACGCTCCCCAGGCCATACTCTCACTTGCACTAAGAGCTCCTCATTCTTATACCGATACAAATAATGTCCCACACGGGGAAATTTGGCCAAACATCAGCATGTCTTGGCAGTTTACAAGCCCCCTCTCCTCGCCCCACGGTCTGCAGCTTGCACTGTGTTAAATCCCACTGCTCTGCCTCCTGCTATGTTTGCAGACTGGTATTAAATGGAAACAGCTGGCCTCTTCACCACCCTAATCAGATTGAAAGAGCGAGGGAGGTGAAAAAAGTTAGTGTTTGCTGAGGCACATTGGACTGTCTGAAACAATTACAGCCTAAATGCTCGAAGGGCAGTGACGTTATGTATCAATTTATACAGTGAAATGACTTCTAAAGCCTTTTGGGAAGAGGCTCATCACCACGGAACACTACTGTTAGATGATTACCATGTGATCCTAGGTAAATCTGCCTAAGGCTCGGGCTCTTTTTGTGAAAATGTCCCACTCAAATAAATGAAGTCATCTGTCATGTGCTAATACATGCTAAATGACTGCTAGCCTATCAGCAGAAAAGCAAAACATCCCAGACTGTGTGAATGCTTCCACAACACACGGGAGCTGTTTACTCTGCCAGGACCCACAAGCCAGGAAACAGACAGAGGACAGCTCGTATCTGCACTTTTATTATTTACAAACATTTCATTTACTTGCCTGTGAACAAAGCGGTGGACTTGACAGGTTTGAAGCATTTTTGCAACAGATTTGTCATGGTTTAGTAATCAGGAAGGCTGGAATTGTTTGTTTGAGGAAATCTTTAAAGCAGCAGTTACCAGATTTGAGATTGGGTCTGTGTTTGAGGTTATTGACTACAAGGCACACATGGGACCAGAGGGCCACAAGCTCCACCTTTAGTTGAGGCATGCAAGTGGGACTGGGGGGTTGTTCCCACCCCAAATCCAACTTAGTTCTTGCTATGCCAGTGCACAGTACGAAAGCTGCAGGGATGGATGGGTTTGTGTTGTGTTGTTTGGGTTACTGCCTGCTCAGAACTCACACAGCAGTGAGTGGTAGAATTGCATTTGCTACCTAAATAAATCCGTGTCACAGTCGTGCATGGTGGGCCAGTTCACCAAGGGCAGCAGGAGAGCAGAGGTTTCCAAAACCACTGTGGCCGTGGGCAGCAGAGAGGCTCAAATGGAAGTCTCAGGCATTCAAATCCAGAGAACATGGATTCCCAACAACCCACAGGAGAGTCCAGGCTCCCAGTGATTCAACGTGCCTGGGTCTCTGCAGCTCGAGAGTCTGCCTTTTTCTGTCACAAGCTGCAGGGACTTACGTGGGCTAAATCATTTCCAAGCGTGGTAGGAATGGTGCAGGATGCCCAGCTGGTGATGGGGGAAGTCCTCCCTCGAGCTTTCCAGCCAGCCAAAGGACAAAGCCTGGCGTTGCCTCCTCACAAAAACCCTCGTTGTGTACAGCAGGCCTCCAGACAAACTAGATCAGCTGCAGCCATAGAGCACGTGGAAAATTTACAGTTTATTCTGTTTTTCCCTTTTCGTGCTTGCAGACTGGAAAATTTTTTGGTGCAGTGGATGGCTCAGTGATGACCCAGCTGCTAAACATGGGCATGTTCAGGCGGTAAGTGGGGGCTCTCCACACTGTACTTCTTGTTCTCCACTGGTGTGTGGGTCAGAGCACATTGGTCCCTCTAAGAAGCGCTGGAGCAGGGGAAATGCACATGCTGAGGATGCATGTGACTCTCTTATTTAGACACAAGAGCTCCTGTAGCTACCTGCCCCCTCTGCTGACTCGCTCAGCTATCGTCACCACACACTGTTTCTCCTCATCTCTTGCTCCTCCACCTGCTGTAAAACACAGAGAGAGACAGAAACTTCCACCCTCTGTGTGGCAAGAGAGCAGCTGCTCCTCTGTCTTTTCCAGGGCAAGACGTTATGGGAAACATTTCTTGGCATTTTGGGTACAGTTCCTCCTGCCACTCAGAAAGCCTTTCTGTGGGGGGTAGTCTGAGAGCCCCACAGATGCAGCATTGCAGCTGGATGACCACACTTCTCTCTCTCTCAAAAATACCTCCGTTCATCTCACTCCACTCGCCCAGCCGATGTCAAAAGAGAGTTCAGAGTTCCAGTGGCTGGAAAACAGGAACTAGGGGGACCTGAGGTAGTTACAATTATAATTCCTCTGCTTCACAGCCTGCTTTACTCACTGTCTGAAATTAGGGACATATTTCCTCCTGTACTGACCCAGTTACATTAATCCAGAGCCTGTATTTCTTCTCTGCAAGACCCAGCACTGGCCAAACAGCAAAGACACGTGTAAGCAGGTCACTGCTGTGGTCAATACAGGAAACCCTTCATACATGACGTTTTTGAGGAAGAGCTGACGTGTCTGCCCCGTGGGTGGCTGCATTGCTCCCTTCTGACTGCCTGCTGGTTTTGTTTTGTTGCAGAGTGACCATGTACGATTACCAGGCCATGTGCAAGGTGTCCTACCACCACCACAGCGGCGCCCGGCCCCTGCTCAGCGTACGTACCTGTCCCCTCGCAGCCCTCCCTGCGCTGGCACCTCCAGCACTGCCCAAAACACTTCAGCAGGCCTTTGCTTTCAAGGGATGGCAACGTCCAAACTCACCTCAGGCAGATTCCTGAAGCAGTGGTGGCCGCTGACGGCGGTTTCTGGTGTGGCTCTTTGTTGCCGTGTAGGATCTCACTGAAAATGGGAAGGACCAGGGAAAGGACAGGAACTAGACAATGGCAGGGTCTCCTAAAAGCCAAGGAATCAGCCAGCAGGTGCAATGAACAGGAGTGGTTTTGCAGGGCGTGGTTTTACTCAGCAGCTCAAGAAGGAGGGTTGCACTGTCAGGAGCAGAGCAGCTGGGAACACTGGCAGTCGCGGGGGAAGGATGGGTGAGCCTGGAGCAAGAGAGACAGTGAGAATTCTGGTAGCCCAGGGAGCAAACTAAGAGTGAAGGGTTTTACCAAATGCAGCCTGTCTTTAGGCTGATATAAACTCATAATCTAATCCCACTCCACCTCCCTAACCTTGCCTCAAACGGGCAGAACAAAGGAACTACTCACCACTTAGGCCACTTCAAACTACTTGACACAACCCTGAACAGGGATGTGTTCACTATTGTTATGATCCTTTGATACTGGAAGGAGTGCTGGAAGTACTCCGCAGCATGATGTTGTAATTTTTTTCCAGTAAAAGAATTTTCAATAAAATACTACCTTTTAACAACATTTTTAACAATACCACTTTTAACATGTCTGTTTTGCAATGGCTATACTCACTCTGGCTCGATAATATATGGTGATTGTAGTGAAAATATTTTCTTGATTATATCCTTTAATTCTGATCACTGAAAGAAATGTCACAAACTATGAGCTGCCAAAAATTAGGTGACTTGGGAAGAGAATAAAAAGGTGAGCATTCAGCCTCCATCTCTCGTCTTCCCCTGTTAGCAAAACCCTTGGAAAGGAAGAGATGAAGAAAAGTCAGTTTTTCATATACAAACATAAAAATCAGTACAATTCCCAACCATCTCTACATTTTACTATTTGCTGACATATTCTGGCTGAAGATAAGTCAGCAGTAATGGAACATTATCCTGTGTCCCGTGACTACTGCATCTGTTTTGGGTTTGAGGACATGGGCATGATTATGAGAGGGGGAGATGAAAATTAGACGTGGTTACCATGAAGAAAGAAGCAGCAGTATCCTCTGCAGATGAATTGTCCCTGGGATAATGCTGGGTTTCCAATTTGTAGCTGAAAAGCAAGAGGATGATAGAAGTCGTGCCATCTTGAGGAAAAGCGGGATGAAAGCACGGTTAAGCATAATCAATCAATGGCAGATAATGCTAAACCCTGGGCAGTGCTGTCACTTGTCCCAGAAACACCACTTGCTCTCGGAACACAAAAGCATCCTGAACTGGTGGTGTCCCATTTAGCTGTGTTTCTCTCCTGCTCTGAGCTCTGAAGGTCGTCCACACTGGAGAGAAATCATCAAGCAATTACATCTTCAAAGTCCTTCGTACATTCCTGATAAACTCCCTGACCCCGCTGGGGAGGGGGTGAGGAGATATTATTAGTAGCAAGGCAGCTCTGCTGGCTTTTGATGTATTTTCAACATTTTCCAGTGGTGCCCAGACCTTGAATTTCCAGCCTGTCTTCCAGAGCTCTGATCAGTGGAGGGACTTGGTCTAAAATGTGGGGTCCTGTATAACAATTATAAATTCTCTGACCAGGTCCTTATGGCATTTCTCATTTCTTCTTTTGTTCTCCAGCCAATTTATGCCTTTCTAGCTGCAGTGAAGTGGCTGATAAGTGATTTCCTCATGTGAGTACCAAAAGATGGGGGTGTTTGGGAGGCTCAGACCTAGAGGGGCGAGGGCTGGGAAAGCTGCGAGCGGGAGCCCCCGGTGGGGCACTGCTGCCAGCCCTCTCCTGACATTCAGCTCTGCGCCCTGCTCCTGGGAGACACAAAGCTATTACTATTGCCATTTTGAGAGGCAGAGGCCCAGAGCGGGTCTGGGAGTTACCTGAAGTCACTCGTACAAAGCGCCTGAGTCAGAAATAGGGCTTGGGTCTCCCGGGGCTCTGTGCGGATCAGCGGTGCCGCGTCCTCTCGCCCGTGATGAGCCAATGCACATCTTCCTCTCACGGGGGGAGGAGGCTGAAGGAAGCAAGCCGAGCAGCTCGGGTCTGAGTGCCAGGCAAGGGGGGAGAGAGGGGAGGCTCTCCTCTGCCTTCGGGTTCACCTCAGACTTCTGGGGTGAATCGGAGTTCAAGCTCAAAGTAGGATGGAAGTGCCACTGCTCAGCTTGCCGGGTGTGCAGAAGGGGAGGTGTGGTAAAGGTCCAGCTCTGAGGGCTTTAGCCGGTTGGCAGAGAATAATTCAGTGTAGTCACCTCCGAGTAGCCAGTGTGGGCTTCTGATGGCCACCGTGCCTGCTCCTCAGGCGTGCCCGAATCCCTCCCAGCCTCAGGGGCTGCCAAACTCGTTCTGTCCTTCACTGGCGAGCCCCTTGCACAGGATATACTTCAGGAAAAAGCCCATTCAAATCTTCCACAGTACAGATCCTACGACACAGAGCTACATTCTAGCATGTGGAGAAGGGAAGAAAAAAATTTTAAAAGTTTTAAAAGATCAGACTTGCACTGCCAGAAATTTGTAGTAAACATTTTAGAACTGATACTCTCTGGGTGACAGGGCCATCTCCCTGACACCTGCATCCTTCCAGGCTGCTGAAAAAGCATCCTCTGTTCTTGCTCTTTTGACAGCTTCCTTTTGGAGTTTAACATGAGTAGCTTCTGGCACTCAGACAACTTGGCAGATGGTGAGTACACAAGAGTCCAGCCGCCCCATAGCACGAGAGCCTTGCAGCCACTGGTGACAGAAGGGACTGAACGGGGAAGCCTGGCCCTGTGCGAGGAGCCTGCCATCTGCCCCGCACCCCTTCCTCCACGGACACTGGAATCCAGCTGCCACATCCCACCATCTCCCCCATTCCCACCCCCGATCCAGGCTGCCAGAGCAGCAGGGTGGTCAGGGGGAGGCGTGTGCTGCTCAGAGCTCCCTGCCTGCTTCCCTCAGGGCAGTTTGCTGAGGAGGGGGAGACACTTCTTCCTGAGGACCCCTACCCTGTGTGCAGTGGGACGAGAGGGGCCATCAGCTGCAAAGAACTGTTGGAAAGCGTCCCTTCCAGTCTGCCCCAGGACAGGACAGAGCAGGGGTGGAGCAGCAGGCTCTCCAGAGCCTAGCAGAGGTCCCAGGAAGCCAGCCAGAAACCTTAGAGTTCAGTAACACACGGAGAGTCTTCACTTACCCGCAGGAGCTGCTCTGGAGGAGAGAAGATCACGGCACACGGTGCTGCACAGCAGCTGCGTTCAGCTGCATCACTGGGGTGAAACCAGTGACCTGTCCTGCAGCTGAACTGCTGCCTGCTGGAAGCACCCAGGAATCCCTGCAGTCCCAGCCCAGCCCCTGCAAGCAGGGTGGGTGTTAGTGGCCCTGAGGAGACTCGGAGGGGAAGGGGAGGTGTGCTCTGTGCAGCCATGTAGGGGCTGTAATTAGTCTTGCTAATTACCGATCACCAGTGGTGCCTTTGGTGGGGACCGTGGTACCTTCCATGCCAGCTGTGGGGCCGGGTGTTCTGCACAGAGCTCTCCTGGCGTAATGGGGCAACAGACACCTTTTGAAAGCAAAATTGCCTTCTAGAGAAGGAGGTGTGTGGGTGCTGATTAGGTCCCACTCTCCTCCTCCAAAGAGATGGCAGCAGAAGCTGCAGCTGCCCCTAAGCAGCCCTGGCTGCTGAGTAAGGCACATCAGGATAACGGGAGCGTCCCACTGCAGAAATTGGTGAGGAAGAGTCAGGTGAGCAGGTGCAGCACTCGTGGCAGGGCAGGAGGGACTGCTCATGCTGGAGAACAGGCTGACGTGGCGTTCCTGCTGTGGATGGTCCGTGGCTGCAGTCTGATTGAGGCTGTGCTGGAGGAGATGTGAGCGAAAAGGGAGGGGGGTTCTCACTGCTGTCCTGCTCATCACCATTTCCTTTTGTGCTTCCTTCGTCTCTTTCCCACATCACCTCCATGACTGCTGTGTGCAAATCCATGTCTTCATGTCACTGCATCTTGTGCAACTGTCACGTGCTCCATCGTCCCTGTGTGTCTGTGTGTCATGGGACTTCTCCAGCCAAGGCTGTCTTCCATCACTGTAAGTAGCACCCCTTAACAGTGAAAAAAAAAGAGAATTAACTAGAAATTCCTAGGCCAGGAAAGACTTTTTTCCACCTTTTGTACAGTGGGGGACTTGCAGAAAGGCGTGACAGGGCCAAGGCAGTGCCTGGCTGCATTTCCCTGGTCTGCAAAGAAGAGATGCTGTTGCTCATTTCGCTGGCTGAGCTGGTGATTGAAGGTCTGTCACTGAGAAGTTGATAAAAGAAGGAACACACGAGCCTCCTGAGGAGCTGCAGTCACAGACAGCATCATCACTCATTCCTGTGGCCTGGCTGGGCCCCTGGCCCGTGTTCCATGGCGTGTCCTTCACCGTGGCTCCCAGCTGGCCCGTTCTTTTCGGCTGTTATTCCCAAACCAAAGGCCAACCCGTGCCTTCCCGCAGAAAAACTATACGGGTTTTGTAGACTTCAGTTATTAAGAAGTAACTTAAGTCTTCTTTTCCACACCCCATGGCTTAGCTCCTTCTGATAAATCCCAGCCCAGCTCTGGGATAATGCAGAAGGACTTTCAAGCGGTTCAGCTGATAAGTATATGCTGTAGCTCATAAATCCTCTCCTACAGGAGAGTTAGAAATTCCTCCAAGACAGAGTCCAGACTGTGGCTGTGTTTGTATCTCCCTGCTTCCATATCTAGCTTGTGTTTGCCAATGTGCTCTCTGCCCAGCAAGACGTATGTGTGAGACAGCGATGGAGAAATAGAGACAGTTGGAATGTGTCTTGCTGGATGCAGAAGAGGAAGAGCGAGTGTCTGCAGATGAAAAAAATGAGTGTCCATGTGTGTGGGGGAGTAGCAGGGTGGAAGAATACTATTGGGGCTGGAAGAAATGGATTGCACATGTTGTTAAGAAGGGGCTGTAGATTTTTGCCAGAGACGTTAACATTTTCTTGACTGCACGCCAAGGCTGGTGTATGCGAAAAATATGAAGCGAAGGAGACATTTTGTGAGAGAGAAATTGAGCACACACATTTTTTCCGGGTTATGTGCAGAGGAATTAACGATCAGGGATCTAATGCTCTCCCTTGCCTGACTGTGTACCTCTGGCTCTGCAGCACTGAGCCTATTTCTGCTTCCCAAGTTCTCTTGTTTTCTGGGAAGGTGAGACTTGCTGTTGGAATATGGGCGTGATGTATTCAGACTGCTCTCATCATACAAATCTGCTTTTCAGAGGTGGTGAGAAGACATGTTTGCTGCCACAGATCTTTCTCTGCTCTCAGCATCTCAATTTCTCTCTGTATTTATAAGGGCTTCTGCTTTTATGGACATCACCACAGGTTTGAAAGCTTTTAATTAAGCCAAAAATACTTCCAGCCAAGGCATGCAGCCTAGAAAGAACTATTTCTAGAATTCTGTAGATCATAAAAGTTACTTTTTTTACTGCATGGTAATGTACACAGAAGATAATTTACAAGATTATTGGTTACGTTCTGTGTTTTATATTGGTAAGTAAGTGGCAGGTTTTGTCACATGTCCCGGAGTAAATCCACTGACTCGGGTGCATGATTTATGCTGGTGGGAAAGAGTTCACAATCTGGGCTCTATGGTTCATAACGAGGCACAGCAACTGCCTTTGCTGCTCAGAAGGATTGGTTGCCAAATGTCTGACAAAGTCTTTCTGGCAGTGCAGATGGTGGCAACGACAGCCTGGAATTAACTCACTCTTTGCTATAAAGTTTGCAATTTGTTATCAGCTCCTCTGGCTGTTTACTAATCCCTGACCAGCAGACTCTCAGGGCGCTGATAACACTCTGATGTCCAGCCTGTGCACGCAGAGACTCAGCCCGAGCCCTTTGCTGATGATGTACGTGCTACTGGGCTTCTCTGAACTTCCCAATCCTGCTGCAGCTCCATTGCTTCCCAGCAAATTAAGTGGCAGGAGGTTTAAGCATAATCTCTGTCATAGGTCTTGTCTCTGTGCAGGAGTTGGGAGATTTTAAAGCGGCTTCTTTTCATTCAGCTTGTGCCAAAAAAAANGGTCTGTGCAGGGCACTTGTGCCAGTTTAAAAATACACCTTGGTGCTGGCCACGTTTATCCTGGGTGTGGTTCATGCGGTCTCTTTAATTGACTTTCCCCTTGAGGAGCCTGGTTCTCCAAGCCCACCATGACAGCCCTCATTCAACACTGGCTGAGGCTGAGAGGCCTCAGATCAACTTCCATTCTGCATTTTCCAAGGTGATGGTCTCATTCTCCCCTCCCTGCACCCCGTCCTTCACACCACTGTATTTTATATTGCTTTAGCTCCATCTGATTTGATGATGTTATAACAGGAAGTTAGCAAAGGGTATGATATTGTAACAGGAGCTAGTACAGGATGTCATTCCTTACCAGAGACAGGGGGAAAACGAGGTCCTGGTGTGTCAGGGCTCTTTGCCACTCATGACATGAGCCATATGTTAAATTCTTGCAAGCAGTTTGCCCCAGCTTTGTGAGGTGACCTTTGTGGTCACCGCAGCGATTCTGCGGAGAGAGAACGGCACAGCCCACTGCCAGCAGCTGTGTGCAGAGGCACTGCTGTAAATCCAGGGGCAGCCAACAGGACTCTGATGGTTTGTGGCTGAGGGACCAGTGTGTGGTCTCGCCACAGGCACGTCCCTGAGAGGGGCTGTCCCTGCTCCAGACTGTGACAGCCTGGCCACCTGTTCCAGGGTTTGGAGCTGCTTTCCCAGCCCCAAGTACCGTGAATTAAGGCTGAAAGGAAGGGCTCCTGCTCTGTTTCTCACACTCCTTTACTCTTAGTTTGGGGACTTTCCTGGCCAGAATACAGCTACCAGCCCTGCAGCAGGTCAGAGCTAGAAAGTGTTTGCAGCTTCTCTCCTTACAGCACAAACAGGGGGGATATTCTACATGCCCCATCAGAAGTGCCTAAGCCTTTGAAATTCACCTCAGAAACAGGGTCTTCTTCTGCTCATCCCAGATGTCCCCAGGACGGTCAGTCCCTGTGGCAGGTCCTAGTCAGAGGAAGAAATGGGAGAGGCTTTTCCCTGCTTCTGCCGTGTGGGGTTTGCACAGAGGGACGGCGGATGGTGGCAGAGCACAGCCAGACGGCTCCTGGCTGGTGGCAGAGGTGCTGCCGGCCCCAGGAATGACAAGTTCAGTTGATTAATTCAGTGTGAATCCAGGGTGAATACAGAACAAGGCATTGTGCTGCAGTCGGGCTCTGTGTGCTTTTGAATCTGTGCAAAATGAGCCTAACCACGACACCGAAAGGTGGGTCCCACAGGCTGGGGGATTTAAGCAGGGGGCTGCCTCCTGAGCGCTGGTTCTTGAGACTCCTGAAGAAAAGCACAAAGCACAATTACCAGAGACTCTGCACCGCAGGGAGGGGTTTGAGTGCCCATCATATTCACCTGGGCAAGGCATTAGAGGGAAGATTGGGCTGCAGTTCCCGGCTCTTAATGGATGTCTTGTGTTGCTGGATTGCCGTGGTGGAGAGAAAAATCAGAGAAAATCATGCAGTTTTTCTCTCTCTCGTGTAATCCACATTGTTTGGACGGCAAGCTCTGCGGGGAGGTGCCTGTGCTTTCTGCCTGCTCTGGCAGTGCCGGGGAGAGGAGACCATTGCTCTCAGCAGTGAGGGTTTCACAGGGATGCAAATCACCCATCCAATCACGGATGCCCTCTTGATGCCTTCTCGCCATACATTTGCTGATTAAAGCCCAGGTTGCTGCATTTTTCTATAAATCTCCAGTGCTTCTGCTGCAAGGGAGAAACTGGGCGTCCTCCACGGCAGGAGGACCCTCTTCCCTGCTGGTGCCCCTGGCAGGGCTGCCTGTGGCTGCTGTGTGGGCGGGGGGCTGCAAAGCGAGGCTTTTGTGCTCGGCCCCAAAGCTGATGTAGAAACCATTTCTCGTACTTGCTGCTGGCTGAGCCGCAACCACCTCTGCCCTAGCAACACAGCCTCACATTTCCATCAGCAGCAGTCCCCTGTGTCCTACAGAGGCAGGAGCTGGCTTTGCTACCTCCAACTGCAGAAAATAATTGCCAGAAGGGCTCAAGGCAGTAGTTTCAGGCAAGACAGATTTTGCTGAACTCCTAGAAAGAACGCTCTTGCTTCTTGAGGGAGGCTTAGTAAGCCGGTTCAGCTCCCCCTCATCCCCAAATTAGTTTGGGAGTCCCACAGAGTGTGACTGATGAGTGACGGAGCAGCTGCTCCCTCCAGGAGCCAGAGCTGTTCATTAGCCGGGTCTCTGCTGGTCCTCGAGAGCTGTCATCTGTTTCCCTGTGCTCTCAGGCCAGATCTGTTTGCTGCTGGTGGTTTCTTCTTAACATGACACGTATTGAACCCCTCAAATGTCGCTCTGAAGTGTCGGCGGGCTCGGGAGGGCTCAGCAGGTGATGGAGAGCCCCAGCACAGACCCGCAGGGTTCCCGCAGGGGCACAGCCTTGGCACGGGCACCGAGGACCAGCCCAGGCACAGGTTTCAGTGCTTAAAAAGTGCATGGGCCAGGGCTGGCTCAGGCAGGGGGGATTTCATTACCACTGCTGGTTCGGCAGGACCCCCGCCCCTTTGCACACGGGGGTACCCGGCCCAGATGTCCCTGCCTGCCTGGCCAGGGGGTCCCCGGGGTGCTGCGGCCGCTGCGGCCCCTCGGCTGCAGCTTTGGCTCGGCAGGGGCCGGGCTGGCTGGGGGAAGGCGAGCGGCAGTACCAGAGGCATTGCTCTCATGCTCACATAGGCTGGTTTTCCCGCACCACCTAGTGGGAGCAGGGATCGCTGCCCGGCTGCCTTCTGCTCCTTGCCCTGCCCCGGCCCTCTCGGGGGCACACCGGGCTGCTCTCCCCGCTCCGGAGCGTTTCCCTCCCAGCGCAGGGGGCTCCGTGCCCTCCTGCGCCCCTCACCTGCGCCCCTGTCTCCCCCGGCAGCTCACAGGCACAAGAAGCACGACACGCTGCAGCCCTGCGACACCGAGTACCCCGTGTTCGTGTACGAGCCGGCCATCAAGGAGACCAACGGGCTCATCGAGTGCGGAGACTGCCAAAAGTAAGCGGGTGGCTTCCCTTTCCTCTGGGGGCCGTGGCCAAGGGCTGCTGGTGGTGACAGCAGCCTGAGAAGGGTCACTGCCACCGTGCCCATGGCACGGCCACCACGACATCCGCAGAGCTAAACAGCCCTGCTGGGCAGAGGGGTGAAGAGACCGGGGCACTGATGCTCGACAGAAAAAAAAAAAAAAAAAAATCTGTATATAAGCAGAGGTGGCTGCAGAACAAAGAAAACAGCATTAAAAATACATATATATTGCCATTCCACGGGTATTTCAGAAAGGAAACTTCTGTTTTTTCATGTTTCTGACAAAGTTTTCTTCTTAGCCAGTTTTCCTTTTTGCAGTGCTTTTGGCTTTCCTTT
>VZRO01001058.1:448373-501351 GCA_013397915.1 Daphoenositta chrysoptera
GCAAAACAGGGAAGGGAAAAAAACTCCAAGAAGTGTTAGACTGAAAGAACTGAAAACAAAGGTCCACTTTTTTTATTTCCTATTTTCATTGTAAGAGAATGGACAGTCAAAAGTAACAGGACAGTCATTGTGAAAAGAGGCTGATTTCAGTGGTTGCACAGTGCCATCAGCAATCACGTGTGGAAAGGAGACAAAAAGATGAATTTCCACTGATCCAGCTTTTCATAACGTGAGGAGGCCCAACAGATCTGACTGGGATTTCTCTTAAAAAAACACCCAAAACAATCCTACCTACTCTGCACTCTTGGATCAACTGCAGGAAAGACTTAAAGGTTAGAAAAACAGCCTCCACTAGTCAGCATGGCTGTGGGAAAACCAGGCCTTGCCAAACATTGTTTCATAAGAGACTGCAGATTGATGACAAGGTATTGTATTAAGCTCTGGGCAGATCCAGAGGAACTGAGTGCCCTGTTTGGGTCACAGATCTCTGCCACAAACAAGGCCTGGGACTGACCCCTCTCTGCTGGAGTGGCAGGTGCTGTGTCCTGCTCAGCTCCTTTGCAGTTACAGCCTCTGGCTCCCAGGTGCGTGGCCTGTGCATCTTTTATCCCGGTATTTGGGAGGGACACCCCCTGGTGTGCCCCCTGCAGGCATTCCTGATCACATTCCACAGGCTCCCATGGAGTGGGGTAGGCTGGGTGCTGCATCCTGGGCAAAACTGTTGGCTTGTGGTTCGATGGCTGCATGGGGCAGCCCTGTCCGGGTGACTGCACTTGTGCATGGCTTGAAGCTGCTGGCCAAAGCTCCCGCGGCAGTCGTGAGCCAGTGAGCACCAACGAAATGCTCAGCTCGGCGTGGGGCATTCAACACCTTGGAAAGGGAGCACAGAAATCCCCGGAGGCTGGAAGGCAGCAAGGGCAGGTGGGGAACAACCAGGGAGCCCGGGCACTCCTCCAGCACAGTCAGCTTGGCCGGTGCAGCGGGCACTTCCCCTCAAGCCTGTGTTTCTGTTCCAGAAGTTTCTGTTCTGCCTTGCTGAGCTGTGGTTAGCAGGACTGGGAGCCACCAAGCCATGCACCAGCTGCAGCCCCGCGGCCCTGCCACCAGAGCAGGCACGCTGAGCCCGATGTCCCAGCCTTCCCTGTGCCCAGCGGCTCCAGCACAGCTTGCTGGCTCCCTGCCACACACCCTTTGGTCGGTCCCATCACACCAGTGTAGCCCACAACGTTACCAGGATCCTCTATTTCTCTCTTGAGTAATGAAATTTAGCACAACTCTGCTCCTCGCAGGACCACGGAGTACAGACACCCTTGCATTGTACAAGCACACACATAAATACACATTAAATAGGCACTGACATGGCTCTGGGTGAAACCAGGCTTTCTCAGGTGTCATCTGCTGAGACATGCTGCCCCATCTCGGGAGGCCTTGTGTTGGGTTGGTTGGTTGTGTTTTCGGGTTGATTTTGACTTTTGTGCCTAGCATGGAGTTGTAGATTTGAGCCAGTTCAGAGCCTTCTGAGGCCAAAAAAGGAGTGCCAGTGGCACTTCTCCCTGTGCAGGGCTGCTCCCTGGTCTCTCCTGCTTTCTGCCGACACCTTGTTTCCAATGAGCTCTGTTTTCTGTCCGTTTCTTTGCTGTGGTTCAGGCAAGGCCAGGGCTGCTGCTCTGGCACTGTGGCCGGACCATTGTGCTTTGTCTCACCTGCTCTTCCCTTGCAGGATGTTTGTGGCACAGCAGATCATCAGCAGCAACCTCCTGCTCCTCGTCACGGACGCCGTCTGCGACTGCAGCGTCTTCCCGCCCGTCCCAATGGATGCAAAAGAGGTCAAATATATCCTTCCATGCACAGCAGGGATGCAGGGCTCCACAGGCCCTGCCATCGCCGTGTGTGCCAGGGTGGGAAATGTGCTTCTGCTGCCACTGCCATGGGGGTGGAGAGCAGGACCCAGCTCTTGAGACAGCTCCGAGGGCTCTCCAGCCCGAGCGAGGGACCTGCCCTTCCCTTGTCCCCGCTGCGCCTCCCGGGCCGTGCAGTTACCCCCGGACAAGCCTGCGCGGGGCCCCGCGGGTCCGTGCGGCATTCCCTTCCCCCGCTCTGTCCTTGCGGTGTCCTTAACAGCCCGCACATAACGCCTCGGTGAAGTGCGAGCGGATGCGGTCGCAGAAGCTGCGGCGGCGGCCGGACACGTGTCACGCCTTCCACCCGGAGGTACCGGCAGGGGCGGGCGGGGGCGCACGGCTGGGCGGCACCGCGGGCATCCCCTGCCCAAAACACGCACAGATGTCTCCTCCCGCACCCTGCCGCGGGCTCTCTCCCGTGCCCGTGCTGCTGACGGGACCCAGACAGGCCTGTGAATGCCCAGGGGTTCCCAGCAGGAGGATTGTCACATTGGTGCCACCTGGGAAGGGCTTGAGCTGGGTGTCGCGGGGTCAGGAGCGAGCACACACACACACACACCCCCCCACACACCCACACCCTGCGAGGAGCCCAGGGGCAAGCGGCTTCCTGGCTCTCGGAGAGCTGCCATGGCCAACAGGAATCAGAGCGGTCCCTTCCTCTGCTCCTGTGATGCCTTATTAGGCCACCTATAAAAAGAGACTAGACAGGAGTAAGGGAATAAAGGTGGGCATTTATTTGAAGGGTCTTCAAGGTACACCCCGGGAGCCAGAGAACTATTGCCAACATGGACCCCAAGATGGACAACAAGTCACGAGTTCTTTACATCTTTATAGGTTTGGTTCATTTGCATAGCCAGGGTTAACTCTCCAATTAAAGCTTCAGTTTAATGATGTAATTCCCCTCAGCTTGCCCCCCTTTCAAAGGCTTTTAGTTTACACTTTTTGGGCCTAGGACAGTCTAGGTGTCCTTGAAGAGCAGGCCCAGAGAGGCTTTGTTATGACTACTCAGTACGAGAGAACAGAAATTAACAGGCTACAAGAAACCTCAGAGCTACACACTAAGCAGTACAGGATTTTGAAAAATATAAAAGTCAAAATCTACGGCATCATTTCCCCAAGGGTGACAGGCGCGCTTGGCACCGGGCAGGCTGACACCTTGTCTCCCATCTCCCAGGAAAACGCGCAGGACTGCGGGGGCGCCGCTGGGATCTCCGTGTGCCCGGCGCTGCTGCTGCTCCCGGCCCTGGTGCTGCTCGTGCGGTGACGCGGCGGGGACCCGGCAGGACGGAGCGGTGCCACGGGAGGTGATGGGACACCGACCCTTCTGGGACAGCCTCGGCCAGCGCCCGGGCGTCCTGCGGCACCCGGTGCGGGCGGAGGGAGCGCTGCCTCCCGCGCAGAGGGAGCTGCGGGCAGCAGCGGGGGCAGCGCCTGCCCAGCGGCCCCTCCGGCCACCGGCCCGCCCGCGATCCGCCCTCCGCCTGCCTCCCACCGAGCCGCTCCGGAGGGGCAGAGCTGGCTTTGGAGAGCAGGGGACACCGTCTGCCTGTCCCTCGGGGGGAGCCGCCGGGATTTTGAGCACCCGGCTCTGGAAGCGGCATCTCCTGGTCGGGGGGTGGTCCTCAGCCGGGACCCCGGGGTGGGACACGGCACCAAAGCTGAAGTGCGCCAGCCGAAGCTGCAGCTGGACAGTGGGGAGCAGCACAGCCTGGCTGGAGAGCTGCAGCCACGCCAGCTCTGCCAAGGAGACCTCTCCTAACACTGCCAGAGCAGCACCCGGGTTCTCGTCTACGTGTGGAGTTACCTCTGGAACGGGGTTTGGCATGACCCACCAAAAGAGACTTACCTGCTCTCTTCATTGCAGAAGCAGCTAAGAAACGGGCGCTTTCCCCTGGGAGCAGCACTGCCCTGCTCATTGCAGCTGCCCGTGGCCGTTCCCTGCCCTGAGCCTGGCATTCCCAGCTGGTGGGCAAGGGCCATTTCTCACAGAGCTTTACGGACAACGGGTGGGGAGCACCCGTTTTTCTTTTTTTGTTTTCCTTTTTTGTATGAACTGTTCCATACCATCTCATTAAAAACAAATACATGGCATATTCTACATAGACACCACAGCTTGTCTGGTGGTCATCACAGCCCCACACAAACCCCAGAAACCCCTGGGTGTGGGTGGAGGGACTGAGACACAGCTGTGGTGGCCCCAAGGCAGCTGGGTAGTACAGCAGCAAGGCAGAACCTTTCCCTGGTCACTCTGGGAGCCTCCTGCACCCCTCCAGGCCCCAGTGTGGCTTGTCACACCAGGATGTCACCTCCTGCAGGAGAGGCGCTCTCCTCACTCGCTGCCTGGCAGGCAGCAGTGCCACACGTGCCCTGCCACATGCCTGCCATGGGGAGCTGTGGGCTCCAGGGCCACCACGCCGCCCCCTCCTGCTGCCACCACTGCCAAGCTGGACTCCTGGGCAGCTGCTGCAGAGAGTTGGAGGGGAAAGGGCTTTATCCTCACACCAGGTCTGTCCCTGCCCTGCACAGCAGGCGCCCACAAACGCACTCCAGGCATGCTAGGGAGGCTGTCCTTCATTGCCACCCATGCCACCTGGCATTAAGGGGACAGTATCAGTCCCAGCCAGGTCCTGGTGGGGACCTTTCAGGACCTTACAGCTCCTGCTGTGGGGTTTTGCCTTGCTGGAGGTGGTGTTAAAGCAAAGAGGAGAGGAACCACTGCAGTCCTGGATGTAAAACTGGAGATGGAGAAGGTTCCAGGCTTCAGAGGCAGTGACCTTATCAGAGCCAGCAGCAGCCCGGGAAGATGAAGGCAGGATGGAGGGAGAAGGGGCTGCTGTCAAAGCCGAGGAGCCGGGAGCCGCTCGCAGATGGAGGAACCACTGGCTCAGGGCACGCCCGGGCTGGCACGGCTCCCCCAGCTCCCCGTGCCTGCCCGTGGTGCCTGCCCTCCTGGCTTCAAACTCTCAAGGATGACCTCCCTGTCAGAAAGGATTAGCAGCCCCATGTCCACTCAGCTGAAGCAGGACATAGAAATACACACTGCTGGGCTGGGGGTGAGCCGTGCTCGGCTGGAGGTGCGTGAATCCACAAGGAACACGGTCCTGTAGGGACACCTGCACGGAGAGTGTGGGCACGGGAGCCATACCTGGCTTAGCTGGCTCGCTGCGTTTGTGCACAGCTGGTAACTGGAGGGAACGGGACAGGGGTGAGAACTGGATTAGTTCTTAAACTGAGAAGTACGAGCAGAGATTTGCCCGACTCAAAACACACACCAGGAACAGCTTCCTTTTTTCTATTTTGCAGCAAAGCAGACCATAAGCAAACCTACCCATTTCTGGGCTCCAGCACGGGGTTAAGCAAATTCCATTTCACGCTCTGACAGAGATAGTGACTCATGGCCCTTCAGCAAGAGAAAAATCCCCAGGAAGAGCAGCTGCCTTAGCTTCCAACTTCTTCAGCCATGTGCTGGGCACAGCAGATGAAAATAGGTCACCAAAAGCAAACAGCGAGCTGAGGCCAGAGGATCCAACCCGCAGCAGAGCAGCTGTGAGAGGAGCCGTCTCTCACTCCAGCTGAGCAGCATCCCACTGCCATCCTGATACGGCTCCATAGATCCCAGCTGTCCCTCCTGCCCGCACCCATCCGCCCCTGTGAGCACGAACTGGAGGCATCAGGGTTTGTTCTCTTTTGGGAAAATGCAATGGGAGAAAATTCCCGGGTGGTGCTGTGCAGACTGGGGTGTCCATCAGACCCACGTCCCACCGCTGCACAAATCAGGGGCTTCACAAGCCCCAAATCTGCAGCCAATTTCCTGACAGGCAGGGGAACAGGGGGCTGGGGAGGGGCCTGAATTCTCCCAGTGTCACTCCTTACAGGCTTGAGAAACACCCCGGTGCAGGCTGAGGTAAGCCTGGATCTTCCCCAGGCGCTGCGGTGGGCAGGGACACACACCTTGCACGGCGTCACAGTGTCACACACACGTGCCCTCCCCTGACTCACGGCGTGGGACAGAGCGGGCTGGGGGCTACGCCTTCCAGTGCGGCCAGACAGGGATGACTTCATCCTACAAAAGAGCAGGAAAATCAGCCCTGGATTTACAGCAGCTTCTTGCAGTTGGGCTCAGGCACAAAAGGAGGCTGGCCTGAGTTGGCTCAGACTTAGCAAGAGACTGGCAGATCCCAGGCTGGGCACAGCAGTGGCCACGGGCAGGAGCCACACGCTCCGAGTGTGTTCAGAGGTGTGTGGGGTGTGTGGCCCATCTCTGCCACCGCGAAGGACCAGTACCACAGCTCTGCTTGGCTTCAAAGACGCCTCAAATTCTCCTCAGAGTATTTTCCAGGATGCTTTTTCTGCTGAGAAAGCCCAGTAGCACTGTCAGCACAGAAACCCTGGGCTCTCACAAGCCTCTGCTTGCAGGGGAGGGGGCTGAGGGCAGCCTAATGCAGCGCATACTTTTGTGCTAAGCTAAGTCTCAAGAGCAAGCAGAGAAGGAGTATCAAACGCCGTGTGCCAAACACTCCATCACCAGCTGGGCCCTCGCTGAGGGGGGATTGCTGCTCCTCTCCCCCCCGGGCACTGGGGAGCTCCCCCTGCCCTTGAGAGGAGCCTTTAGAGCTCGTGTCGCTGGGCCAGCAGACACCTCTGTCACCGCCCTGTGACCCAGCCACAGCCACGCAGCTCCTCATCAGCGCGCGGTGCGCTCGGACCGGCCCCACTCGGACGCCACCAAGCACGTTTCTGCTGTAAATACCCGCAGGACATTTCATCAGCCCTTCCTGCTTCGCTTGCTGCTGCTGCCTCAAATTTTGGGAGCCCTGGCACCCCGCCTTTCCCCAGGCAGGCCCTGCTGGCAGCAGAGGAGGGCTGGGCACCGAGCCCTGTCTTTAGGCAGCGGAGCCCGAGCCGCACAGGGATGTGGTGGCTGCTCCTCAGCTGTCCCCGAGGAGAGGCTGCGGGGACAGTGGCAGGAGCCGCCAGCCCCGCTGGAGGCCACGCTTGCGCCACGGGCAGCGGGGAGAGGGACGGAGCTGCCGGGGAAGCCCCACACCAGCGGCACCGGCCGAAGCCCCGGCTGCTCCTGCTCGTCTGTCCCGGGCAGCGGCGCCTCCCTTCAGCCCCAGGCAGCCGGGGCCGGAGCCTGCTGTCGCCTCCTCCTGCCCGCCCCGAGGGACAGGAGATCGCTTCCAAAGCTGGCAGGGCGCTCCCCGGCACGGGCAGCACTCGAGCCCGGCTGCCCCGGCAGGGATGGGGGAGCTGGGCCGGGGCCAGGCCGAGCCCCGCGCTGGCAGGAGCCGGCAGGGAGGTGGTGGCAGCGGCTGCTCCCTCCCAGGAGCGCCGGCTGCCCGTGCCAGCAGCAGGTGCCACCCACAGCCACAGCCCCGCGGCCTGGCCACAGCCACAGCCAAACCTGGCTTTGGGGGAGCTCAGCTCCAGCCGGCGCCGAGACAAGCCCAAACCACAGGCACAGGTTGGGCGCGGCTGGAGGTGAAAGCAAAGCCAGCCACTGGAACTGGCCGGGGTGACATTTGCCTCTCTAAGGGAAACACACCCCTGCTCTGGGAACCCCGCCAGGCCAGCGATTTTCCCATCTCATTCACAACTAGACCAGTTCAGTTTTTGTGCTGTGAAGAGCCTCTGTGCTCAGCGGTGCCACTACAGAGATAAAGCTGCTACTAAACGAGGTCATGGTGAATCTCCAGTGCAAGCAGCTCCCAGCTCAGGAACACCAATACCTCTGTAGTTTAAACATGAATTTTACTAGAGAAAGGCAAAGCTGAAGCTTCCAGAAATGCCAGAAAAAATCATCACTATGTGGGTGGTGAGGCCCTGGCACAGGGTGCCCAGAGAAGCTGTGGCTGCCCCATCCGTGGGAGTGTTGGAAAGGTGTCCCTGTCCATGGCAGGGGCGTTGGAACTTTAAGGTCCCTTCCAACCCAAACCATTCCGTGACTCCATGAGGAGATCAAGCTGGCAAAGCAGCTCCCAGCACTCACCCAGGAGTGCTGGGCTCCCACCCCACCGTCCCTGCCCGAGGAACCAACCTTCCACGGTGAATACGGAACTGTTACACTGCAAGGCTCTCAGCAGCTGCCCAGGTGATGTCAGGCACTTTTCCTTCGCTGCTCATCGTTAAAACAGCTGGAGATGACCAGGTGTGACACTCTCCATGTTGCCGTGCACTCAAGGCCAGTATTCCTCCTTCAAGAGCAGAATGTACCTAGGAATTACCACACATCCTCTCCAAGGAATCGATCTCCTTAAGCAACTCCATTCAAACCACGTTAGTGCTCTGCACTCCTGGAAATCAGCCTGGAGAATTTCAGCTTGGCCATGCCAGGCAGATACAGCAGCACTGTGCAGCAGGAGGGCTTGCTTCAAACAAGTTGCTTTAATGCCACACAGGAGGCAGGTGTAAAAAAAAAAAAAAAACGAGAAAAAGAGCACAGTTTTGCAGGGAGGCCTTTCAATAGCTTTAACTAAACCAGTCGGCTCTTCCATCCTAATCATGTGCTTAATTTATTTCCAGCTCCTTACAAACTTAGGCAATGGCCTCAGACACTCACCTGGATTGCAGCACTTTAATCCATACTCGGGACACCTGGCAAAGAATTAAGCAGGTGATTCTTGGGAGAGGGGAGAGCACGGACACAACTACACACAGAGGAAGTGGGACATACGATTTTATCCTGCCCAGACACCTTTTAAGTATCACTCTGCTTTCTGGAAACAGAATAAACCCAATTCATATTCAAACGTGGCAGCTACTTTTAGTGCAATTTGTGTGAAATCTGATACCGACATTCTCCACATTCCTTGAATTTGCTTTTCATTGAAAAACGAATAATATTAACAGTAAATAATAATAAACCATCCTGAGACATGCATCAAGGTGTCAAGGTCGTTAACAGGAGCTCTCTCTCACAAGTCACTGCTGAACACTCACCTTGAGTGAAGGAACAGGTAAGAAGCACAGCTCAGCTGTGGGTACCCACACCTGCAGCAATGGCCCTCTTTTTCCCCCAGCTCTTGTTCTTGGCACCCTTGTCCCCTCTTGCCCACACAGTGCAGAAAGACCCAAACCAGACAACAATCCATTTGGTTCTTTTATTAGCAGAAGTTAAGAATACAGCAAGTAATAAGATCCCATCTTATATGGAACCATCACCAGAGTCCCCAGCCATCAAAACCCCAGAATGTGCTTCATTGCTTCCAACAGTAAGCAATTGTTAAAAAGAAATATACTGAACAAGGCCACTATTTAATGGGGAAGGAAAGAAGCTGTAGGTCCTAACTATTCTATGGCAATAACCTGCACACAGAGCAAGCAAGCCTCTGACTGCTGAGAGTAAGGCATTCAGGTGCCAACCTGGGAAGAGTTCTCAGCAAAAGCTACAGAAAAGTGCACAGCTAGGTTGTTTTTATTGGAACACACAAACTTCTCGAACGGAGAGACTGACTGGGTTAAGAATAGCAGGTGGAGTACTGTGTTTTTGTAATAGTTCTGTGCTGTGTAGGACCAGGTTACAATCACCCTTGGAAGAGTGAACGTGGGATGATCCAGGATGGAGACTGCTGCTTCTGCTGGTACTGTTCAGAGGCATCCCAAAGCACCTTCCAGCCAGCTCTGACTGTGATATGTACCACGCTTGGCTCTCACACCAGCACGCTTCTCCGGGCAGCTCCACAGCCTTGGCTGGGGTGCCAGGGCTACTGGCCCTTACATGCAAGGTAATACTGCTCTGTCCTTCATTTAAATACCACAGACCTGGGATCCACTACTTCCAGCCCTGCAGGCGCTCAGGGATGGGATCCTGCTGAGAACACATCTCTCTCAACTTGCAGACTGCTGCAGCACCTCCTTCAGCACTGACCTTGCTCTCAGAGGCTTTATCCTCTCGAGGGGCGAAGCCTTGACACCCACTCAGCTTTAGGAGGGCATTCTGCTTCTACCTGACTCCATCAGACAAAGTGACTCCCCAAAACACACTGACATCCAGGGGATGGGAAGATCTTTGCAATCCATCTCTTTATCTTGAAGGATGAAAACTGAAACTTGAAGGAATCTAAAAACAAAAAAAAAACCCAAAACCCAACAACAAAAAAAACCACCCTGCACAACAACCGGCCACCCTTTACCTTCCTTCCCTGTGAAATACTGCATGCTGTGAGCTGTTTAACTCATCTGTGAGAGAGGTAATTGCTCTGAGTTTCCAGCTAAAGCCTCCAAGCAATACCTGTGCCATAACAAACAAAATGTTCAAGTTTCACCTTACGACTCCAAAGATTCTCCTACAGTCTGGCTTCTGACTGGGCTCCAAAGCTCCAGCTACATCAATTACACAGGAGAAGGGTATTGGCCTCCCCTTATATAGGAGGTGTGTCTGCTCCACAGCAGTCCAGCTGAACTCTCAGGTGTAGGCCTAAGAAATACCAGCAGTCCCACTGCTAAAGCACAGATGGAAAGCAGACCGAAAGAAAAAAAAAAAAGGAAAAAAGGGAAAAAAAAAAGGAACTGCACCGGGCTGGTTGAGGATCTATTCCTCCTCAAAAAACCCCTGCAAACTGCCTTGGCATATGGAGCCTGACACACAGGATGGTAATGCCAGTGCCTGTTAACTGGAGCACACAGCTTCCTCTTCCCAGTCCATCTTCACCCCACCTCTGTTTCCCCTCACATGCTCAACTATCTTCTGACAAGTCTCTTACCAGAGTCCCTCAGACCAAACAAAGCTTGCAAATGGCAACCATCCTCTCCCTGGGGGCCTTTGGGTGTAGGCAGGCACTGACGGAGTTGGACCGTTTGCCATTTCACGTGCAGTTATCCCAGCAAGCTCCAATCCCAGGATGAGACCCAAAGCAACCCACGCAGGATCCGGGATCCCAAACTGCCCACCCCACAGGGGCTGGGCAGGGAGCTGTCCCACACACGTGGGACAGGGAGCAGCTACACCTCGCCAGTCCCTGGAGCACAGCCATTTGCTCCCACTGTCACCCCGATGACACCAAGACTGATCGATCCAGCCTTCACAACCCTCGTGTACACGTCCTGAACCCACTCCAGGTGCTGGCCAGGACCCCACATTGCCCAGGGCATGCTGGCCACCAGGAAAATCTACAGGGCCAAACGTGCTTCACTCCTGGGAATTTTACCTGGTCCTCCTGCAATCGTTTTATTTTGTGCAAAATTGAAACAGTGTGTGGTACTTGCATGTTGCATTCTTTACAAAAACCCTTTTCCCCCCACCCATTGTTTAAAACATTTATATAAATTTTATTTAAACAGAAAGTTAGAAATCTTATTTACAATTTGTTTTTCTCCCAAAAGAGCATCTAAAATCAACGCCCAAACCCTCCAAGAGGATATAAATTTAACCTTGACTTTTTTTTTTCTTTTTTTTTTAAAAAAAAGGAAACTGCTAAGCTATCCCTCCCCAATTCTACAAATAAATATGGCATTGAACAGAAGCCGATTTGGAAAGGGTCCTCTGTAGCTCAATCTGTAGATCCCAAGAATAAATTAGGTTGTCAGAATTTCCTGGTCTTCAAATTGATTTATTCCATTGCTTGAGGTATAGAATTTATCTTGGTTAGTCAGAATCCCCATGAAGCTCCACGCCTCATCAGCTGAAACTTGGATTCTTCTTAGGTATTCCTTTTGCTAAGCCTGGATGCTTCACCCGCGCCGGCGGCTCTCTTTTGGTTGTGGCCTCGGGCTGGAGGCTGCTCCTACTGCATCCCGTCCTCCTCCGAGCAGCCCCCTCCGACCGTGAAGCGGAACTCCTGCAGGTTGGAGACTCCGTGGAAGTGCACGAAAGCGCCGGCCACGACAAAGACGTGGAACAGCTGGTGGGAGTGGAACTGCGGGAGGGAAACGCCTCTGCTCAGCCGGGCCCGGGCCGCGCTCAGCTGCAGGTCACAGGGACAGAGCAGCGCCTCGCACCACGGGCTGCAGAGCTCTCCTAGCCCCGTGTCAAAGCCCTCCCCTCCACTGTCTTTAGCAAAACAATCCAATTCTCCGCACACACACATCCCCCCCTTCCCTTCAGAGTCATCTGAACCAGCTGGTCAACCCAAAAATGTGTTACAGAACTGCTGTAACTCATCTTTGCAAAGGGACAAGGATCATTTTGGAACCTTAGGCAAAAGGCTTAAGCAGGACACTTTTAAAATTAGTTCCTCCACAAGACACACTGGTGGTTTATGGATACCGAGGGTCCTCTCACACAGATAACAGGTACAAACTCTGCTCTGGTCACAGGCATAGGTTTTACTGAGTGGATTCTGCATGCTGGTATTTTATTTCTCTACCACTGAGAAACAGAACAGAAAAACGTGGTGTTGTATTAAAACCTAGAAACAACTGGATGTTCTGAATGAATGCCCAGGATGTCACTGACTGGAGCAGAGCAGAATGAAAACCCTGAGGGAGCTACATGGCAAAGCATGCCCTTGTCTGAGGGAAGCCACACCAATATGGATAATGCTCCTGAGATACTCCTACAAATGTGTATTTGCAGGCTTCATGGGAAGCTTGGAAAAGAGTTGGTGGCGATTTTGGAGCTTAGCTCATTATAGTAACAATGCTTTGGCCACTTAAACACACCAAGCAAACTGGTGCTGTGCAAAAGGCAAACAACCAGGCCTCATTCTCACTTCCAGTCTTCTTTAGGGGTCCTGAACTATCCTAAGTGCAAGTACAGTGGCCTTCTAAAGGTCCACTTCCCCTCATCTCTACTCTTGCTCCACCCAACTCCTTTCCTTACATCTCCTCAGGTATTTCTCCTCCAGCCTTCATGATTCTTTCCCTCATACCAAGTTTCCCCCACCCACCCACTTGCTCACCCTACCTTCCCTTTTTCTGGGCCAGGGTTCCCCCCAAAGCCTACCATCTCTCTCCACCATTTTCTCTGGCTATGCAAGATGAGGAGCCAGACATGGGGAAGATCCCAGAGAACATCAGTGAAATAACCATGTACTGCTCTGCACAGAAGCAAGGTAAGGATGTGTCTTTGTAGGATCCTCAACACACACACACACAAAAATGTTTGCAGAGTCCCTTGCCCATCTGTTAAAGCTATCCAGAAATGTGCTGAGGTGAATCTGCACACCAGCAGTTACCTCAGACCAGCCAGGTTGTGACAACTTGGGAAGAGAGGCACCAGCTAAGCCAGGCTCAGAGAGCCCAGAGTCGTTTGGCCCCTGAAGACCTATTGCTCCTGGTGCAGCAGTTTGATACTTGCAATAAGAAAACATTGACACAACATCCTTCAGGCTCAAGGGGAACCAGCTTTCAAATCGGTCTCCTCATCCAGTCACTCAGTAGACTCACCCAGATGTCACACTTGCCAGGGAAGAATCTCTCCGGGATGCGGGCAGCATATAGTGCAGCACCAGTGATGTACAGGCATGCCATGAGTGCCAGCCAGCCTATCTGCCCCATTGTGGCTGCTTTCAGGAGCCCCTCAGAGATGACAAAGTGCAGAGTGGGAATTACCCCACTAAGACCCAGACCTAGAAATACTCCTGGGAGGTAAAGAAAATGCGGGAGAGTCAGGTCGGAACGCAGTGGTGGTAAAGGGAGACAATGAAAACACAAAAGCTACGGAAGGAAAACTCAGTATTTGCCAAAGCAGCAGAGAGGTGACAGCTCTTGGAGCTGGAGGTCCCCAGAAGAGATTTATTGGAAAGGAAGCTAAAGAATGCACAAGCTTCCTTCATATAGCAGAAGCTACTCAGTTACGTGTTCCAGCAGATAGCTGGAATGTTTCTCGGGCTGGTTGTGCCTGCCAGCTCAGTGTGCGTGAGGCCAGTTCCTGCTCCTGGCCTGTAGAGGGAACTGAGACCACACAGACCGCGCCTCACTTCACCACAACCGCTCGAGAGCCAGACAAGGAGGCACAACAAAGAGATTGTTTATCGTATTCTGCACAAGCAGTCCTAGGAAACAGAAAAGCAGCATCTGTGCTCATCTGATCTGCCATGTAAGAGAACACTGTTTATTGGTTTAGCTTTTAGCAGCAAGGATAGAAAACTTGTGAAAACAATGGGCATGGGGGGAATATTCATGTCCCATTCAGAGATTTTGAGTTTGGAAAACTGAATGCTCTAAAGCATAACTTGTGCAGGAAATCTAGATTTACTGTAGCATGTGCAGGTTAAGAAACAAGAAATATTACTATTCAACCCAGCTGTGTGCACATTCCATAGCTGCCCCCTAAAGAGGGGTTTGTGCCTACCTCAAAATGTGAAACCAATCTGGTTTTGTTCTTTTGATGACGTGAAGAGAAAAATAGTCTTTATCTTAGCTCTGTGTTTTATCCAGGCAAATCATTCAGACTAATTCAATCAATCAATGATTTGCTAGTGTCTGAGTCTAGTGTTACAAAAAAAGCACAAGCACTGCAAGTACACATACACACACCAAACAGTCAGTCATTTTTTGAGAGAGCAAAGTTGCTAGATGCAGCTAGAAATTCTCTGCACCACCTTTCCTACTGCATGTGTTACTGTCCATTTCAGGAATGCACTTCCAGGACTTGCACCAGCCCTTATCTGTGCATCCAGTTGGGTACAATAAATGCTGAAAGAAAACCCATCAAGCTCCAAGAATATTAGGTCTATAAAATTAGGCTCTCTTAAGTCTTCCCAAGGTGGTTTTTCCAAGTGGCAAGTAGGAAGCAGGAGAGGCAGTCAAGAAGCAAAACAGTTAACTTCAGGTCTTACCTGCCCTTACACCCCGGTATTCAGGGGTGGCAAACATGTCCCATTGTGAGACAATTATGGCTGCAATGCCCAGGACACAAATCACAATCAAGTAGATGAAGCAAGGCTGAGGATTGCAATAGAAGGAGTAGTACAGCCATGGTACAAAGCTGCCCATTATGAGGAGTGCAATGCCAGAATAATCCAGCCTAGAAGAAAACAAAAAAACAGTGTCATAAGAAATGCAAACCTTTGGAAGTCCTCACACCCACACACTCTTCTTTAGTGGAGTCAGCTGTCTATTTCTCACTGCAACTAAATCACTCTCACTATTGCAGCTTAGGTGCTGATGGCAACTCTTCCACCTACAGTAATGGATTACCTTGACAGAGCCACTAAGGCCACTTTTGAGAGTCATCAGCAATACCTCCAGCAGCCTTTAGACCAAAGCTTTCTGAGGAAAACTCACATTTGAGTTTCAGATGGGGAAAAAAGCAGTGCAAGAGCCCTCTAAAGACAGGGCACACAGTATGTTCTGAGATACAGCCAAGGCAAACACTTCAGGATCTGACATGTGTGTGTTAGTTGGGCATCAGGTTCAGTGACCACAGTGAAATAATGTTGCAATTTTTCAACCACGCTGGTTTTTTGTACACAAGTGTATAAAAGGAAATCCACAGCCACTGCTTTTTACCACACCCTGACAAAATACTCCTGCAAAAGTTGAGTTAATTTTCCAGTAGGGGGTTTTAATTGCTGGGCTGCTTTAGAGGTGGTCTTGAAGATTACAGAATCCCAGGTTACACAGTCATAGGAAATATGAGATATTCAGCAGCCAGCCAAAACAGAACGTGCAGTAAAACCAAAAGAACAAGACATCTTGATACACACTGTGGAACTGTCTTACGTAAGTTTAAGGTTCAAAGTTAGTCAGAACAGCTGAAATGACAAGAAGTAACGGTTGCACTGGAAATTCAAAGTGCTGCAACTAAGCTCAAGGCGTATTACTTACAGCAGCAAGATGCTAGCACATGCCTGCCAAACAGCAGAAAATGATGGAGTTTTAAGACTCAAATGACAGCACAAAAACTCATGCTGAAACAAACTATAATTAGAAGAAGCTGCATTAAATCTCTGCACAACTCTGTTCCAAAGTACATGCAGTCATGAAATGAACAACTCCCACACTGGGGCTCCAGGCACAAATCCCAGCCCTGTTTTCCCACCTGTTTCCTATTTGGCCTGCCCTGTTCTCCAGGCACTTACTTGGAGAAGAGCCGGGAAACACCTTCTGAGTGGCAATAAACTGTGTGGAAGAGCCATGAGAAGGAGAGGCAGAGTATGGCTCCCAAGAAGAACAATCCAACCACCACTTTCTCCTGCACAGGTGCTACGAAGGACATGTTTGGCCGGAACATGTAGAAGATTCCCAGACAAAGGAAGAACACACATCCTGAGAAACAACAAGGCAGAAGTGTCAAGTTCATGCATGCTGAAAGCTTTTCTTTCTAAAAGCATCACCACTTCTCTTCAAGGCTCCTCACAGTTGAAACCACTCAGAGAAGCTGCGATTTAAGTGTGCTCCTGTGGCAAGAAATGCAATCCCAATTAACACCTACACGCTTGGGAAAAGAAGGATTACCAGTAATTTATTAATGATTAGGGAACATTTAATGCATTTGTTTGTACAGTACACCATAATTAAGGAAGTCCCATCCAACTCCGGTGGGATAAAATTAGGAGAGGGATACCAAGCTGCTAATTTAACAGGTTACTAGTGGAATGATAATGCTGACAACCCCACAGCCCTTTTTATCTTGCTCTCTTTTCTTTGAGAGCAATGAAACCACTGGATTCGATTTAGCATTAGATTAAAGCAAGGTGAGAATACCTAGGAGATGTGTCCAGATGTTGCCAGTCTCTGTGTGTATTCTGAAGATGCTCTTGAAACAAGCCCGGAAGGAAGGCATGGGAGGTCTGTGTCCATGCAGCAGGTAGTCATTGTCCTTCAGCCAGTCGGGCAGAACGTCGTGGGGAATGACTCTCCATCGGCCCTCCCACACCTAGGGGTTCAAAGATTTTAGTGAAATGCAGGGAATGGAGCTCCATCCGTGGACAAAAGTACTCAGAAAACCCACATCAGTAAAAGGGCTGGAGTTAACCTATGAGTACAGTAAACAGAAGAGAGATGATGGGACATCTCTGGGGGAAAGGCTGTACACTTGAGATATCACACTAAAGTCACTGTTCCCTGTTCAAGACTGTATAATTATGAACTGCACCATCAGAGAAAGAAATCATTCAGCATTTCATTGGACAGGAAGGCTATTGGGTGTTTTTACTGCTAATGAAGGGAAAACATTTAATTCCCTTCCATGTTCTGCTATTTTACAGGTATTCTTTTCCATTTATTGAAGAAGCCTACACCTAGTTCTCTCCAGTACATAAGTAAGCCTGTTCCTCCACCACAAGCCAACCTGACTGTCTGCTAGCATTTGGGGCAGGCTAGCAAAAGCAGCTACCCATCAGCACTAACAGGGGCCAGAAAACATGACAAGGTGAGAGCCCAGCAAGAAGAGTCCAACCCCTTATGCAGGCTGGCTAAAGAATGCTCCCAGGCTCACAAAACAAATGGTGACAGAGCAGCGAAGGCAACAGACTCGTGACTCTCAATTCCACGGGATTTCTTCTTGAAAGGGAGAGAGGGGTTTGTGCACAGAGCTACTCGTGCAGCTGGCTCCACGGGAAATAAGTGTGCACAGATGTTCCCAGCACTGCTTCAGTGACACAAGCCACGGGGAGGCTTCAGCCTGGCAGTGCTGCCAAGGACAGGGGTGCCAGGGAGCTCTTTATGTACCGGGGCTGTTTCTGCAGGGTTCCTTGGAGCTGCCGGCTGGCTAGAGCTGCAGGAGCAAGGCTGAAGGTTCCTGAAACACTGAGTTTAAAAAGCTACATTCTTATTTCAGTTTCAACAACAAGAGCACAGAGTTTTTAAATCAATTCTCCACACTCGTGCGTGGAAGCAAAACAAAGCCATTCAGAATAACCAGCCCAGTTAAAGACTGGGTTCTTAAATACATTAAACAAGACAATAACTGGTTTAGTTCATGTACAAAAAATGTGAATTGAGGTAGTAACAGAAGGAGGGAATTCATTTTACACAATCCACCTACAAAACATTTTAAAAGAGGCAAAGATGCATAGTAAAAAAAAAAATTAACAACAAAAGCAAAAAAAACCCAAAGCTATCCGTACACAAAAGACCACCGAGTAACTAGGGTCCCTCTGTAGAACATCAAAAATAGTTCATAAACCCAGCAGGAACCAGTGTATAAAGGGGCAGCATTCCTTTCAGCAAGAAAGGAAGGCCAGAGACTGACACAGCCCAGTGGCTCTAAGAAGTAGCAAAAATTGAGCCAAGGTCAACAATTACCAAATCTACAATGGATTTACTTACGTATGGTTTCAATACAGCATTGTTTGCAAGTCAGGGATAAAGCTTATTCTACAATAGATGCAAATGGTGCTGGAAAAGCAAAACATTTGCAAATCTGAAGAAATCTGGACAAATGACCTTGTAAATCAAAGTGCCTTGATCCAGAAGGCTTTTATTTTGCTTTGCACTCACAGGTGTGTCTCAAGGGACACACCTGAGTTGCATGATCAACTTTGGAGTCTCAGCTGTAAATCCCTATTGTTCCAGGCTCTGCAATTTAATCCTACATGACAAACAGATGCTGAGGAACTGTAGTATTGCTAGTTAGAACACAAGATGCCCATCTGGGGACACTGAGAACCTCCTCTCCCTCACATTAGTAGTGCAGTTGCTCCAATGGAGGGAGCTGTTGCCCACTGGAGCTTCCTAAAAAAGGAAATTACTTCACTAGTTTCCACATGCCCTTACCTTACACACAAACTCTTCCATTCTCTCCATAGCATGGTGGGCTTGCAGAAGAGGTGACATACCCATAAAACCTTCATCTTCCTGAGGTGGCTCATCATTGTGTTTATCATCCTCAGAACACTGGAGGGAAAAAAAACAGAGAAAATGCTTTGTAGAAAGATGAACAGAGAAAGGTGATGTTGTTTTCCATACAGAACTATGATTTGAGGTCTTGGCAAATAAAGAAGTCTTTCCTTGTACGGCACTGAGAAAAGAATTCAGAAGAACAAGCAAAAAAATGATTACATTCTTAGGTATCTGAGAACAACTCACATGTCTAATCCATTCTGCATATGTTTCCAGCAGGTTTGGAAGCAAGCAGTGCTCCTCTAAGTCATGCTTCATTAAATCCCAGATATGGAGTCTGAGGCTTGCAGCCTACCCACCTCTAGGGAAGAGTACTCCCTATTTTATGTTTCAATGTCACTGCGCCGGTGTTAATGCCTCTATAATGTATCTGGCATTTTAGGGTAATAAAAGGCAAGTCAAGGAGAGGAATCCATTTACCTTGTTAGAAATGTTTCACCTCAATTTTCAGTCCAAATCTGAAAATCTATTCTGTTTAACTGACACTTCTGTTCAGCTTGGAATCCAGTACTGGAATTTATTCATTTGTTTGATTTTTCAAGGTATTTCAGAAATGACTATGGAACTTCTGCCAGTTAGACACAGGCAAACTATCAAAGAAAAGCAGTAACAGGGATCAGAGTTTTAAGCTAAGTTCAAATAAAGAGAAACATCCATCTCCTCAGGGTGTACCAAGAGAATTATGAAAAGGAAAACTAAAATAATCTGCTGAGCTGGGATATCAGGCTGGTACACATCATTAGTAACTTCACAGGAACAAAGTCTGGTCGTTATCTGCTCTATCATGACTTATCACATCATCTGCATATTATGATACACTCGAGCTTCCCATGCAGGAGAAAAGCAGGGGGCCGTGGAAGTTCAGTATTCCTGTTTGCTTAACTGCAATGCTCACGGCCCATCAGAGACTCCATTCAACACTTCAGCTTCCAAGGTAAACAAACTGGAGGAAGCCAGGAGAGAGAGAAGGAGCTTTTTGCACCCTTCAGACTTAATGCAGAGAGCTGCCACGCACCCCATGACCCAGCCAGGAGAGCTCCACGGTCAGCACAGAGGGAGACTGGACTCCTCCAGATTTCCCAGAACACTTTTTTCCCTCCTATTCCCATATCGAGGTTAACAACATTTAGATCAAGATGATGTATCAATAATACCATCCAAAGTGACTGAGAATATAGCACATAACCTCACTTACTTTATCTACAAATTATTATCAGTAATGTTCAGATTAATGCCCTGAACATTCAAGCCAGGGATGGGATCTGGCTGTGCATTTGTCCCACATTACAGCTCTCTCCTCAGTGTCAAGCCTTATTAACTATTTCTGCCAAGTTAGCTCAATAAGCTGCTTAAAAATTTCATTTTTGAATAAGTACAAGGAGACTTCTCCCAGCCTGCAGTGAGCTATCCAGAGTCTTCAATAATTTTGGGGGTTTTGATAAAGAAATTACATGTTAATGCCTGCTTTTGTAACCAAGGCTTGCAGTAGTCACTGAAGCTTCATCTTTCAAAGAGGTCCCACCAAACAGTTCTTGACCCAATTTTGCTTACCCAGAATGCAGTTTCTGGTATGTAATACACGGTATCCATCCTTTAAGTTTTATGTATGACCTCACATTTGTCCACACTAGGAAAACTTGACTGCCTAAACAAACCTTTGTGGATAACCCATGTTCCTGGTACTGTCTACTCACCTTCATTTGTCATTCCAGTGAAGAACCCCTCTGAACAAGATCTCCTATTTTGCATCAGGGATTGATATATTGACCAGCTCTAAGTAGATTCTCCAGCAGAATGAGACGGTAATAAGTACACTCACTCTGCCTAGGTTATCCCACTAGTCCTATTCAGAAAGGCACCAGGGAACAGAAGGATAAAAAGAGGTTTAATATCCTTCTGAAATAGACACAATTCCTGTCAGGCACAGGAATAAAAAACAAATTTGGTTTCATTCTGACTCAACAACATTCACGGACATTATTTCCCAGACTGTCAATTTTACTGGCTTTTTCTGCTAATGGAGCTCTCTAGGATTCTCAGTTTTCAGTATCATAAATAATTAACTCAAGGTCATAGAAACACAGAATGGTTTTGGTTAGAAGGCAGCTTTAAAGATCAACTAGTCTAAGTCCCCTGCCATGGAGGTCTGGATAAGATGCTCATGGTAGTCTGCACCCTTTAGAAACCAAAGAAACCTTTGGTTTCCAAGAGCATGCCTTATGGAAAAGCAAGGCTGGCATCTAAGTTCCAGTGCACCTGACAGAAGAAGCACTGCTGTGCCTTCCAGCTACTCCAGAATTCCCTCCCCCAGCAGCACACAATAACCAGCTCAAATGGGGTGAGCAGGTTAGTAATCCTCAACCTACACAACTGTGTGGACTGAAAGGAACAAGGTCCTCTACGGAATCAAAGCCTGTATTCATTGCAGTCTGCCCAGAGACTCAAAGCCAAAAAATGTTCATTTCCCCCTCTGCACATACTCCCATTTCTGGAATGATGGGAAGGCTTAAATTTGAACAGACTGTAAAGCTTGAAGAGCACAGCTATTTCTGAACTAGTCCAAAATCTTTGCATTTTGGCCATGTGCCTACAAACAAATCATTACTGAGCTTCTTCTGGTGATAAAAGGAATTCATATCATATACACAGTCCAGATTACTGCCAAAAAATGGAATTGATTTTACTATCTCCTTCCTGCCATTAAACTGCAAAATTAGCATTCAAGGGAAAAAAACTAAAGCTCAGCTCCTTAGTCCTTTTCTTGCTAAGGAGGCAAAATGAGGCCTGTTCTGGAACATCCATCCTCCCTTGACTCCTGTGATGTCTCATTAGGAAGAACAGTAAACTGTGTTTGTTGGAAGACAGAAGTCTGCAGTGGAGGGCAACACCAACAGCAGCCTGCACTTGGAAATCTGAAGGAGTCTACTGACCTTCAGTTCTTAAGGCAATGACTGAAAGGAAAAAAGACCACTCTTCTGCTCAGAAGGCATATTGTGACATTTCCACTGTGACAAGTTCCTTCGTATCTTTGGACTCGCAGATCTTCTCCTCTTTGGGTGGTTGTATCAGAAATTCAAGACTAATTCTAGACCATAACAACATAAGCAAGCACATTCTTTTAGGACCCACTTTCAACTGTTTGTAAGTCCTGCCCACTGAATAACATTTTAAAATGAGAAACATATTGGGTAAATTGTATCACTTGCCTAAGACCATGAAAGAAGTGAGAGCCCAGAAGAAAACTCTGATACTCCCACTTTTAATGAGCTATGCTATAGTCTGAATTAAGTGCTTCAAGAAAAACTTTTGCCTTTGTAGTTTCTAGACCACAGGCCAAAGGGATTTTCACTTGGCTGATGTTTCAGACGTTTTTTTACATCAACTAATTTACTCAACTTCTTTTAAAGCATCTCAGATTTGACTAAATAATTCTGTGAAGTCTTCAGAGCATTTCAGAGTACCTTTAAATAAACCCCTCGTTTGTAACAAGCAAACTTGTTACAATCATCAGCTGTCACTCTTCTGCTGCACACATGCAGCAACGTGTACAAGCAGTCTTTCACATTAATCAGAAACCATGGCTTCTGGAGACTTACACTCTAAAAGGTCTGGACACTTAATTCTATGGAAATGCCAAGCAATCGTTCCAATTTTATTTCTACCCCCTTTGCAAATTCCCAAAGTGTTAAAGCTACCCAAAGCCAGTACAGGTACCTAATGAGATGGAAATTATCCAACAGATCTATAAACAAAATGTGAGTTGAGTAACAGTACCAGAGAATAAAACAAATCTGAAGCACAAGTGAAAATATCCAGAGGAACCAGCTTTACTGATTTATCCAAATTCACTTTATTTTGTTAAGTGTTACAGTTTCTTTTGTGATAACAGTGACAGACAAGAATGTAAAAGAAAAAGGTAGAAATCGGACTTAATTATATCACTTTATAAGAGAACCAGGCAACACACTTCCAGGGACAGATCATCATCTAAACAAGAATTTCAGAGCATGTTTTGGTAGGGATCAAAGAGGTTTAATACCAAACCCAAGACTTAGAGCACCAGAGCAAACAAAGAGCAAGAAACCCTAGAGCTCAATTGCACAGTGCTGATCATTAAGTAGGTTTAACAGTAAAATCTCACTCTTTTATAGCAACAGCACAAAAGGTAAAAAAAATTTACATTTAGTACAGGAATTTCTCGTCTGAATGCAGTCCAAAAATGTCAGATCACATAGCCAAAGATCCTGTTACAGAGAAAAGTGCAGTAAAACCTGCTCTAGTAAATTCAACATACTTCTCTTGTCTACTCTAACAGCTTATCCTTCTCACATAGACTAACAGTTTCTATATGATCACTCTCAAATCTGTTAACAGACACGCTGTTTAATAATGTCCTTACTATGGAAAAGCCTGTCAGAAGTCAAGTCATAACTGCAGAAAAAGATTCCAGAAACATTTTTCCCACTTTTACTAAGTTATGTTCAATGGACTTCAAGCAGTCAAAGCGTATTTTCTTGAGGTCTGTAGTTTCTTGATGTCAGTTTAAAGATTTCTAGAAAGTTAAAGAGTTTGCACATGAATGCTGTTTGCACAGGTGACAAGCAAGTTCTGGTTCATCACTTCAGAAAGTGTCATCAATGTTGTTCACTTGAGTGTGCAAACTAGAACACAAATGAAATCTTAAAGGAGCCACCTTTTGCTTGGCAAAAAGTGGTGATCTCCTCCCTCACTCTCATCTGACCAATGCCCATCCCGTCCCCCAGCAGAGATCAGCAGCTCCCAGCCAGCTCCCCCCAGTTCATAAACTGAAAATGGAATATCCCTTTGGCCAGTTCGGGTCAGCTGCCCTGGCCACGCTCTCTCCCAGCTTCTGGTGCCTCTCCTCACGGGCAGAGCTGGGACACTGAGAAGTCCTTGACTCGGGGTCAGCCCTGCTGAGCAACACCTAAACCATCAGGGTGTTATCAATGCTGTTCTCACCCTAAATCCAAACCACAGAACTGTGCCAGCTACTAGGGAGAAAATTAGCTATGCCAGTCGAAACCAGGACAACTAGTAACTGCAATAAAACTCTCCTAAAGCCCAGAGGGGGCCCAAGTCTTCTGTATCAGGGATTCTTTTCAGACAGAGCCATTACTCAGTTACCCAGGAGCCCAACTGACCATGCACATACCTGTGTAGTATTAAGCTCCGGGGTTAATGAACTCCCATGTCTCAAAGTTCAACTGTTTGTGATGCCAAGTCACCACCAAGATGTCACCAGGGCCCTAAAGCTACCAT
Organism: Daphoenositta chrysoptera; assembly: GCA_013397915.1. Classification (NCBI taxonomy): domain Eukaryota; kingdom Metazoa; phylum Chordata; class Aves; order Passeriformes; genus Daphoenositta; species Daphoenositta chrysoptera. Next base: position 472,286 of record VZRO01001058.1, read on the forward strand.
CGCAGGAATTCTCAGAGCATGATGCAGTCTGTACCTGTTCTGATGTTCTTGCTTCTTTCAGCTGCTGACAGACACTCCCCCACTCTCTTCTTGATCTGTGCCCTGACAGAACTCTGTGCCTTGGTGCAAGATAGCTCAGAAAAACCAAATGTCTTGATTAACACTGAGTCATGGCATATTATATGACATGGTACTTATACACTATTTTCTTCCTAAAACTCAAGTTACAAAACACATGTTGCTGCATTTACAATACCACTGTTATCCCCCACATTAAACTGAAGTCACAAAGTCTAGACATGACTCTGAGTTTTTGCTCGTGTTTATCTTGATCTCATCAGATGAATGATTAATAGTGCTTAACATGACATTCAAGTCATTTTATGTTCCTTGGGGCAGCATGCCAGATTCAGTAACTCGAGAGCATTCAGCATAATGGCCAAGATACGTTCAAGGCTGTAATATAAAAATGTTATTTTTCTAATCGCAGTTCTCTAACATCCTTTTCAGATTGCTTTTTTTCAGCAGACACTCCTCTGTGCCCATTCTGTCAAATGGCCTTTTATCAACCAGCCTTTTGTAAGGGGGAAGCAGCAATAAGTGCTGCCATGCAATTTCTCCCAAAAGCCTGTTGCACATTTCTCAGAATTTCATCAACTTATATTCTTTGGGTTGTAAGAAATTAACTGGAACCGAACAGCACCATAAAACTTTCCTTGACTTCCCCTAACTTCTGCATATACCAAGTTATTTTAAAATAACAGCTTTGTCCTTTAGAATTCACATTCTCCCTGACAAGCTTGTAAACACAGCCACACCACAGTTTCCAAAAGGCTGACTACATCCACCCTCTAAGCAGGGTGTGCAAAGCTGCGTTTGCTGTCACTGGACCAAAAAAAAGTCTTTCATTAGCACAGTGCCAAAAGCCCTTTAGGCCTGTTGGTCAAAATGTCAAGTACTTGGAGGTTCCTGGAGTTTAGTGTTTTTCCTTTGTAGGTCACCTTCTTATAAAAGATACAGTCCATTTAATATAGCACTTGAAAACAGCTCTACACAACTGGTCATGGGTGACTGCTTGCTGGCACTCATTAAAAACAAGCACTAACATTCAAAACTCATTTACCAAATAGTCCTAGGACAAAGTCACACTCTGGTTTCAGCAGCCTTGCGAGAACACTCTGATTAGAACTAGCTCTGTTCTTAAATATCTTCAGATGAAAAGGGTCTGTTGAATCTCTGAGCAGCAGCAACTACTGATTTTCTGTCAGTGCCCAGTGTTTGATGAGGACCCAAGGCCTCAATGCCCACATGTGCTCATCAGTACAGTTTGGGGGAGAGCCTGTAGAAGTTGTTTCTACTGCAGAAGTGTCTCATGTGCCTTTTTCTGCTCCTCTGCCATTGTTAACCCTGACAGCAGAAAAAGAAAACAAGCATGCTGGGCTTATGGGAAAAGAAATGCTCTGTTACAAAAATAAACAAAGAGAGATTGGAAGTGTACTGCTGAACTTAACACAACAGCAGAGTCAATCAATCTGAAACAGTTGGAGGAAGATGCAAGTTAACCCACCAGCACAACACTATGTTTTTCTCTTATATCACTGCGAAAGGCCAAATCAGGCAGATATGATCTCCAGGAGAACAAAGGCAAAACCCGTGGAATCTAACCCCTGTCCAGGGAAACTGTTGTGCCAGTGAATTATAAACAGAACTACTCCCTCCCTCTCCTAATTTCAACACACAGCACAGCAGGCAATGGTTACAAAACCTGCTGGCAGGCAGCAGACTCTGAGCACCACCACCTCCCCTCCCAAGCACAGAAACACTCCCCAGTAACAGGACACGGCTGAATCCAGCTGCAGCTCAGCAGCCATCACCCTGGACAAATTCCTTGGGGATTCAGGGAGAGTTTTCTGGGAGACAGAGCAGACACAGAAACATGGGCATTTCCTATGTGTTACAGCCTCCTGGGCACTGCCTATGTGTGGTTGACTGGGTCACCAGTTTGCCTTTTCTGCAGATTTTCAAGCTCTGACAGTCTGTTCATAACCCAGGCACAACAACTGCCAGCAAAGGAGGCATCAGCATCTGACCAACTCAGGCTGTGGAGCCTGGAAACCATCTCCATAAACGTGTCACACTGCCTTCATACTGTCTAAGTGGGAATACTTGGAGATATTCTGCTCAGTGTATCCAAAAATGCTTTGCTGTACAAAAAAAAAATCTACTCTATTCAAGCACTTACTTCAGTGACTAGCAGTCTGAGTAAAATTCACATTACTTCCAGTTCTTAGAACAGCAAGTGAAGGAGAAATGCAGATGTTAAGATCTTTTGATCTGAAGCAAAATGTCAACTCACATGCTTTCAAAGAAAGAACACTTCTTCCCAGGAGTTGCAAAAATGGAGGAAAGGAAGAGGTAATAAAGAAATCTACAGAACAACACCATTTGAACACAATCAGCTTTAAAACGAAAGGAAATGTGCTTTGGAGGGACCTCAAACTTGATTTTGCCAGGCCTCTTCCATTCACACTCTACCAATAAAACCTGCAATGCAATGGAGGAAGAAGGCAAATACAGAAGCAAATGCCAAGTTTTCAATCATAATCCCAAAGAACCAATAGAAAAATGCCAGACTGAAAAGGAAGGCAAGTGGTTTGAAACTTGCACGTAGATCTAAAAAGGATGAAATTTCACACAATCAGAATTAACAAATATTAGCTCCAGAAAGACTATTCTTAAGACTCAAATGTCTCCCTTTGACCTTCAAGACTTCACCTCAGTCTTTTTCACTCAGCTGGCATGCACCAGAAAGTCAAGCTGACAATTCCATTTATTTACATGCACCCTTCTGCAATACCAAAAAGCACGTCTGTAGTCTGCTTTTGTAGGTAACACGTGAACACTTCTGTGACAGAAAAGGCTTTGAGTAAGTTCTATGATTTAAGATAAAAGCCTTGAGTCATTTGCTCACCCTCAATTACTCCAGAAATCCTCTTTTGTACCTGAAATACTGTTACATCCTTCTGCCTTCCTCTTCCAAGTCACTTTGGCATTTATGCTCTAGAAAGACTCTTGTAGGTACATGGAGATACCACGAAATTTGTCAGAGGTCAATTAAGTTCTCTTTTCAAAGCCCATACTCCCTGAGAAGCAATCCAGAGGAGTATTTACCCAAATTTCTTCTGCCCAGTCAGATTCCTTGAGGGCTACACAAACCTCCTCCCAGAACCTTCCTGTGGGTTACCAAACACTTCAAAGCAATAGGTCTCCACTTTATGGGCACAGTTTGGTGCCACACAGGACAACTGCACAAGCAGCTCAACTTCGTGGAAGATGAAAGGAATCATCATCCAAACAGGGAAAACCCGATGACTGAAACAAAGGGAAAGAAAATGGTTCTTTGTTTACCTCCTGTCACTGACAGGTTTAAGTACAAAAGGAAAGAGTCCAGCACAGGATTTTGGGGCTGCATAAAGAGCCCATTCATCACACTGTAAGAAGTCACATGCATTTGATTGTGTCAGCTTAACAAAGTCACAGCAGGAGAGATTTCTTTAGGAACTATCACTGCTGGAATTACAAAGGCAGTTAAGACACAGAAACTCTAGGACAGGAGAAAGGATGCTGTCCCAAAGGCAAGGCAATCCAGGATGCTGCAGGAGGGAAGCACCTGCCGAAAAAGGCCTTATCAGCACATAGTGCAAACCAGGAAAAGGAAGAAAGGTTTAAACTGCTGAAGGAATAAGAAGAATTAAGCAGCTTGCTTGATCCTTCTCTCATCATCAAATGCCTGACATGCAGACAAACAGTCACTATTTCTCCAAGTCACAGAAGGTTCACCACTCACCTGCCTCTACACTAATTTCATGTTTAAAGATAGCAAGATGTGTATCTAGTCCTTAAACCTGGTACTTGGAAGAGGGAATAATCTGTGGACATATTTGCAGTCCAGGAGAGAACAGAGTTATGGAATAAAATACAGACTGAGAAGTTCGGGTATAAAAAGGATATTGATGTTATATGATTTGGATCTTCTCATAGGAATCATTACATAATTGGCAGATTAACAGCACTGGTAGAAAGATGCAGCTGTGTTGTTATTATTATTTTGAATAAGCATGTTCAATATGGCTAGTAATTCTCTGCTACATGTATCTACTGAATGCCACAATTTACAGAAAGTAGGATCTTTAATTTTTAGCTCACAGATATGCAATCACCCAGGCAGGTTACTGGTCAAAAGCCTAAGAAAAAAAAAACTTCTGGGAGTAAATCTTACTTCTTAATATCATTGCCATTTTCTTTCCCAAGAAAATGCTTTATTGCTTATGAGGACCAGTACTTTGGCCTGTCAAAATCAGAAGTACATAGTATACAATGCAAGCTGTGAGGAAGATGGAAAGTAATTCTGAACAACATAATGACATGCTTCCGTGCTTTCCTTCTTAGAAAAGACTTAAAATAATTCATCAAAATCAACTACTACCTCTTAAGAGCTCAGACTGCTTGCTTCTACAAGTGGAGCAGGAAGTGGATATACAAGTAAGGAAAGGGAAAGGAATCTTGTACAGGATAGTTTGGAGAAGATTTTATATAAGTAAAGAGCTGCAATGATATAAGCAGGGTAACAGGAGGCAATGGGAAAATAAACAGTGCAATATTATCACAGGATAAAAATATACATATTTTTACACTAATACCTCAAGTCTTAGGCCCAGTACATTTTAGAATACATATTTATTATGATAAAAGCTTTTCCTAAGTAGAAGCATTTAATAGCATATTAAATGATGATGGTAGTTCTACCATCAAAACACTACACAGCTCTCATCCACTTTCCTCCTCCAACAAGGAATTGTTACCATCAGCTCCATCGTGGCTGCATTTAGAACTAATCACTGATGTAGTGGGCACTACTCGAGGCCTTTTATAAGGCTATGTTTAGCTTGAGTGCCTGAGTACTGCTGCCATCCAGCCAAGAACAATATCCTTGTATTACTGTTATCTAAACATGAACCTCTTCCAGACCAGAGGAAAATCAGGCTTTTGAACTTGTAAGTCATGCTAATGAACTAATAAGTCTCTCTGCTGAGACAGTTGCACAGAGCCAGAAAGCACAGCAGAGCAGAAGAGTGAATTCTAGCTGACATTTGAGCAACAGCTGTGCTGAGGCTTACACAAGGCAGAGGAAGATGTATAGCATAATATTTTTTCCAGATTATTTGGAGCACTGCAGAATATCACATAATAAAGGCCTTTTGGCAAGCCAATATTGCTACATTTGACAGCAAAGTGTTTCTGGATGATCCATTAGAAGCATCAATTATTCAGCCTTTTAAGACAAAAAACAATTTAAAGAGATCACACTAACAAACCCAAGAAATCACAGAGGACAGGAATAAAAGGGTGAAAAAATATTCAGAAAAGCAGGAGGCCATCTATGGCAGAGAAGGTGATACAGATTAAGATAAAACAGCAAGGCCCAAATGGCAAAAACAAATTTCTGTGACAGCACTTTAGAAGACCAAGAAAGAGAAATCAAACATGAGAAAGCCAAACATTTGTAGCGAGCCAAAACAAAAAACCCACAAACTTTTATTGTATGGATGAAAGCAAAAAACCAAAAAGACAACATGTGCTAAAAATGCCTGAAAGAGAGAATGAAAGTATTTCAAGCATTTCATTTCCAAAATGTTAGAATTTAACACTGATTCATCCAGATAATTTCTGTTTAGCTAAGCAAATGTACAGAAAGAGTTAAAGCCCATAATCAGTTATGGACTTTTACCTTGGGTATTCCATCCACAGGCAACTCTCATTATTCAACCAGGAAAGTCAGAGACAAGAAAGAAAACAGCCTTAAAAACAGATGATCCCAAACACACCAACAGATAAACATGTAACATCAAAATACCTGCTAGCACAACTCAACTTTTTTTTTTTTTCTAACCTGTCTTGGCCAAGACCTTCCACCCTAAACACACGCTTCACAACCTTCTACAAAATGGAGAAAGACTCTGGGTATTTCCCTTCTCATGCTACTGAGAATGCCCTAGGGAAGTTGGAGCAGTACAGCTGCGAGGGCACTGGCTTGGCTTACCAGACACGAATACCAGCCCTGACTTCTCATCACAAGAATGCACGGGACTAAATTCTGTAAGGGCTCCAGCTCCTCAAGCTGAGAGGGCAAATACCAGTTCTCATGTCAGCTGATCCATGACAGTGGGCCATGCACACACCCAGAATTTGTGGCAAATGCAATTACAGCCACAGCCCAGCACACATTAAGTAGCACCAGCATGTTTTTGCTGCTGGCTAAAACCACACAGTTGCTGTGACTGAGCTGATACAGTAAACTCATTAATCCATGATAAATTGGATAGTGAGCCTAAGATGAATGCCTCTTCCACTTAACTATGCTGATATCCATCTGAGTACATCCTGGAAGAAGCATTAATGACAGTTCTTGAACTGTCTGACCAGAAGGAACTTTTGCCCAGTGCTTGAACACTGTCTTTACAGAACACCTAACTAGGCTACAGATGCCTTTCTGCATGCTCCAGCTCTAAAACTTAAAGGCTCATGCACCAAAAACTTACAGATGTTGCCACTGGCTCTGAAAATCTGTGAGCCACCAACTGCTAAAGACTGGGAGTGTCTGAGGCAAGTAACACAAGGTGCTTCCCCATCCTTGTGCTCTTCCCTGTGAGTCTGTTACTGGCTATTGTCCGAGATAGGATATGTGCATTGTTTAGTCTAATTCCAGCAAGAATGCTTGCAAACAGATTCTTCTGTCCTAATCATCAAATAGATACCAATTAGCCAAGGTTCTGATTACATGCAGCCAGAGTCAATACTTCTCCTTTCACTGATAATTAATTGAAAATTACAGAACAAAAATCTTTCTGTATGAGCAGCACCTCAGCAGAGAACAAAGCAGCACAAGTCACATTTCTTTGAGGACAAAATAAAAACAGAAACGCTGGTAAAACTAGTTATGCCCAGTCTTGTCACCCAAGTTCCCATACATTCAACTGAATACTTCTGGAATCTTCCTGGTATTATTACAGTTATTTAGCAGGCATTAAAAGGTTGTAGGCTCACGGCCCATGTTTCTGAAAGTTATTTAAAACATTAAAGCACTTACGACAAAACTCATTTTTCCTATCAAGCCTAGCGGGTAATCATATAACTCACATTTTCCTGATCAGAAGACAGTGGTGGGTCCACTAGAAGAAGGCTCTCCTGGGAGCTGTCCTCCTCAAAGGCTGCCTGTGCTGCTGCAGTGTCAGACATGTGTCCTTTTCTGAGCCGCAGACCTGGCTCTGGAGAACCAGCATTATCGGGTTCCGTTAGCTCGTTCATGAGATGCTGGAAGCCTTCTCAAATATTCTCTTTCCTCTTGGTTCAGTTTGGCTGATTATGTCTTGGCTCTGAAAGACAAACGGTTTGTGTAACTCAACTGAAGTTGACAAGAAGAGTGCAAAAGTTGGCTGGAAGAAGAGCTTGCTTACGAGCTACCAAACAGCTACGACAACTGCTTTTATACGTGCCTAAACTCCCACAGGATCAATTACACAGATTTCTGCACTGCTGGATAATGAATTCTCATCTTGAGATCGCTCACAGTTTCATACCCTAACACAAGTTAAACACAACTTTGAAAGATGATAGAAAAGTGAGCTTCATAAAACAGTAAATCTACAAAACCACAGCAAATTTTAATTAATTATTTCTACAAAGTTGGAAGCACCAGGCTGTTAATACTATTTAGAAATAAACTACTTATCACAGCTACTCCATAATTATTGTACTTTTGCAGGTATGAAGCTCATACCCAAGCTCAATCATCCAGACTAGGTTTCACCAAAACTAGGACATTAAGTACTGGTAATAGCAATCAAGCAAAGCTCAAGCAGAGCTCGAGCAGCAACTAATTTTAGACAGATTGCAAGGAGGGCAGTAGCACACAGAGCGATTATGCTTCCCTTGCTTAAATTAACATGGTCACAATCACTACCAGGAATGGGTTTGTACCTTTACTTGTGCAAGGAATTAGAGCAGACAAATTTAAACACTGTTCATTCCGTCAGAGCAATCAGAAACAGGTAAATCCCCAGAAAACAATAACCTGTGACTTCTTCTCAGAAAAGTAACTCTATTTTACACTTACAACACTGCAAAAAGGATTCAGGGTACATTTAACTCAAAATGCTAAAGATTTGATCAATTTTGCAGAAAATTGGTGACAACTGTTAATCTGAGCCCTCATCCAAGAGCATTACTGGTCACATTTTTTTGTACATCACTGTGTGGTGTCACTTCAGCAGCCAGTTAGGAGATTCCTGTTTGACACTGGTAGCCTTGGGAGGCACAATCTCCAGAGAACTTTGCAATCTGAGTGCCAGAAAGCATCACAATGTATCATGAGAATGCTAATTCAGCTGAGGCTTCAGAATCACTCTGAATGACAATCCATTCATTTTGCACTAATCACTCGGTGTCATTCTTATTACTGCAGCACCTAAGTATTCAGATGTGACTAACACATAACATTAAGACAACCCATCTAACAAGTTTTAACTTGCCAGTATGCATAATTAAATTGGAATTTTAGTGCCCAATAAAAGATGCTGAAATTTGTCATAATGTAGGAGGGAAAATTAAAAATATAAGATGGGGAATTGATATTGGCAGTTTTGTAATAAAATGTCACCTCCAAAAAGCCAATAAATAATGTATTCTGTCCTTACAGGAACTCATTTCATTTACATATGATCACTGCAAGATAATTCTCAGCCCTGACAAATGGGCTATAGTTAATTTTGCTGCAGCAGTTTGTAATATTATATCCCCTCAGCTGCCTGGCAATCCTCAGAGGAGAGAGCTGCTAATGAGCAGGTAACAGACTCTGCAGAACTAAATGATACCGAGTTGTCCGAGTTCAGCATGGCACACTGCTTTAATCACCCAAGATGGTGAGGTGACAGTCTGGCAGTGGAGCAGATGGCATCCCCACCTTCCTGCCACCTTCACTACGGGGTCAGCAACCTCCATCTGAGAAGCAACATCTAAAACAGCCACAGCTGTTTACCTGGTAAACACAAGGGCCACAGGAGAATTAAGATGAGGTTTAGCAACATTACACAGGAAGCTCAGTGAAGAAGTTGAGCAAGTAGATTTTAAGAGCAGGAACAAATATTTAGAAAGCCACAGAACTGAAGCCTTGACTGTTTTTGTCGTATTTCAAGCAGCCAATTCACAATTCTATTTTTATGCAAGAAACATGAAGGCATAATCACACTGCCATTTGGCAAAACTGATGTAAGAAAGAAAAGAGTATGCAACAACAACTACAGTTTGAAACGACGCTAATGGGCACCTTAATTTAAAAGGCAACCTATAAGAGACTAATTTCAGTATAGTACTATGCTGGTTTTGGCTGGGATAGAGCTAATTTTCTTCCCCAGTAACCATTACATGTAACGGAGTCAGGCTTTCCTGGGGACGGCTGAACACCTGCCTGCCCATGGGAAGTGGAGAGTGAATTCCTTGGTTTGCTTTGCTTGTATCCACAACTTTTGCTTTACTTACTGAAGTGTCTTTATCTGAACCCACAGGTTCTCTCTCTCACTCTCAGGATCCTCTCCCCCACCCCACCCGGGCAGAGTGAGCAAGCGGCTGTGTGGGGCTCGGCTGCCCGCTGGGGTTAGACCACAACTCCGCCGAGCCAATTTGAAGTTGTAGCTAAAACCAGAAAAATGCAAGTAAGCAGAGCAGCTGTTTACAAACAACAGACACAGGCACACCCCCCTACCTGCTATTCCACACATTTCTAACAGGCAGGCAGCACAAACAGCCCTAGTTGGTGCCACAGATTGGGCAATTCCATGAGACGTTTAACCAGCAAGTTCGACTGGTTCTTCTTTGCGCCAGATTTCAGCACCAGCACTGCCGCTGTGTGCTGCATTGCCCCACATTGCCTCATGGCCTGTCCTTACCCCACCTCTGTGACACTGGGGGAGCAGTGCTCTGGGACACAGCACCACACACAACAGGCTGAACCACAGCCGGCCAAGACGCTTGCGAAAGGCTCTTCTAGTGCAAGAAGATACAGGAGTGCCAAGAGGCTTTTGCATCAGGCCTGGAGGATTTACTTCACCAGCACTCGCTGCCAAGCAGTCACTAAGGTTAAAAATAAAAGATGCATTTCACCTCCAGCGAGTCAGATTTGCATTCAGCAGTAGAGCTGATCTTCAGAGCTCTGCAGAAATAGAAGTTGTTGTTTCTTGAAATTACAGGGGGATTGTTCAGTGAACTAAGATGTTTCCATGTCATTCATGCAGGATCCTCTTAGTGCTAAATATGCTTGCCCTACATGAGCATGCAAAGGTAAGCAAGATAAAAGCTAATCCAAAAGCATCACTACTGCTTTTAGTTCTTTTTAAAAATGTACTACAACAGCAAGAAATACATGACTGAATGAAACAGGAAGGTGCCAACAGAGAAGTGCTAATAGCCTGAAATATCTGTTCAGAAGTGAAGGAAAGCAGTGAAGATTATGAACAGGAAAGGCACAGGTGGTCTTTAAGTTCTATCATAAAGTTTCTATGACTCACAGCTCAGTGAAGGATGACCTTTTCTTAAAAAAATAGGAAGCCTATGTATGGTCAGTAGCATCTAACCAGAAGATAATAGTTGAAACATTGTGAGGAGACTTATTGCCCCATTCTAAGTCTGCACAGTTCACAAAAACAAAAACTAAAAAAAGCTATAGAACACTTGAGGTCTTGGAAAATATTGTTTTGTGTTTCATTGAGATTATAATTCTCATAAATGAAGTCCTTCAACATTTTTTGTAGCATGCAAATTAAAGGTTTCATTAAAATTAGCTTCCATTTAAAGAGGAAGTTGCTATTATGATTTAAAATCTACTTAACGATTGCATACATAATATCAGCATGCAGATGAATCAGTGAGTTCCTGCTGGGCTTAAAATAAGCTGAGAAAAGCATCTACAGAGTTTGGTCTGTTGGGGTTTTTTAACACAGAAAACTTGTAAATGCTGGGTCAGCTTTCAGCAAGGGCTCGGCAGTCCAGCAGAAGCAGGGCCCTGAGCAGAGCCCCGAGCACAACACGAGGCGCTCCTTCCTCCAGCGCAGGGCGCTGCCCGGCCGCGGCCCCAGCGGGCTCAGCTGCGCCCGGGCTCGGCCCCTTCCTCCTGCCGCCCGCCGCACAACCAGCAGGCAGCACCATTTCAGCATCCGCTGCCACCGGGCACTGCCGCAGCAGCCAGCACCCACAGCTGCAGCGTATTCAGGACACTGCTTCGCTCCCGAAGATGATAAGGAAAGACTAGTTATACAAACCTGAGCACCACGGGATAATGCTATTATTCTCTGTGTGACACTCCCCAGGATAGGCACTACAGCCCTTCTAACCTCCCAGAACTCACCTGGCACAAGGACCGATTTACTGCCTAAGCTAAATGATGACTCATGGTAGTAAAACAAATAAAACACATTAACGGTTGTGTTTGTAATTAAATTTAAAAGAGCCGTCACTCCCTTTTTAGGATAAAGCACAGTCCTGGACGGTCAGACTACCTCCCACTACCCCTAAGCAAGGCAATCTCTCCAGTACTCCACTCTCATCAGTATGTTCTTTCCTACAAGCAGCACAAGAATGATCCTCAAAAGGTATTTAATTCTGTCTGTAGCTGGTATTTGGAAGAAGAACGAAAATTGCTTCTCCCTACACTCCCCCCTCAACTGCCCTTCTGGCAGAAACTTTCCTGTTCAGGTAGGCAATGGCACCCACTGTATGCTCCTTCCTTGCTAATCCTCTTCCAAAGCATCCATTAGCAGCATAAACAATGTATACACAGAGGATGAATCTTCCTAAGATTAGCTCAATGCCCCTAACAGAACTTAAGTTATCAAAAGAATAAAAGACCACCACGAAAATTTCAGGCTACACATTTCTCAGAATATTCATTAATGCTTAATGCTTAATGAAGGGCTTGAGTGCCCAAAAAATCTTGAGAGATGCTGTATCAATCTCCAAACTTTGCCTTGCCTGTGTCCATGTGAGAGCTACCACCGTGCCAGTGGAATGGCAAAGCTGATTGCACAGCAAGACTTTACCAAATCCCAAACTGTTCAGGCGAGGCCTCAGTAACAGAACAGGCACAACCCCATTCCCAGAACTGTCAGCACAGGTACAAACGGCAGAGCACTTCCACTACAACCCATGGACAGACTGACGTGGTAAGAACCCAGCTTACACAGGGCAGTGGGCAATTGTGTGCCTATGGAACAGTTGGTTCTGGCTACTTTGAGTGAAATAAGGTATACTGATTGAAATGCAGTTTTCTTGGCACATTGTATTTCTAGTATCATCTTCTGGTAGGGAGGTTCTGTCACAAGTAGTCCCTCACAAATAGTAACGTAACGCCAACTTGAAATACGGGATTTTTATCTTTTTTTTTTTTTTTTTTAATTTAACAGTCTTTCAACTATTGAGCTGTCTTTTTCAATTCAGGAGTTAAACATTCACAGCTAACATTCCAAATATTCTCTAAAGCTACAGTCAAAAACAAAGCAAACAAGGGTATGTATGAACAGGAGAAGGAAATTCTCACTGAAGACTTTGTTTTCTCAATGTACCCTAAAGGAAAAGTACGAATCAGGCTGTAAAAATTCTTTGGAGGTCATCTTTAACAATGAGGAACAATGAGGAAGTAATCCAACACCTCTTTTCTTGATGTAATTTCCCTAGATAAAGAGGCATCTACAAAACAAAGATTAGGCTCCCGCAGAGGGTCAGTGGCCAAAAAGCTGTCTTTGTAACTTGTAAACTGTCACTGGACGCTTCAGCCTAAGCTATTTCACAGCAGGCTGCAGAGGCAAACAATCAAGCACATTCTGATGCATTTGGATCCAAAGAAAGGGAACAAGCCAGCAGCCTGCCTGCATTATCCAAACGCTTCCATTTCAGAGGATCCCATTACATTGTTACAACGTTTGTCCAATTTGTACTGCAAATTGGACCCCAGTTTTTTAACTGGGTTAAGAGTTATGTCAGAGGTTGGCCCACCCCCAGAGCACAACGTCCGGTCCTTACAGACGGGATGACTGCTGTAAATCGGTTCTACTCTTCAGTAAACCAAAACCAAGAGAATTGTCACAAAAGCAGTACAAAACTAAGAACAGAAGTTCAAGTTCTTTTCACATTACATTCCACAAATATCCACAGCCCAGACCTGGAAAACTTGCTTTTGGTTCATTTTTCATTAAATAGCTCCGTTTCTCCAAGTGACAAACATTCCATCTTTTGCCCTTTTATGATTTTATTTCTATGGCATGCTACTCACACCAACTTGCTTCATGGCTGCCAACAACAAAAAGATGCAGTTCTTTTATGTTAGTAACACTTGGGATCACAGACTGTCTAAAAGTGAAAGACTGAAATCACTTTTCTCTTAAGTGAAAATTCAGAATACATACTTTTAGCTACTGCCTCAAGGACATCCAATTCACAAAACTGTTGGGTGAAGATGAAGAAACCAAAGTATTTGGAGCAGGCACTAAAATCCAGAGCTAGACCACGAAACTGAGGTCACGTTCCTTTAACCCCTCTACAGAGAGAATCTTTGCAAGGGAACACAAAGGGCACCAAGACAGCAGCAATCCAGAGGCAAGTATTCCCCTACCCTTCCTCCTAGGAAGCCTGAGTTTCAATCCCTGAAAACTGAATCAAGATCTTTTACAGACCAAGAAAATGCTCCAAGGCCTGGAGGGATTGTACAAAAACAAGCACTGCAGCCCTGCTTTTAAAACCGAAGAGGAATAGGCACGTTTCAGGCTGCAAACCTCCAGCAGCAGATCACTAGGACAGCTGCCTCCAGCGCTGCAGATCTCCTGGCCTGCCTGGAGATCTCTTTATTCAGCTGCCATCGCTGCGCGGATTTAAGGCCTGGCTGGTGCCCAGAGGGGCAGCTCCACTTTCCCCTCTTTGGGCAATGCACAGCTCCACCTCTCCCAGCTGCCCACCCCAGAGGCACTCTGGTATTTGTCACAAGCCCTTCCAGGTGACCGTGTGGAAAAGCACTAACCAGGGGAGGGGAGTGAGATCACCGTGTGCCACGGGAGACGCAGACGCTGTCACACACATAAACTGCACTGGCTCAAACCCTGCCGGGGAGGCAGCGCGGACAACGTGACAAAGGGCAGCACCCCACCCCCAAAGGCTGCACTCGTGGATATTACGGGCAGTATTTTCCTAACCTATGAAAAACTGGCACTTATCTGCCGGCCCTAACCTTTAATTGTTATATATGCACACAGCGTGGCCTTTATTATGAGCTGCTGAGCAGGGGCAGACCACACCTGGCACAGCAAACCACACACCTTACCAAAATCTCTAATTTTAATAGAGCTCACAGCACTCAGAGGCCGCCTTGTGAAAAGCTGACACTCTTCCCAGTTTTTGGAAGTACCTGCTATCTAGTTTTATTGATTATCTTGACAAGCTTTACACATGAGGTTGTGAGCTTGCTCATCAGTGTTTTGTGGCTGACAGGTTTGGTCTACAGAGTATCTGCATTCTCATATTAGTAAAAAAATAGGAACAAAGCAAAGTTACTGCTTCAGTTGCCCTCAGCAATGGCATTTCTTCAGCTGAAAGCAGCACATACTGCTCTCCTCAAAAGCCATAAAGTTGTTTTGCCACAAGTCAGACAACTAAAAAATTGCCACTTTTCTGTAGCAAAAATTCTACAAGAACATTTTGGAAATAACATCCATATCCACAGAATTGTATCAGTCTAGGATCAAAAAAGTGGTGCATCATCTTTCAGGTTCCTTCTTAACCACCAAAATTGAAGGAAAAGAAGCAGATCCACTACAACTAGACTGCATCTAAACTATGCCACTTAGAAGAAGATTTAGTCAAGTGGCTGAAGTTCCACGTAAGACCAGGTAAAGCTACTTATTAATTACTTATTTTAACTTCCTTAATGCAATAGCCAGAGAACAATTTCGGTTTTAAAACACAAATATTGTTGAGAGTTAAGAAAAGCTGATGTGAACATTTAGTCTCTTCTACATTTAGTGCCACTCCTTCAAATACAAATTTCTTCTGTGGTAACATAGTTCATCTTGACTTCTGAAACAAGACCAAGGACACTGATATCATAAGACATCACTGATGCAATTTAAAAGTAGAAATGTTAAGTTAATATTTTACTTTCTACTGTCCTATGACTAAAGAGATTTCAAAACACCCACAGTCTACTTATGAGAGTACTGCTAAAATGAAGTGGGGATGTACCTTGAACTCAAAAACACACCTGCAGGTCCTAGACCAAGAGACTCACACAGAACGTCATCCTGCTGTGGTTTGTTTGGCCAAAATACTTTTTGCCAGTACCACTGTGTTCCCCACAGAGGCTTTTGCTGCAGTCTGTGGTCTAACCAGTACAGCTATACCAGTGCAACTTCTAAGTTGGAAACAGTTTAAGATCATAAACATGCTTCATGTTCATTTACAAGTAATCAGGAAGCATTTTGTGAATATGCACGTTAGATGTTTTCCACGACTTAACACCACTTATTGGTGTGTTCAGATAACCATGGGGGGTGATGGGTGTGTGTGTGTAATCCAGGTCTCTTTCAGCTTCAAAAACCCCCTCAAAACCAGAAAAGCCCCCCAAACACACAGTGGAGTTGAGGAAAAAAACGCTGTAAATGAGCCGGGCAATGAGGAGTACTTACCTTCTAGATACTTTCAGTGCAGAAAAAAATTGTGTCCCTACTTTGAATCGTGTAATTGCCATGCACCCTTTGGTAACAGAGCTACTCTGCTTGCTAAGTACAGTGAGGACTGGCTGATTGGATTAATGACAATCAGCCCCATTATGGGAAAAGAAAGATTATTTTCTGTCAAACTGTTTACAGAAGATTATTTATAATATAAAATACCAGCAACAGCAGATTAAGCAAAAAATTCCTTGAGGGAAACGGACACCATGTTTACACTTACGAAAATCTCTTATTACAAAACAGGAATAAAGGTTTAATTTCACATAAATGGAAAAAGTTGAAGTTAGACATCATGTTGCCTTAATCATGGGTAGAATATAGCATTTACTCTAATTATGAAATTCACAAAAAAAACCCACACTAGTTATACTCGACAGAAAGAGGAATTTACAGTGATGTTGAGAAATACTGGCCTAGCATGACAACAGTGGAGAGGCAGGATGCAGCACACAGGAGAACAGGCATGGGATGTGAGACAGGACACAGCCTTGCCACCAGGAGACCCCACAGCTAAAGAACTCATTAATGGACACTTAAAAAATGCAGACCTGTCGCTGGACAAACCTGGCTTTAAAATTGTAATTAACATACATAAAGGACACTGTATATAGAAAACTCGAACATAACCTGGAGCTTTAGACCAATGAAGAAAGAAAAGAGGAATAAAAGCATATTAGCAAAGATACCAAGGAAACTGAAGTGGATCCTGGAGGGAGGAAGAAGAAACAGGCAACACCAAAATCACACCCCTCCCAACAAATGACTCCAAGGGCTGACAACCTCCCTTACCCTCTCCAGCCGTCCAAAGCTGCTGACCTAAAGACCCGGAGCAGCAATGGAAGGGTGAAAATAAATCTCAGAGAAGGGACAGAAACTAAAAAGTCCATGTGTTACAATTTTAGCTGCGTTTGGCAACATTTCTGTGTAAGTAACTGCCACATTGTTCTTAGAATCATTAGTCAGACGTTCGTAAAGAAAAACTGAGTCACACTGTCGAGATTTCCTCAGTAGCAACAATAAATTCTTGGCCTTTACTTGCATGCATGTTACTTTTATAAACAGACACATGCACAAGGGGTGCTTCCCCTTTGACCATAAACAAGAACATAACAACAAAGGAGAAGGAATGCAAGACTCCGTCCATTGTTGTCTTTAAAGTGTTACAGGAAAATTACAACAGAGTAACAAGGAAAAGCAACCCAAATGGGCCACCTGAACTGGTAACATTCTCTGCCCAGAGAGGGAACTCTGCTGGGGTGACCTGTCGGTGTTGTTTTGTACCTTAAGGACCTTTCATACACACACACACGCTCCTACAACAGCACCTAAACACCAAACAGCGAGCCAGGCACTCACTGTCTGTGCTTTCTGTTATCTGCAGACATCACAGAAGACACTCCATTTCTTTAAGAAACCCTAAGAACAGGAAGGAAACATGGCCAAGTCGATAAGCCTTCACGATCTTAAGAGTAGGAAGGGTAGGAATTTCAGTTGGTTTCCTGGACAAGGGCCCAGACAGGAGGAACACGAGCAGAAAGCAAGAACTGGGTCAGCAAACTACTGAATAGTTATTTGTCCCATTTTTAAATACTAACTGAAGGTACTCTTGCTCTCACCCAACTGCATCTATAAGGGGTATTAATACATGTAGAACTACACAGAGAAACTGTTCTGGAAAGAAGAAAAAAGTACCCTAGGCTGACACAACACCTACTGGCAACAGAGTTAGCAAATAAAGGATCTCATTCTAGGATCAGTTTGCTCTCTCTCTGTAAGAAAAATAAGCTATCGAATGTAATTTAGTTGTGAAGACAAACTGCCATTATCCATGGTTGTGACTGAGATGCAACACAGCTCTTTAGATTCACCTGATGTGCAGGGACAGACAGCAGACACAGGCCAAGCTTCTCAGCACACCGAGTGCCACCTCTAGAAGCTAGCCCCTCATTTGTATGCCAGAGATGCTCTCAGCTGAGTTCTCCAGCCGAGAGCTCCAGACAGGGGGTCAGATCTGAACAGAGCAAACACACCGCCTTACCCACTTGTATCCCCAGGAATACTGCCACAGAAAGCATGGAAAGTTCTTCCAGTATTGACAGCACAGTAGTGGCAGACGTGATTTTGGAAAAAAAGTAGACCCTGACAGGCTGTAAGTCCTAAGGAAAGTCAATAACCACTGCTGTGAATTTAATACATTAGAAAAAGCAGAAGGAAAACCTTGGAGGACCATCGACCTGCCCAGATAACCAGGCAAGTCCTGACCTATGTAGATAAGCACGCAGCTGTAGCTAAGTAAACAAGTAAGAAGTGAAACAAGCCTTGAATTTACGAAATACAAAATCTGGTATCTACTTTTAATATGTACTAGTTAATCTGTAATAGCTGGTAAGTTTTACATCACATTTTACACATTTATTAAATTATTTGAGAGAAGATTTCCTTTGTGATAGGAAAGAAAGCTTTATGTAAAGCCAGAGGTGACTGCTCAAAATTGCAGTTAAGATTTCAACAGAGCACAAGGTTTGCTAATCTTCGTGTCCACAACAACACCAACCCCCAAAACAAGAAGAAGAAAAAGTAAAGATACCAACCACTCTCCATCAACCAAGGTAAGGTCACACAGAGTTAGCAGATCAGGTTAGGCGACCTCAAACAAAAACATAGTTTTTGATACAGCAATAGGTAAACCTGGGAACTTCTTGCTACAGGATGAGGATTCCCAGGGAAAATGGACAAACATACAGGGTAAATCCATCAAAGGGTATTAGGCACATGAAGCCACCTTTAGCTGAAGAAACCCCTGAATACCAGTGCACATTTATGCTATGTAGCTTGCACATTCATGGTTTGAAGCTATTTTCTTCCTTAGGGGATGGACATCCTCACTAAAAACTCACTAAAAGAGTTCTCTCTGAGGAGGAACAGCAAAGAGCCTAATGCATAGAAACAAAATAAAACAGGGAGGAAGTCAAATTATTATGAGACACAAACCAAAAAGCTTAATAGAAGAAAGGATGAGGGTTGAAACAGAAAGTTTCCTAGGGACACCAGGCAAAGCACCCCAAGAATACCAACAGCTCCCCAAAGGCACCAAGAAGCCAGCAGGCACTGCCCTGAGAGGCTCTGGCCAGGGACTTACATAAGAGGACAAGGGGACAGAAAAACCCTGCGGCTGCCAAGTTTCTCCCTTCTCCCCTGAATGACGTTTGGTTGGGACTGGTAGGTGGTCCTGCACCTTGGCCAGGCTCAAGGGGTGTGACTGGAAAGGTCGGGGACAGAGCACAGTGTGAGGCTCAGTCAGAGGAGCTGCAAGCTGGCACACTGGGCACACGCGCGGCAGGATCTGTCCTGCAGCCGGGACAGGGACACAGCCCTGAGCCGTGCCAGGAACGGGCCGGGACACAACTGTCACCCCCGCCAGGGACACACCCGGCCTGGTGTGTCCAAGCTCCTGGGGCTCTCTCCTGAGCAGAGGTCTGGCGGTGCACGGGTGGCACAGGGGCAAGGAAACCCAGCCAGCGAAGCACAAGAACGCACAGATGTTTCAGCAGCAGGGCTTGGAGGCTCCGGGTGGGTGTCACACGGCCTGCTTGGATGGCACACAGGAGGCTGCTCAGAGTCTCGGCGGGCAGAAACCAGGCAGCAGCTCCACAGTGAAGGCACAATCCTGAGCCAGAGAAGTTGTACTGGTTTATGTTATAGCTGTCCTGGAATTTCAAGTTTCGATGGAACTAACTTGCTTTTTTCCAGAGACTTAAAGAAATCAAAACACTCAGTGTGCCCCAATTTTTGTTCTTACACACAGATCAGATAAAATCTGCTACAATTTTTAACTTCTTTCAGAGATAGTGTTTAAACTGTCACACATCAATTTGATATAACTGATTTCCAGTGACGAAAGTCCGAACAGTAAGAGCAAATGGAAAAGAAAAAACTAAGCAAAAAAACCCCAACCCATCCACAAAAAAGAAAAAAAAACCTAACCTTACAAAACTGAAAAACAAACAAATAAAATAAACCCTTCAAAAAAACCCAATCCTATTAATTACTTTAGTCACTGCTACAGTTTTCCTCCTGAAGGGGAAAAGAATGACATCTTCCAGTCCTGTCTCTGACTGGTTTATATTCTCCTGCACCTCACCTCAAGAATCAACTCCAATTTGGAAGCCCCACTTGTCACACTGTCACCTTGTTGCAGAAACATTCAAATTTCTTTTTAAGTCTCATTTCTGAGAACTACAACATAGAACAATGAAACAAACAGATCTTGTACCTTCCACATGGAGTAACACACAGCAGTTATCTCAACCACTGCAATAATTTTCCCCAACACATCAAGTATTCCTAACTCTAATTTGTTTCTGCTCTCTGACAAAGAGCTGTACTACATATGAGGAAGCACAGATCATTTTCTCTCACCTCAAATTCCTCACTGGTTCTTGATGTTTGTATTCAAGCTTGGAAAGGTTACAGTCCAAGATTCCTACAAAAAAGATGTGTAATCAACATGCAGGCTGTTTCTCCAAGAAAACTAAAAACTAGATAATAAATTTACATAGAGAGGGAAAAAAATCCCAAGACTCCATGTCCTACGCAGCAGCTTGTAAACATTTACATCACATTGGATGACAAAATGCATGCACTCATCTAAATTAACATCCTTCCATTTTTGCAGGCTCACTCACCCAGATAACTCTGACTTAAAACTGCACACAGTTACAGCTAAATTGCACAAAGATGCATCAGCACAAAACCAAGGAAAGCAGGAAATTTTCAACCATTTCCACTACATTATTCTCTACAAAATGTTCAACTTAACTCCAGATACCGTATCTTATCCAAACCCTCTGCCAAACAAATCTCTGCCTCGGTACTTGTTAAAGCTAATTTATTACTGTCAAAGACATTAATCTGCATGTTAATCTGCCTCAGGTCACTTGAAGTTAGTGAAAAGGGACCTTTGTCAAGCCATATAAAATGTTGCTTTTGGTCCACATGGGAGTTTGAAATCAGAGCTTGGGAGAGATCCTCTATGACATAAATATTACAGCATGAAAACGGCAAGGAACGCAGAAGACTTTTCCTGTAATCCATTTCCATTTTCTCTGCTTCACTTCATGGCATGTTGTTAAAGCCTAAAAATTTCCCTAAAAGAAGGCTGAGTTTATCTTAGGATCCTGTGTCGCTGGAGTTGTAAAGCACCAGCATGACAGCTTCAATCTGACATTCATTGCACTCCAGTGGAGGAGGGAAGGCTTGTGATTTATACAACCTACTTCATCCCTACTGCAAGTAGTACACAAGACAGAAAATCTGGCTCCGACGTTACACATACTACATTATGTACAGTAAGTGCTGGTAATATTTCTATACAAAGTCTTACATCCAACAGTTTAAAACCTCCCCAGCTGCATGGCTTCCTTATTCAACATTTCCAATAGAAAGCAGAACTGGTTCTCACTAGCAGACCACTTGCTTCCTAATATAATCAATTCTCTAGACAACTTACCAGACAATCCAAGATTTCAGTACAAACAAATCAAAAGTTCAAAGATGAATAAAGACTGTTGGGCAATCCCTGAAGAGAAGCAGTTGTAACATACACATCCTGCACGTTTGCTTAGCAACTGGATCACCACAACCAGCACAATATGTTGGTACTGGTCTATTATCTGTCACCTCCCCTGAAGAAGCAGTCTCAGATGCAAGCAGCAGCAATGAGTGTATTCCCCACCTTTCCTTTTTATGTTTGCCTAGTAATTAATTTTAAGTGCCAGTAATTCTCTATTGCTCCATCATTAGCATGAGTAAATGTCATTCTACGACAGGAATTATGCAACTATGCTTTGGTCAACCCCAAATACCACCAGTGTTACCTGTGACTCTGAATGTTGTAACAAATAACATGCTCATGAACTGTTCATTTATTACAAAGACATTACTTCCATTACTGTCCAATTCATGAGTCCCTTCGGCTTGAAATGAGAAAGTGTTACCTCAAAACAGGATCTTCAAGAAGGAAGCACTGAGCTTTAAGGAAGTTTTAATGTCTACATGTGATAGTCTCTCAAAATGTAATGCGATTTCGGGTGGTAGTACAAGAACCACTGGACACCTCACACTTACTGCTAAAAGAACAGGAATGTGGAATTGTGCCTTTTCAAGGATGGCCTTAGCCTACAGAAAACACTCGTGAGTCTTGCAGGCAGATAAGCCCTCAGGCACTTGTATAATAATGAACTATTGAAGCAGAGCCAAGACATGAGGAAAACAGTCATGGGTTCTGGGATCATGCTTTGTTTCTCACAATGACTTTACTGTGATGGGCAACAAGGGGCTGTTTGATCCAGCTAACCGATACAGAAAAAGTCAGCTGGAATAGGCTTACACGAAGGAATGAAAAACGAATGTGCTTCTGAGAGCATCTTGTACCACCTTTCCAACAGCATTTAAAGACTCTGCTGCTCCCAAGCCAATGCGTGCCCCGGTTACCCAGAGTCCTGCAGAGCTGTACTGCTACATCAACCCTGACCTTATCTGAGTATTTGGGACTGTGGAGCGTTATCCCGACAGTCTTGTGCAGCATCTCCCTCTCCCCACGCTGACCCGTGTCCTGGAGTCCTTCCAAACCAGTTGACACAACTGGCATTTTCAACAGCATCACGCGCTGCTCGGGTGTTTGGGACACGAACATTTATGCCAGGGCTCTGAACCTTGGTCAGCTTCTCTTGCTGTCCACCAAGGACAAGCTTAGCTTGAAGCTGACTCTGCCTTCAAGGCAGAACTCATCCTACCCTTAAACTCTAGAGCACAGGTTCAAGGCCAAATTAGAAGAGTTTTACAGACAAAGTAACTAAAACCAACAGACACCTCCTCAGGTATTTTAGCAACAAGTCACTTCTAACTGAATCTAAGATTTCTTTTGTAACCCAGAAAGTTTTAACATTTTATTACTGACCTTCTTTCTTTACAGTCCTGGTTGATATAAGAACGCCAGAACAAACACCTATGAAAAATCCTAATAGAGAGAAAGGAGGCTTTAGCAAATTATATTCTGTGTTTCTGGGGAATGATCTAAAAAGAGAACAAATAATTGGTATATATTTAAATAATTTAGTATTTATATTTAAATTTAGTATTCCTCTTCTATACCAAAAATGTATTTGAAAATTGCCCCTTGAGAAAAACCTTACAAATCAAGTCTAAGCTACCTAGCAACTTCCTTCCCTGCATTAGTGAAGCTCATAAAAAGGAAAGGATTTTTATAAGACATCTATTATTGAACTATTTCTGAAATGCTGCAGATTTCACATGGTTGCCAATTATTAAAACGTCACAGAGCAGGAAGTCAAAGAGCTGTTGCACTTAACCATGGGCATTAAGATAACCATGACACAAGCCTTTTTCAGCATCCTCCTTCTAGCTTGGAAAATGTAAAGGTCAGAAAACCACTAAGTAAAGCTGTTGTTGACTTTGTTATGCTTTTCTCAACTCTCAGAACATTCACCTCAGAAAATAATCCATTTTGTTCCCCACTGAAGGTACAGCAGGCAGAAAGCCAATAGCTGGCACTTTGTCACATAGCTACTTTCATAAAAATTATGAATAGGCTCTTACTTTTATTTCTACAGTCATGTTCCATTAAAACAAAAAAAACAATTTGCCTAAAAGATTAATATTGAGAACAGCATAACATTGCTGTGACCAGCCTTGCAATGCCATATGCCATTCTGGGGAATACACAGACACACAAATAATTCTTAAATTAACCCAATTTGCAAAGCACATTGTTCTTCACGAGCAAATTGGCTGTATCATCTCATAATGTCTGAATGTACCAGATTCCACCACCACTAACTTACCTCCACAGCTTTAGTATTTGTCTAAGTAACACATGCCCACGAATTCCACCAGCCATGGAGACCAACACATAAATTAAAGCCTTAGGAAAGACAGCTGGAAAAGTAAATCCTTCAGTTCACACCAGGGAACGGCAACTGCTCAGTCTCAGGAGCAGCCCACCAGGAAATGCAGTGCAGAGTCCTTCATGACAAAAGCACACCTAAACTGTCAGCTGAAGAGGCTGCAACGCCTGTGGCTCTTCATCCCAAGCACCACTAGCCAGCCACTTCCTCGTTCCAAGTGCTAAAATCCCTTTCCCTGCAGCTAAAAGCCTGCCAGGACTCCCAGGAGTGAGATATAGTCAGTCTCAGCTATACCTATCTTTGCACTGCGTGGCTTTTTCAAACAGCTCCCACTGCTGTCCGGGAGACAGGGATACCCTTCCAGTACAAGCAACATTTAAAAGACTAATTTACGGAATTTTACCTCCAGCTAAAGGAATTTTACCATTCAGATTTGATCTAAGAAGCCAGGGCTGCTATTTGCTCTCAAAAGAGCTTTTACTGCTTCTATTCAACTATCTCGTTCCCATCACAAGTTGTGAATTTTACAAAAAGCAGAAACAATGTATACAAAACACGGGATCTTGAAGTCCTTATCATGGTTACACCTCCCAAATTCTAGTATCACCCACCGAGTAGTTTGAACAAGAAACCAAAGAAGCACAAATAAGTGCCTTTAATGAAGTGTGCAGAATTACATGAAGAAAATATTTCATATAGAAGGAAGGCCCATGGCTCGTTCCCTCCAGGAACAGCCTGTTATTCAAATAGCCATAAACATCCAATTTACTAACGCACACTTATGACAACATTTTAAGAAAAATCTAACTTGACAAGTAAAAAACATCCATCAGTAAGGAGCTAAAACAGGAACCTCGCCAGAATGCTGTCATTAAAACAGAGAAAAGCCCACTAAAGGCTCCTACCAGCAAAATGACCCTTATCTAGAAGTTGTAGAACTGCTTAACACATCCAGTGATCTCCTAAAAAATTCCACAGCACATAAATTGTCATCCTCTAGACCTAAACAGAGCTGCACAATTGACCTTGGCTTCAAACAAGGAATGGCAGTCTCTGCAATCCTCTGAGCAGATGGAAGCAAACATGTCGGGGAAAAAGAGCATTTAATTTGGTTAGGAAAAGAAGGAGGAAAACTGGATGAACAGATACGAGAAATGGCTTTAGTGGACTTGTGATAAAGCAGCCTGGTGACATCTTATCTGTATATACGTGCGGGTGATCACAGGCACCGTTAGAAAAACAACCTTTCACTGTGGCAGACAGCTGGACTCCTACAGCACCCACTCCAACGCAGGCAACATCGTAACGTGAGGACATCTATAGCTGGTCTAAGTTTGGTCTTCCCCATTGGGGGAGAAACATGAACGTTTAGCATTTTGAGATAAAATACTAGCAGAAGGAAGAGAATAAAACAGGACAAAAAAAAAGGAAGTAGCCTTTCCCATAGCAGGAGGTCTGAACAGAAGTTTGCAACGCACTTAGATGTGCTGGCAGAACACTGAAATACCCACTTTGAGGGTTCAGATGTGACTTCCAGCCCATTCTGCAAGCAAATTGTCTACTCTCTTGCCTACTGCTGTCTAAAGGTACCTCAGAGCCAGTGATTACAGCTCTGCCTGTTCCAACACTTTCCTCCTGTAAATAGTGCCTGACTATTTTCTGTTCTCACAAGGGCTTAATTAGTCCTGCTCACAGAGTGCTACAGCAGCTGGCACATCCCAGCAGACTCCACTGCACTTTCACAGCTACTGAAATCCAGCTGAACCATGCAGCAAATTTTTCTACACTGACAATTATGTGTCCTGTGAAATTTATATCCACCTATACGTTTGAAAACACCTTTCTGCAGTCAATCTGACCACAGGACAGCCCTGAGATGTTCCAGAATCACTGACACACATGTGCACTTCACAGAAGTCCAAAGAACCCTGCCTGGTAAGAAAAAGAGACCCTCTCCTCCACCAACAGAGCAGCAGAGACCTGCAACTCCAGAACACATGAGTAATCATGTTAAATCAGAAAGCAAAATGCTCTTTAGACATAAAATATTTGCTTTTCATATTTCTACACACCTTAATTTCAAGTTCATTGCTATTTCTCAAACCAATTAGCACCAGCATAAGCTGTGTGGCACCTCCTTTCCCGAGAGAGGCTGCTGCCTATCCCCAGACCAGCTGCCACATCCCCATGTGCTGAACGGCCCTCTGGAAACAGAAAGTCTGTCACCCTGTCCAAAGGAAACCCCGAGGTTCATCTTCAAACTGAACTAAGATTATGGTTTTATGTCAAACTTGCCAGAAAACACATGTAATCACTGGGCAAGTTGAGTTTTACAGTTACATGATGGTAAAAGTCTGAATCTCTGACTCCACAACACAGAAGGCAAGAGGCTGTTCTCTTCAAACCAAGCTAACAGCAGCTGTGTGAAAACAACTCACCTCCTGCTTCTTATTAGCTTACACACTGATCTGCAGCACCCTACTTCAAATGTCAGATGTTCCAGTAGTAGGAGCATATTCAAATAAACAAATGAAAGCTAAAAATGTTTTCGGAAATCAGTTTCCTGAAGAATCAGAGATAGTATCTTATTTGTTTCCATATTCTTAATTTTTGAAAACCAGTTTCTCTGTTAAACTTGTCTTGACAAACAGAGAGCTTTAAAAGGCAGAGGCAGTCACCATGTTAAGAACAACCAGCTGAAATACGTCTTGTGAAAAGACAAGGCATTTAAAACAAGTTCTATCAGAAAACAATACAATCTAAAATAACAGTCCTCCCCTTAAACACTGTCCCAAATACTTTTCCATAATCACCACCATTATCTTGTGTAACGTCTTTTCAAATCTACCAACACCGTCTGTCAGAAAATTCACTGAATGACTCAGACAGACACTTTCAAATCATAAATACTCAAAACTGCTATTTCCATTTCAGAACTACTTCTGTTCAAGGATTTGAATTGCTGATGGCATAATAATCCAACGACCTCCTGAAGTTTCCTTATCAAGATTTTCCTCATGCACAAACAGCATCTCCACTGACGAAAGCAAGCCTTGTTGCTTTGCACAGTGTCTTGGACAATATGGTTATGCAATCCAAAACCTGTAAAACTTGCAAAATTTTCAGTGCCTAATATTGAGTATCTTTCGTACATGAATGCTCGACACAGCTCCTTGAACATACAACTGAAGACACGAGATAAGAGCAGAGATCCAAGCATTAAAATCACTGGCATTACATGCCCTGCCAATTCCCATTAATCTTCCCTCATCACAGATCTACAGAAACGCTTGCCTAGAGCGAGCACAGGCTCTCCAAAGCCCAGCCTTTTAATCCTGTGTGTCCAGGAGTCAGCCTGAACCTCACCCACGCTGCCAAAACCACCGGTCACCAGCCACTTGGAAGCCCCGTGGGTCTGGCTCTCTTGTTTCTTTAAGACAATTTGAGCTCCTATTCCCTCTGCATTTTAAATCTATATTTGAGAATATACATATAATATATAAGAATCTGCTGGAGAAGTTTTCACCATGAAAGGTTTTGCTTGAAGAAGTGTGCCAAAAATACACTCTTGTCCTTCACACCACATTATGTTTTCATATCTGATTTACACTCAGAAAGCATCATTTTGAAAACCTGGGCTGAGTTGGGATGCAGCTTTCAGCTCCTCCACCACTTATTCTGATTCAGTTTTCCACATTAGCAACTATCCTCCATGGCTTTCACAGCAAAGCTGCCAACAACCTTATTCACAACCATATTTAGCTGTCAGCTCAGACAAGGGAATCATTTCTGTATCTCATCAACTAATCTTACACACCCAACACAACAATGACCTTCCTTTAAGTTGCCTACTAACACACACTTATAGTCTTCATATTGGTTTAAGTGTCACAGAACAGATGAAGTTTACACATTATTTATAAGTTATCCCTATAATGCAAGAACCACAGCACGAAATCTTCTTAACTGCAACTGGCTTGCAACCCTACAGGAAAAGCAAAAAACAAACTCAAAACACGAACTTCCTCTCTCCTATAAACAGGACTAGGTCATAGCCAAAGATAACAGGGAAAACTGGCCATGTTTTATGATTGTGCTGCACCCATAACTCCATGACACAACACCTACTTCTGTCGATCCTATTTCCCTCTGTTACAGCAGCTACCACCAATTTGAAGTATTCTCACTAAGATTCTGCAACAAACAAGCACCTCCACACTGAAATACTACAAACAGGCCTCTGAAAGCTGAGGATTTTTACAATACCGAGAGTGATGTGCAGCACACAGCCCTTCACTGACTTCCAGAACAGATCTGTGAAGACCAGAGCCAGGATGGAGGCAGATACTCAATACTCCCCAACACTGACTACAGCAAGGGAGTGAAAACAAGAGTTTAAATTACACTCTAAGACATCAACTCTTGAAACCAGATTATGCCGAGAAGGGTTTGCCCACAGGGCCTGGCCAGTTTCATAAAACTCAATCCCTTTTTAAAAATACACAACATGGTTGTGATATATGAGACAATTTAACTGCCTGACAGACTTCAATGCCGCATGAAGAATACAGTTTCTTTAATCAAGGGGTAAGATCTAAAACCTTTTCTGCTACGTGACAAGAGCGCGATGGTTTACATATACATAGTGACAAAAAAAAAGTTATAATTTCATATTAATGGTTTTCTCAAAACAAATGCCCACACATCTACCGAAGCCACAAAATCAACTGACTTGTAAGGCTACGGCAAACACAAAAAGAAACTAACACTGCTTGAAAACCCCAGTAAAGAACAACAGCTGTCATCTCTCCTTTGTCTTCCTGGCGATTACCATATGTTTAAACGTCTTTGTTGTTCATCCCAAGCAAACAGCAGATGAATACCTGATTCTCTCAAGAAAAAAAAACCAAACCAACAAGTACAAAAGTTTCTTCAGATGCCACTTGAGAATATCCAAATCGTGGTTACCCTAATATCAAATATTTATACTACGTTATCTACTGCTGGCAACTCCAGCGTTTATAGATACACGCACTTAAAAACACTCTGCTTGCAAAAAAAGGTTCCCATATTGTGCAAGCGGAGGAATTATTATTTATATTGCCTCCGTAAGAAGATTTCAGGCGCAGCAGCAGATTTCCCTGCCCTGACAAGCAACAAGTGCACGGAAGGCTATAAACAAGACCCACTTACGGTGCTCTTGACCCACTTAGAGCGCTCCACTGGCCCAGAGCCCGCTCCTGCTCCGGCGATTCCCCGGCGCTGCGCCGCGCCCCAGGGCGAGCTCCCCGCCGCCGGCTCCGCTCGCCGCCGCCCC
>VZRO01001058.1:505244-524424 GCA_013397915.1 Daphoenositta chrysoptera
TTCAACTGTCATTTAAACAGAACTAAGAAACAAGAGAGCATAGTAACAGCATCAGGTCCTGCAGGAGAAGACTGATGGATGGAAGACATGAGTGTGCTGTGATCCTTATGTCATACTGGGGGGTTTATTATTATTTGGGGATTTATAACTGCTGATCATGATTCTTTTTGTCCTCTCTGGTACATGTTCTGTTGGGCACAGAAATTTAATATTTGCTTATCTTTGAACTGGTTATATTTAGACCTCAGAGCTGGTATGCTCAGGATGTGGCCCAGTCCCAAAGCCTGGAGCTGGGACAGGTTACCCACTCGAGAGTCTCTGCATCCATAAGCCCTTGCACCCAGGGTGTTGGTGCCAGGAGTCAGAATGTGGCCAGGATACACATCTGCACCAAGGAGATGGGATGCATCTCCGGGTCCCAGGGATCAGACACAGCCACAGCCTGCCTGGGAGAAGAGGGGGATGTGGTATTATGTTCACATCTGCTCTCTGTCCTATGACAGTTCCTTCAGAGCCTGCCCTTCAGTGAACTTGACTTCACCGAGTATCTGCTAGAAACTATTTAACCTGAAATGTAGTTAAACAAAAGCTAAATGAAAGTTAATGACCCTATAAGCAGCTGATTCTGGAAAAGCCTTGTGACAGACACTTGAGAAATGCCCTGTAGTCACTGGAAGGTATTTCCCAAGGTCTCCTTGGGATGTTCTGTGGCTGTGTCAGCAGATGGAAATACTGCCTGTATTTCTGTAGCCACAGGTGATTAGGAACTGCTCCCACAGTGTAATTTAAACCTACTAGGCTTCTCCCTGGATGGGGTCAAGTGAGCAGAGGGAGACTCCCGCATGTTTGATTTCATAGGACTGGACAAGATCTGCCTCATTTGTGATTTGTTAGGGATACAAAACTTTGGTCCATACAGAAGCTGTAAGTTCCACCAGTGCTGCATGTCTGGGTTCAGCGTGGCTGTTTCCTGAATTGCAAAAGGCAGCAGCTGCTCTGTCACATGGAGCTCTAAGCAGGCACCGACTTTTTGGGGACAAAGAATGGGAGCTTCCAAATGAGTCAAATGGCCCGAAGTTCAGCAGTCTTAAAAGGTTCATTTACATTTTCTCACAACCCTGCCATGCTAAATCTTTTTAGCATGATTAAAATTTACTGAAAGTTTCTGTTCTGGGATCAACTATTGCTTTGCTTACCTTGCAGCAGAGCATACTAAGGCCTCATTCATTCCCACTCTAACTCAGTCAGAAAATGATGACAGATTTGCATCCTGTTCTGCTCCGTTTAGGAGCCCATGGTCACTGACTTGCAGAAACAGTGTATTTGCATAGTGCCTTTCAGCCCAAAATATTTTAGTTTTACTTGACTTAAGGGTGGCCATTTCTATCAGCCTTGAAGTGCAGTGACTTAAGGGTTGGAATGTGGCAGCCAGTTACCAGCCTGATGCCTTAGGTTTTAACTTTTATAATTTTCAGATCCTGTATTGCCTAGTGTGTAGCTCTGACGTTCCTTGTGGCCCGTTGGCTTCTGTTCTCTAAACATGACAAAGCCTCTCTGGCCTGCTCTCCAAAGATACCCTGGCTGTCCTGGGCCCGAAAATGTGTAACCAACATCTTAGAAGGGGGGTGAGCTTGGGGAAATTACATGATTAATTGAAGCTTTAATTGGAGAATTAACCCTGATATGCAAATGAACCAAACTTATAAAAGTGTGAAGAACCCGTGATTTGGGGCCCAACTTGGGCGTTGCCTTTGGCCTGCCCAGGGTTCACCTTGGAAGGTCCTTCAAACAAATATTTCCCTTTATTCCCTTTTCCCTGTCTAGCCTCTGTTCTTTAGGTGGCCTCTCAGGCATCAAGCCCAGAGTGTATAATACTGTCTTGTGTGAGTATCTTATCCATATGAAACTGCAAACAGAATTTGAGCAGGCAGAAACCAGGCTGACCTCCCTAAGCCTTACTTTAGCTGCAAGATCTCCGATACCCATAAATAAACAAGCCCTGAGCTGACCTCTCTTTTGTAGCACAGTGCTTCCTCCAGCATTATGCCAGAGTAAAGCTTTGCTGCTACAGACCCTCCGAGGCTCCTGCTGAGCCCCCAGCACCCACCCCGACCCTGCAAGGTGCTGCTGAGCCTCTCTGTGCCCAGCTGAGTGTCCCCACACAATGTGGATACAGCTGTCTGCCTGCCACAGGTCACGAGCAGCCAACCTAGGCCTTCAATTAAACTTTTTTCAGCCGTATTTCTCAAAGAGCTTTACAGAAGAATGAGGTATCCTGCTCGTTATTTTATACAGAAGGAGGCTGGAGGCTAAAATGCAAAGAAATTAAGTAACTGTTTGAAAATTGCAAAGCAGATTATCGGCAGAGCTCAGAATTAATCTTAGCTCCCAGCCCCATACCCCTTTCTATTACTTCGTGCATCAAACAAGACACAACTTAAAATCCACTACTTTTTAACTTCCACAGGAAAGAAGCAGTCCTGCTGCAGCTTTCTGTTTGGATTTGCATCAAGCCAATCTGGCTGTGTTCTTATTTTATACTTACTACCACCCTACAGAGGTTCTTTTACGTGTGAGTGCCACTGAAATTAAGTTTGAAGCTAGAGTTTAGTGGGATCAAATTTTTGGTTACAAAATTCCCAGAAAATCTAAAATACTGAAATCTGGGTCCTGTGAAAAAAAAAAGGGGGAGGAAAAAAATCTAATGGTCACTTCTTTCCTATCACTATAAGGTCCAGTCCAATAGGAACTGCTGGCTCCAGCCAGGCTGCCAGAGGTCTGGAATGCTGGGACAAAAGGCCAAAAAATATCTTTTTTCCATCCAGACATTTTTGGTGGAAAAAGGACATATCCAGGGACACCCAGATGAATAGCAGTCCTAACAATGCCAACTTTTCCGCTCCCCAACTTGTTTACACCCACAAAATTAATTGTGGTGCCAAACCGCAAGGAGAGCTGTGACTCCCTGAAATGTGTGGTCTTTATCAGAAAGGCCAGATGAAGTAATTTTGAACTATTAGGCACATTAACAATGCCTGGGGGTGTCATATACAAATAGCTGACACCTTCAAGCACTGATGCGATGAGGATGGACAAGAACAGGAGGTGAGGGTGGTGGGAGGAAAGGTCTTTTTCAGATGTATCCAAGGTACAGCGAATTTTATTACTGGGCTAGAAACAGAGTATCCCAGGAGTGAATAGCTCACACATTTGATCCGATCTTGGGCTCAGTCCAGCTCCCACTGAAGTTTAATGGGAGTTGGATCAGGCCACTGCACTCACATTTTTTCCATGCATGGGAAACTATTTCCGTTACTTTGAATTACAATACCACTGGCTTTGGATTTTATATAATAAAGTAAATCTAGGCCACTGTTTATATTCCAAAAAACTGCATTCTGGGATGCCAGCAAATATATTGCCTGTTGGATTAAAAAAAAATAAAATAAAAACTGGACACATTGGTTTAAAAAAACAACAGCTCCTAATTACTGAGCATAATTTCTCTTCCGTGTGCTTTTCTGGAGTCCTCAAATATTTGAAGTATGGAAGGTACATATAAATTCTTCTCTGGTGGTTGAAATGGTGGAATCTGTAAAACTGCACTGTTTTATGAGAAACAGAGATTTAATATAAAAATAATAATCTTCATGACTGGCTCATTGCTTATTGGCATATTCTGAGCATTTTAAAATTTACAGGGAAAAAAAACCCAGCACCCTTGCAATGTCAGTAACAAAGGGGATGTATATTAGCAAACCCTTATATTTTGGGAATTGGCTCCTCTTGATTGTTCTGACTGCAAATGAACTCTGCAGATGCTGAGAGGTACAGGAAATGTCTTGTCCTAGAAACAGCATTTGCTCCCTGATTTAGGAATTGGATTGGACTAAAATCCCAATGTGGTAAGACTGATTAGCAGACTTTGGTAATGCCTTCTGCCCTGGTACAGTTTTATTATAGTCTTTTATGACCAAGGAAAAACACAGAGAAGACTTCCACCGGTGCACATACCCCCAGACTCTGGGAGCAGACGTTCCTGTGGTTACCTCGTGCTGGGGAGGAGCACAGCCCCTGCCCTCTGAAACACAGAGAGGCAAAATAAAAGCACCTCACCAAAAGGGCACAACAAAACCACACATTTACACAAGCAACAGAGGGAAAGAAATGTCATTGAGGGGCGTTTAATGTTAAAGAGAAACGATACAACTGGGCTGGTGGTGAGGATTTAGTAGAGCTGAACAAGGTGACCACCTGCATCCACTTGAGAGAGGAGAGCCGGCAGCAGATGAGGAGTGCTTACGCAGTCGTGTGTGCGTGTGTGAGCGCAGTGCTTCTTTCCACTGACAAAACACACTCTGCAAACATCCCTGGCACCGGCAGCTTCTCCTCTCTAGTGAAAAATTAAGTTTCAGCATGGGATTAAAAGGAAAAGAAAAAAAAAATCCCTCACACACATAGCCACGTGGTTTGAGCTGGGCAGATTTCCCTTGGCCCAGGCAGTACAAGGAGCTGGGGGCTGGCTTCAGGGGCACTCCCAGGCTGTGCACTGGTCAGCCCCAGGCTGAACCTGCCTTCCCCACAACAGCAGGCTGCGAACCTCCCTCTACCCCACTGTGGTCTGGGGAGCATCCAGGAGTGGTTTACAAGACAGGATTTTAAGCCATACCCTCGCAGCCTTAGCTAACCTTCCCTCTAATGAGACAAAGCCCTTCAGAGGAACCAAAATCAGTTCTGAATTCCCCGGTGCAGGATTTGAAATCTGAATAACTAGGACTCACCCATGTCTGGCTGTAATGTGTAATGTGCAGTAACTATTGCAAAATGCTGAGATTTACTGATGAGAGAGAAGAAAGAACCCACTCCTCTTCTTCTCACTGGCTTTCCTTCTGTAATGAAATAGCACGTGCTGGTGTGCTTTGCCAGCACCTCCTCAGCTTCTTCACCCTGGCTGAAACATCCAAGGGTAGATGGACCCAAAGACAAATTCCCCAGCAGAACCGAAGGAGTGTCAAATTAACTGGCCTGATGGGGGAAATTTCAAAACCAAAACGTCTCTTAAATAAGCTTCTTTAATTATTATCGTCATCTGTTTATTTATACAAATATAAAATATATTTATATAGATTTATATAATATAGATTTGTTGCTTTGGCGGCTCCTTTCATTTACAGACATACTGGTCGACGATCTCTGTGCACTTTTTACACTTGACGTAGCAGCACCAGTGGAACTTGCAGTGGCAGCGCTCCACCTGCACGCTCTTGAACTGGTCGTAGCCGCGGCCGCAGCACATCAGCTCGCAGCCGTCCATGCCCTCCGAGGTCTTGTTGCACAGCCGGCCCTGCGTGCCCAGCGAGCCCGTGGTCTCGTTGCGCAGGCAATAGTCCGGGCTGGGGTCCACGTAGACCAGGTCCTCCTGGGTGGGCATGTTGAAGCGGGTGTTGACCAGCTCCAGCTTGCCCTTGCGGCTGATCCTCATGGCGGCGGCGCTGTCGTACTTCTCCTTCAGCAGGTCGCCCACCTTGCGGAAATCGGCCAGCTGCAGCCAGCAGGTCTTCAGGCTGCAGGAGCCCGAGACGCCGTGGCACTTGCAGGCCACGTCTGCCAGCTTGTACACGGCCTGTGGGGAAAGGAACGCAATCAGGCAGAGCCGTGTTTATTCCTGCTGCACTGGCAGCTGGCTTAATTACAACGAATTCATCGCGCCTTCAGAACCGCTTTGATTATCCCGCAATTTCTGTTGTTTCGCCCTTCAGAAGAGACAAAGGTCTTCTCCTCCCCCTGTTGCGACTGCTGTGTTCCCGTTCCCTAAATATTTCTATTTCTGGTCACACCGCCTGCAAACACGACTTCCTCACCCCACCTTCCTTCCCTCTGGCAGATCTCTGGCTTGACAGCAGGGTCAAGAACAGGAGAAAAAGAGAAGGAGCCCTCTTTGCGTGGACTCTGGAAATTCCCCACCTCACAGACCACCACGGTGTGGCATGTTTTTTCCATCCAGTGCCGCAGAAAGGGAACACCTGGGAACCAGCCCATTTCCTACCACCCGCACCAGGAATCGACGCTATCGTTACGGGGCACATCTGCATCCTCTGGAAATCAATCCACGGACCCACACCCTTTCCCCTCCTCTCTCCCGAGAGCAGCTCGCCCAGGGGCAGTGTCCAGGGAGGCAGGCAGGGCTGGTGGTGCACAAGGCATCTGGCTGGAAGGGAGCTCGAGGTGTCCCCAGGCGTCCCCTGGCAGCGCAGGGCTGGGCCGGGAGCCCTCGCTGCCTTCCTGCGCCATCTCGTGCCCGGCTCCCTCCACCAGCAGGGCTGTCGCCAGGCAGAAGAGCCAGGATTTCAGCAGCACACGCGAGCTTTCCGTGCTGTCTGCTCCCAGACACTGTCAGCTGCGTTTTCAGGAGCCTGCGGGGGCTGCAGATGCATCATACCCCTGGAAATCCGGCATCAAAGTTAGCAACGAGCCTTGAAAATTCAGGGCAGTGAGTGTAAAACCCTCATCAGAGCGAGCACAGGATGTAAAGGGAAACGGTGTTGACTCTCCTCCTCCCCACAGTAGCTGGGAGGTGAGAGAAATACTGAGGAATAAAAACCAAGGAAAATCAACTGAAATGCAGGTTGGGTTTGTTCTTCCCATTCATTTCAGAGACAGGTACAAAAGTGCAGTGCTGTGAGACATCCTGTCAGCTCTCAGGCACTGACAGAGCTTGCAGAGCAAGAGCTGGGCATCCCCTCACCATCAGAGCTGCTCCATGTTACAGCAGCTTGAGCCCCCAGCCCTTGGCTCCTCATCCCCTCACCATCAGGCTCACATCTGCTCTCCCGAGGCCATCCTGCACCCTGCAGTGCTTCTGCCAGATCCCACATGCCAAGCAGAGATGTTTGGCATCAGCTGCAAAGTTACCACCAGCTGTATCTGGTGGGGGAGAGCACGGAACACGAGAACAAAACAGGGTGCTCTGAAAGAGATGGCGACGTGTCTTCCAGCCAGGTTTTCTGCTGAAAAAAAAGCAGCCAAGCACAGAGGTTTCTTTTCTGCCTCACTCACTGACACAGAAGAAAGCTTCCCGGCTCTCTGCTTTCACGTGCCAAGGTGATTAAGGCAATTGAGCATACTGCAAGCAAAACCTTCTGCCTACAACAACGTTCTGGACCAGCAGGGAGAGGTCAGAGTTCTCCTACAGCAACTGGTTGCTCCTTGCCTAACTAATGCCTAGTGCTTTTGACAGCTAGTGAAGATTCAATTTGGCTTAATGGCTAAATCACATGGAGGCCAATCCAGCTCCTGAGAAAGTCAATGGAGTGAGTCCTTGAAACAGAAAGGCTTTAGTTCTGCTCCTCAGAGCTCAATTTACTGAGGCAATCCCTCATGGCGCAGTGTAACAGCTACAAGCTGGGAGTTAAGCACTTGTCTTGGATCAAACTACAACTGCAGAGGACCAACCACACCGTTACTTAAGGATTCCTGCTGTACTACGACCAGACAGGCTGCAGCTGAGTTTCCTGAGCCCCAGACACTTACTATATCCTCACTGCACTGCCAGCCTGCTTGTTATAAGCCTGTGTTAGCACTCTTTGGTTATGGTTCTGTCAAATCCCAGGCCACTCATGCCTCCCTTGCCCTTGCATGTGTTTTTATAAAGTATTATGATTCCTCCTAATCCTGGGCTTTGTTCCTTTAGAAAAACACTGCAACTCAATCCCCCTCAGTTAATGTCATGGGAATGAGTTCACTCCGACTTGGCTTTAGGCAACTGATGCTCAAAACATCTGTTGTTTCGCCCATGTGGGTAGGAGCTGTTCTGGGGACGGCCAGTGCTACCAGTTACCACAGGTGAGCAGGGTGCCACTGAGCCCCCCACAGCTCCCATGTCCTGTGGAGGCAACCACAGCTTCTGCTGCTGAATGACTCTCCCACCGTCCCCCTTCACTGCCCAGATGAGGAGAAAGCAGAGGAAACTGGAGAATTCCTCTCTGACCAGGCTCGGGTCAAGGTAAAGAATAACAGACCCCACAAGCAGTTCTGAGGGCAGGATCTGATCGATGGCCATGCCACTTAAACAGGTTGAAAATTACTCTAATGGAAAGCCCTAAAGCCCCTTCCCATAAGCCCAAGTTCTCTTCCAATTCTTTTTGTGCAAGAATGGGAACAGGAAGAGAATTAATGGGTAATTCCTACGTGGTCAATTAGGCAGACCCCCTTGCAGGCTCCTCTGGCAGTGGCTGGAGTGAGTGATGACTGAGGGCTGCCATATGCTGGCTGGGTAAACAGCGAGGAAGGACTGACTGCCACAGTCTGCCAGACAGAGCGACAGATAAGGAGCAGGAGAGGGTAATGGAGACCAACTGGGAGAAAAAGACAGATGGAAGGAAAGGACAGATTGAGATAACAGCCAAAGACAAACAAACAAGAGCAATAAAGCCAGAAGCCCCCAGCACAAGGACTCTGATGTGAAGAGGTGATGGGGTCAGCACTGCCTGAAAGATAAAAGACCTCTGATCCCCTCCTGTCCCACCCCCCAGCTCCTTCTGAGAACCAAGGAGAGAAAGAACAATCCTCTCTCCTGCCACCAGAGCGAGCTCCTTAGGATCCAAGGAGACCTTTCTCACTCATAGGAAACTGAGTGAAGGGACCTGCCAAAAATCTGCCTATAAATCAGAAGGCATCAGCTGAAACACTGGCTGTGACAGCAGGGCAGGGCTGTAGTGGGGTGGCAGCTGGTGCTCACTGCAGTGCTCACTGCTGGGTCTCCAGAAGCCTCTTCTTTCAGCACAAACTTCTGGGAATGTGGAGTTATATATGCACCTTCCCACTTACCAAAGCAGTAGCTCAGAAGCTTAGGAATGCAGGACTAGACAGGACCTCCTGGGTTATTAACCATTATCTCTTTATCTATATGCTTTTGTAGGCACTGCTTCAAGTAACATTTTCCTCAAATGCATAGGATGCCCTTTTAAAAGCAATTAGGTTTTCAGCCACCATTATTCTGATTGATATTCCAACAACAAAAAAATCTTTTTCTGATTTCCAGCCTATATGTCGTTACTCTATGCCTATTTGCTATTGTGCCAAATTGGCCTTTTGCTTAAAAAGTACTTTTCCTTCCCTATTACTTCTCCCACGAACACAGACATCAGTCACATCCTCTCTCCACTTTCACTTTACTAGGGCTAAATATGGCAAGCTGTTCTAACCCACTTTCTTAAGAAAAGATTCCTATCCCTTGGGTCAGCTCTAACAAGCCTTTTCTAGTCTGAGGTCATTTTACTTGGGAATATGAGAACATACAATACTTTGGGGCCTCACGAGAGCTTAATACAATGGCATTAGTATTCCCCATGCTGTATAAAAAGACTGATGTCTAGTATGTTACAGGATATTTACCACCTTCCAAGCCACATTACATCTGCAGTCATTTGCAGCCAACTGCTGCGACCAATTCTTTCCTGCTCTTTTCCTAATGACTGAAGATGTATTTCATACAAGGCCTCAAATGATGGGCTTAATGTTGTTTTACTGAGTGTCATTAGCTGCTGTACAAAATTCAGATTCTCCTCTGTAGTCATAATACTTGCCACCTTTGCATCAACAGCAAAGTTCATCAGCCCATTCCTAATGCTTGTGTTGAGGCTAAGAAACAAAAATACGAAGGGCAAATCCTTGATGAGCTCTGCTAATCAAGCTCCATTAAAATCAAGCTACATTCTTTCACACAACTTACTGACGTCTTTCTTTGAACCAGTTTCTTGTCCATCTCACAGCTACTGCAATTTCCATTACATTTCCCAGTTTAACCAAGAATTTCCCATGTGGGAAATACCTCAAATGTTTCACAGCAGTTCACATAAATGAGACCTATCAGATCTAGTCTGCTTTGAGAAAATCAGTGATGTTCTAAATGATTGTGTGATCAACCTTTCAAAAAGTCTTCTCAAATTATTTCCTGTTTTCCTCTGAGATATCCAATGCCCCCCACTCCAACTCGAAGCCCCAGGCAAAGCACTCACTCACTGTGGGTACCAAAACTTCTCTGCTTTACACTCAGCCCCATCCTCATTGGCCATCTCCTTTCTTCCAATCTCCTCCGATTTGCAAAGTTTAAAAAACTTTTGCTGTTTATTTTATTAGCCTTTGCAAGGTCTGACTCAGTGTGATTTTTACTGTTCTCACCTCCTCTTTACACTTCTTGACCTCTAAGACAAAGCTTTTCATTATTTATTTGCTATCTTTTTTTTCTTCTCCATTCTTAGTAGGCTCTTGGTCTACTGCTAACAGCTTCTCTGTGGCAGTTATTCATTCAGTGAGGTCTGGATATTCTTCCCACAACCTTTTTTCTCTTGTTGGCATGCAGAGTTGTAATGGCTTTAGCATCTTTGACTTGAAAAAGTTCCAGACCTCCTCTACATCCAGTTCCTCGATTGAGCTTATTAACCAGCTCTCCCTTAGTTTATCAGAGTTTGTGGGTTGTTTTTTTTTTTTAATCCACAAGCACAATTACACACTGGTTTATACTTCCATCTGATTTAGTCTAATCTAAAAGGACTTGTGTTCATTTCCTCTGTGTTCCTGCAGCTCACCTGGCACCTCAGAGCAGGGGCCACGTTCTGTCTCTGGACCCCTCGAGGCAGTAGGAGTGGCTGCTGGACTCTCCTGTTTTAGGCAGGGTATTTATTTGTAGTACTCCAAGTTCATGCTCCAGACATGCAGGATGTTCCAAGCAAGTAGTACAGAAAAGAATGTCACATCCAGGCTCATACTCCACCACACACACCCCATTGCTAAGCAAATGCAGAGCCTCTGCCCATCCCAGCCAAAAAACAAACCCAATCCCAAACCCAAACTCACTGAGTTATACAGCTTTCAAGTCCAGGTTGTCACCTACTGCAAATTTACCCCGATTTGATTTTGCAAAAGAACCATGAAGTACTTGCAATGCTTCAACCTGACACAGTGATTTCACAACCAAAAAAATAGAACAAATCACTTTTGGTGGCAAAATGAAGCTGAAATTACACGCAGAACAGACAGACATCCAAGGGAAAGGGAAAGATAATTCAGTAACAATTAGAATTAAGAAAGGGCAGAAAGCTGATAAGGAAACGAAGGATATTAGTTAAGAATGTGCAGAAGAGGAAGACTAAGTACACTTAATGGGATTTTTTAACGTGTATTAGAAATAAAATTAACCTTTGAAAAGCTTACTTCTAGGGAAGAATGATAAAAATTTAAAACACCCTGGGGAAAATGCACAAATGTTCAAGTTAGTATTCCTGTTCTACTTTTGGAAAGAGGCAGGATTACACAGCTGCACTGCATATGAATGATGCTACACCTTCCAGGCTATTAATCACAGACAGAGGAATTGTGTGGAAAGCAAAAGTGCATACACTGAATGCATACAAAAGGGGTATGGGAAAATTGGAAAGGGACGGGAAAATTATTTGATGGCTGATGAGAACCTCTGAAAGTGAGAGAGTCTTCAGTGCTCAGACTAGTTTGTCAAGAAAGAATGGTGAATAAATTACAGTAGATAAATACTTGTATGCCAAGGAAATTCTGATTACTTAGAGGGTTTTGGATTTAGCTGTAAAAGTCAGAAAAAGAACTGATTGGAAGCTGGTGCCAGAAAAATTCAAGTGATCATTAGGTTCAGAGTTGAAACAATGATTAATGCTGGTAGCACACTACAAAGGGAAGTGATGGATTCTCCATCCCTGGGGGTCCTCAGATCAAACTGTGAATCTTCTCAGAAAATGTTTGTCACCTCAATACAAACTATTTATTGTGCCCAGTACCAAGGTAACTGAACAAGGCCCAGGTTTCAGAGATAGCCAGGCTCCTGGCCTTATATTCCCAAAAATCTAAATGATGGTCATAGAGGAGAACTCTACATGTCAAAAGGGTCTTCTTTTCACCACCAGCCTGTCACTGTCAGAGCTCTGGGAAGCTGATTTCTTAGACATAAACCTTAAAAATGGGCCATAACAGCACCTAGTTTATTTGGCAAGGGCTTAAATGTCTGCATGTGTGTGCCATACAGTATCTCAACAGACCCCAAAATTCACTGGCTTTAGCTTGTAATGGAAGCTTGACAGTAAAACTGCAATACTGTCAATATTGTCTGTAATATTCACAAAAATACAGAAAAGGTGACTGTACACTTTTAATGGGGCATCACTGCATTATCCCCCATCAGACCTCCAAGTAATTTAATATCCAGCTACTTTCAGCCTTCGGACCGTCCCTCAGAGAAAAAGGAAAGGCTCAGCACGGTCTTACCCTGCGACCAGCCTCATTGTTCTGCAGGTTCATCAGCATGCGAGCCTGCTCCTCCGAACCTCTCACGTAGTTCTTCTCCCTCTCCTTGGCATCCACGAACTCCTTGGCGAAGCGGTAGCCGT
Organism: Daphoenositta chrysoptera; assembly: GCA_013397915.1. Taxonomy (NCBI): domain Eukaryota; kingdom Metazoa; phylum Chordata; class Aves; order Passeriformes; genus Daphoenositta; species Daphoenositta chrysoptera. Next base: position 517,655 of record VZRO01001058.1, read on the forward strand.
AGTCCACGTTGTCGCCGCAGCCGCCCCAGAGCCAGTCGCGGGGCAGGTCCTTGGGGCGGGCGGCGCGGCTGCAGCCGCAGGAGGAGAGCTCGCCCTCCCGGCAGGCGCGGCTGATGGCGTTCACCACCCCGGCCGCGCTCACCGCGTACGTGAAAGCGGTCTCCCGGCTACCTGCGAGGGAGGGGACAGCAGGTTAGCCCCGCGCGGCTCTCCCTTCAGCCTCCAGACAGCTCTGGGCTTTACTGCATTCACTGGGATTTACTGGAACAAAGGAAGGCGATGGTCAAGTGCAAGGGCTCCGTCCCGCTCTGGATAGCGACTCCAGAGGCAGGGACTGCCCAGCCTCTTTCCCCTTCGCTTATCCTTTCATCCTAACCTGGAGAAAACTCTCAACCAGCAAGAGGGTTGTTCACTTGCTGAAAATACAGCTGCTGACTTAGCCACTGCATTTGCCAGTGATCATTAAGAACAAATAACGAGGCTGGGTCTGTGCAAAAGGAGCATTCTGGTTAAGCCAATTACCACTCTGGAATGGCTTTCGTTTAATTGGGACACACAGTCTTTATGGGCTCCTCTTCATTGAACTTATTTTGGTTTACGCAAGGTTAGCTGAAAATTGTTTGGAGACAAAATTCATTCTTTACACTACAGCACCAAGGCAGAGGCTCTTCCACTGCCGGCAGAACCACAGTGCTGGAAGAAGTAAAACTCCCGTGTAGACCATAATAAATGAAAAGACTTTCCATTAGCAGGTTTACTAGAGACTGCCCTGCTTGGCGTGTATGCCCCAGGCAGCTCAGCAGCTGAGCCAAGCAGCTGGATCAGGTCTCCAGCTCTGTATTCCTGGCAGGGGTTCAGCCCCAGTGTGACCGGGGCACCAGCACAGCCAGAGCACTGCCTGAGGCCAAGCACCAGGAGCGCCGAGTGTCTGCAGAGCGGGAGAGCGAGAAGGATGCAATCCCCGCCTGCGCTCTCACCGCATGTCTAATACACAGCTAAACCAACACCTTCAGAGCCATTGTGCTCATCGCCAAACTTCCAGGTGATAGAGAACAACTGCCAAAGCTTCATTAGAATAAGCAATCTATTGTGAAGGGCTACTTACAGCAAACCCCAGCAAGATGCTCTCAAGCAAATTTAATGACTTCAGAGGGGAGATCCTCAAAGCATAGTTTATCACCAGCTCAGGAGGCTCTCAGTGCCAGCTCCCTCAGCAGGGCTGAGCTGATGCATTTGGTGTGCTCTTGTTCCAATTTGCACGTACTGACAATCTCTAATTAATAGCAGCTTATCACCAGCTTAGTGGTAATGACCCAAGACAAAGGCAAGGCTGTAAATGCATCCACCTTGCAGAACAACTTTGGGTTTTTTACCCTCCTAAATGGGAGATGAACACCAAAGGTTTCTGCTTTGGAACACAGCTGATAAAATGCTACAGGACACGTAGAGAAGGGAGGTCCTTACTCGCAGGTCATTAGAAGAGAACTATGCCCACCAAAGCTCCCTGGTCCAGGAGATACAGAGGAGTGACTCCTAGTTAAGGCAACTCAGCTGAGACTGGCCCATAAGGGAGTTAGGGTGATCCGTCAGTAACTAAAACCAAGCTTTTACTCATCTGGTTTGTTTTGCATGTTATGGGTATTTTAAGATAACAGTCCAACGAGCAGTTTTGCCCCTACCTGTATGCAGAAAGCCCCGAGGACACACCAATCATCCTTTTAAGGAGAGCACTCCCCTGTCTATAGAGATTAAAACACACGCAAGGAAAAGACCTCACACTGTGACAGCTCGTGCAGCAGCGCCTGCATGACTCCAGGTGCTTAGCATCCCTACAGCCTGACTGAGATCCCTGAGAAGACACTGGGATTTACACTTTTACTGTCCATATTTTAACCATCTCCACCTGTCAGATGTAGCAGCACAACTCAGGGTGCAGCCCCCGCATCTGCACCAGTTGTCCAGGCTGCTGAGGATGGCGGTGGGAGAACCTGGAACAAGTCACAGCAGGGTGGGTTTTTTCCCCCACCTTGCTGCCCACAAAGCAAATACTTGGAAAAGCACTTGGGTTTTTGCTCGCCCTCTCAGAGTTCACTCCAGTTGTGCACAGCTGTGCTGTGGTCTCATAGGACCGGGGTGTTGCTCCCCGAATTGGTTCTGCCCTCTCCCACATCTCCGCCGCGCTGTCTCCGGGCGCTGCCCGGGCGGTGCTGCCGGGGCCCGGGAGGCTCTGCCCGCCGAAGGGAGCTCGGCGGAGCTCTGCTGCCCTCCTGTGCCCGCTGCCACCGGCGGCTCGCCGGGAGCCCGGGCTGCGGCCGCCCCGGGGGCACCGCCGGAGCCCGCTCGGGCAGCGCCCAGCGCGGCCGAACCTCCCACCGCTACCCCTCTGCAGCTGCTCGAGAGGGAGTGGGAGAAGAACGCACCCCCCGTTGGGGAGACTGACACAAGAGTGTCCCTTTAACTTCTTTTAATGAAAAAGTTTTGGTTTCAACTCGTTGTTTTTAAAAGCATTACCCCAAAGTTAGCCGATCTCGAAGAAAAACAAGGAAAAAATATTTCTCTTTGTTCTCTGCTTTTATGACCGTCTTTTTTTTTTCCCCTTTTAGCATTTGAAAAGGCAGAAGAGATAAGATCTTTGGCTCCAGAAATGACTGGACTAACCTGGAAACCCCAGCCTTGCATTTAGGATTCCACTGGAGGAGATATGTTCTCTCCTCCCCTGAGGAAATTCTACCATGACCTTTTGGGGTGCTCTGTCCTCTCCCCCTCATAAATGTAGCAGTAAGGAATGTGTCTGTATATAATGCATATATATACATGCACATGTGCAGTCAAAAATCTGTATTGACAGAACAGGAAGCAACTTGGGAAGGATCATTTTTTACATCATTAGATATTGTTATTGAATAAACCACAGTTAAAAGCTAAGAACAAGTCTCATGACAACACAAACACTAGGGGAAAACAATATTCCAAAGGAGCCTACTTCAGTGCTATGGGTGCCCCTCCAAAAGCTTTGTATCACTGGACTGCCTCACTCCCAGGAGAAGCACAAAATGAAGGTGTAATGATTAAACACAGGCTGACCAGCTCTCCTGTTTCTGAGCTGAGTCAAGTTCTGTGACAGAGAAAGGAAACTGATCTTCCAGGTTTCTGCGTGAACGCTCTCACAAAGATCTCCCAGGCTTTGGCCCAGTCGGGTTCTCCTCCCCTCTCACAGCCTGGTGCAGCTCAAGACATCATGTAATACATGCCATGCTGGCATCGGTGGGTGGGCAGCCGAGGGTTGTTGGCACACTCTGCACCTTCTGGGTCCTTCTTATCTCCTTTCCCCTCCCTCTCCACAACAATCTGGCATGCCTGTGCACTCTTGCAGATATTCTGGTCTCCAGACCTTTCTCGTGCCATTGGCACAGAGTACAGAAAAAGGGCTGTGGTCCAGATTTGGGGCTCAGAGGTTGAAACAGGAGACAGACACACAGTATGAACCCAGGGAAGAATGACTTTATATCTGGCATAACCTAAGAGATCGAAAGGCTTTGTCTTCTTCCCCAGTGTGGAAAATATATTTGCTGAAATGATAAGCAATGACTCATTATGAAGTAGGAAAATGTAAAAGCGGAAGGTGAAGCTATAAAAAAGAGGAGAGGCACCAGCTCCCTCCAAATCAGCTTATCACTGACACAGATAACAGCCATGAATCACCAAAGATCCCGCAGCACCCCAGGACACCTTTGGTGACATTTTTCTTTTGTGCAGTCTCGTGCTGGGGTATAAACAGTGCTCTAACTGACCAGAGAATGGTTTCAAAACTCTGTTGGGAGAGGTTTCCAAAGAGCAGGCAACTGCAGGCAGTCACCTCACAGACACCACCAGCCATCAGCAGATTCCCACTACAGATACAACAGGGCTCAACAAATAAAATCACACAGAAACCAAACAGCAGGAGCAGGACTAATGGTCATGCCCATCACATAGCTACACCACCTCTGCCTTCCCCAAAACACAAAGAAATCTACTCCCAATCTTAACTAATAGGATCAAATTCATTTTAGAGAGGAGAAATCCTCCCACTTCCACTACCCACTCTGGTTCCTTCTTCCTGTACACATTTGGATTCTTCCTGACAGCTTTTCAGCCTTCAGCTCTGGTCTTTGCTCTCTCTTAGTTCACCCTTACTTCTCCAAGTATGGACCCTCTCACCACACCAACCTAGAGCTGCAGGAAGCTACTGGAGAATGTGGATTGCTCCAGAAGGAGATTCCTATTTTCTTGCATCCTTGTGGAGTCACAAGTATTTCTCTGGGGATTTGAAATTGACACCGTTCTTCAGGAGAGGTTACATGGGAGGGAGTGACATCAGAAACGAGAGATGGAGGTGTATTTTCTGTCCTTTTCCTTTGGTGGATGAAATCTCAGTCTTCATCCCCCAAAGCACAAGTTTTAACAATCTGGGATTGCAGGCAGCCCCATCTGGCCACCACCCTTGCTATCAGAAAGTGAGAGATCAAGGATGCACAGATGCCTTGGATGTGTGACAGGAACTGGAAGTATGTGTCAGGAAACGGCATTTCCCAGGGGAGCACCCCAGAGAAGAATTGTTGGGGTATGAGCTGGGCAGAAAGGGAGGAATTAGAATAGGTTTGGTGGGCTGAATTAGGAATTCTGCAAGACTGAGTAACACACGCAGAAATATCCCTAGAATTCTCTAGGAAGACACGTGAATTTCAGGATCAAACAGAAAAGATCACAGGACTTTGTGCCCTATCGCCTAAATGGCCCAGAGGTATTAAAGATGCATCTCTTGGTGTCCTGCTGCCTACGCAGTTTTTTTGAGAGTGAAGCCAAAAAAAAGTGCGAGCAATACTGGGGGTGCAGGAACTGAAGGTCTTTTTCCATCCCTCGAGTTCACAACCGAGAAATAGTTCTGATTCTTCAGTGTAAATGATTGGCTTTGTGGGTGGGAAACAAAACCTTCAGACAGGGGTTGTGGAGAGTGAGTGAGTGTGAGTGTGTGTGTTTGGGGGGGGGGGGGGTTTTAACACCTTTTCTTTATTGGCCTGGCTGTCGGACATATCAAACCATTTCTCAGTTTCTTGCCATCAGATGATTGCATTTCAAAAGGAGCTGGGACAATGTAGCTAGGTCACACCTCAATTCAAGTGCAGCAATGGCCTGTCAATGTGCCTCTTACGGCCAGCAGGGCAGGAATTGTAAAAATCTCTTAGGTTTACACAGAAAGTGGCAGTACAGCGAAGGGGGGGAATTTCCATGCCCGGAGAGTCCCTATTTCCCACATCTCAGGGCTGCATTCCCTGTCCGAGATGCTGGGAACGATAACACGGGGCCATTGTTCCTGGCTCCAGCTTCTTCCCTCATTACCTTTAAAGAAGCACACAAAACAGAGGCAGCCCCCCTCTTCCTGACCTTCCCGTGCTCCCCCAAAAGAAGCTGTGTCCCCCTCGCCCCCCGCTGCCCCAGCCGGCCCCAGCGGTGGCCGAGGTGCCACCAGCCAGGCACGGGCAGCGCCTGCACGCCGGGAATGGGAACGCCCGTTCGAGGCAGCTCTAGGAGCCGCGCTAGGGGGGCCCATCGCTCCCGCACGTGTGTCTGAAGGACGGGGGAGAAGGGCAGGGGGACAGGCGGCCTGCAGCACTTCCCCGCACTGCTGGGTGACTTCTGCACTACCCGCTGCTCCTACCTATTTTCATGACCCTCCCGAAGACGGAAGTGTTGTCCACCGTGCTGCAGTTCCACCGCCGCTGCCGAAACTGGTACTGGCACTCCTTGATGGCGCTGCGGGCCCCTTCCCCGATGAACACCATGTGCTCCTGGTAGAGCTGGCAGAGCTTACGCTGCCCCGGGGACAGCCCCGGCAGCTGGCTGCACACCGGCTGGGCGCCGATGATGTACATCTCGGGTCTCTGGATGGGGTTCATGGCCAAAGACCTACGATGAGAAAAACATCCCAGGGATCTGGAGGGAAAGGCCCCCTCCGCGAAGCGCCCGACACCTCTCCCCACCCGCCCAGCCCAGCCCAGCCCCGCTCCGGGAGTCCCGGCGCATTTCTCATGTCAGCTGCCTCCCTCCAGGGCTCTGCCAGATGCGAGGCTTTTCCAGGGCTCTAGCGGGAGCAACACTGTTCGTCTGTAACCCGAGTTTAAACACAGAGGACACCCGGGATGGGGAGGGGGCAGAGAGAAAGCTCAGCACTTTCTCTGCAGAAGAAAGCGAGCAGCTATTTCACACAGCGCCAGCGAGCGATGCCTGCCTTTGAGCCAGGCTATTTTCCGCTCTTCGGGGGAAGGGGGCTCCGCGGCCGCTCCCGGGGCTTTTGGCAGCGGCTAGGAAACCTTACCCATCCACTCCCTACGCATTCCCCGCATCCTAAGCCCGGACGGCATTTCAGCGAGCCCGTACAAAAGGAGCCCAGAAATGGCTGGAGGAGAGGGGCTGCGTCCCGCGTCTCCCGAAACCGGGCAGGGACAGCGGGAGGGGGGCAAACCTGGCCAGAGACGAGCTGCTGCGCAGGAAGCCCGGCAGGCAGGGCGGCTGCCGCGGAGGGCGCGGGCAGGGAGCTGCCGCACGGCCCCGGACGGCCCCGGTCCCGGTCCCCGGCCCGCGGCGGACAAAGGCGCCGCCGGCGCCCCTCACTTACCACCAGGAGTTGGCGTCGGCCACCGGCGAGGTGCAGCTGCAGAGGAGCGCGGCGGCGAGGGCCAGCCTGGGGCCGGCCATGGTGGGCTGCGGGGGCAGCCCCCGCGGAGCCGGCC
>VZRO01001058.1:524826-543983 GCA_013397915.1 Daphoenositta chrysoptera
AGCGCTGGTAGGGCTGGCACCGGAGCCTAATGGCTTTGTGGGCAGGGGAGGTGGACAGAAGAAAAGCTGCTAGGAGCTCCTCTTGTCCAAACACCCTCTCTCTTCCCCGCTGGAGCCACCGCGAACCTCGAAGGCAGGGCAGCTGCTCAGCCCTGCCTCTCCCAGACACGGGCAGAAAGCAAATGCAGGCACCCTGCGCTGTGCAGGGACCTCTAAACGCGCTCCTCGCACCCTGCCTCCCTCATGCCGCAGGGAAACAGCCACCTTGTCACACCATCGCCACTGCCGCTGCTGCCTCCATCTCTGCAAGGCTTCCCACCGTCCTGTCCTACCCTGCACCACACGGTTCCCACCTCTCTCGCACGGAAAAATGCCCCCGCCCCAGCGTCCTCACCAGGCCCGGTGTCCCCCCAGCGCAGCCCCTGCAGCAGCGGGTCCCCAGGGGCAGGCTGAGCGGGCGGCTCCCCCAGGCTGGGGCTGCGGGGCACACGAGTAGCCAGCCTTGCCGTCTGCCTGGCCAGCAGCACCCGAGACATGAATCACCAGCCTCGGCAGCTCAGACTGCTGAAGTATATTTTTTATCGAATTCCTTGCACCCGCCACGGTGGACTTGCTGTGTTTGTTTGCAGCACGCTTCGCTTCCTCCCCCATCCAGATGTGCTGTACCTGCACCTGGTGGCCCATCTCACCTGGCAGGCAGATGTGGGGCTGCAAGTGCCAGAATTAGCCTCAGGACAAAAAAGCCTTGTGTGACCCAGCACCTCAGTGGGAGGGGAGTTTTACTGCTTGGGCACAGCAGGATCCATGTCTGAAGAAAACAGGGTGACTTTATTCACATCTTCTAAATCCTCCCTTTTCCTCCTCCCACAGCCCCCAGCGTGACGGAGGGATGGCGAGGTGTATGTGTGTGTAGCCACGCATACGTGTTTTGGGTCTGTTTCTATAGGGAATAGACAGAATGGAAAGTTTATCTCCGTGAGTCTGGGGAGGAAGGAAGTTGTGTATGGATGAATGGCTTTTCCATGACAAACAATGAGTCTGCACAGACATGGTGTGATGTCACCTAAAGAATTTCCAAGCCAGCCTCAGATACAGAAAACCTTTTCGCTGGCAGAGATGAGAGCGTCCCACCTTTCCATCTTGCCACAGCCAGAAAGAAGAACTAGGGCAGGAGGAAAAACATAAAAGCCCTCGCTGTCTCACACACACACACAGACACACACACACACAAGGCATGTGCCATGTAAATAGATGACATGATGGGAGAAGTGTATCTCCAAGCTCTGCCCTCACCCTGCGGATTCTGAGAAAGGAGTAAACCATGGCGAGCCGCCCGGGTGCCTCTCCCAGCCAGGAATGTGAGACGGCAGCAGCTGATGAGGCAGTTCCACAAATACAGGTGATGTCAATGTCCGTGTTCGTGTGAGCCTCTCCGAGCACGTGTGCGCAGTCGCAGCACTCCCGGGACAACCAGGACGCGCCACCAGGCAGCCCTGCACTGCTGCTCTGCCGACAGCACCGTGGCGTGGTGGAAACAAAATCCTTCCCCGCCGGGAAAGCCCGGGAGATGCTCACGTGAAGCTCGGTACAGAAACACATGGCATTAATTAAATATCTCATTTTAAGTATTAATATGCACAGGCAGACGATGATTAACAACAGTAAAGTGTTATGAATACTGCTGGTAGCAACCTGACTGCCAGCGAGCACAAGCAAGGCAGTGATCTTATTTTGAAACACGAGACGTAAGTATTGCCCTGTGGGATAAGATCGCTTATCCAGCCAGCCTAATATCCTGTCAAAGGTGGCAACTAAAGGAGTTCCTTCAGCAGCAGCGGTCTCAAACTCTGAGTTCTACCTAAAATCTGCTGCTGGTGAAAGCAACTGCCATTGAGCCAATATGTGAATTATGGAAGCGAGTCCTTTTCAAGGTGCTGGAAATAATTTCTTCACTGGCTGTGTTTATGACTTCAGATAAAGTGATAATAGCAGGTGAGGCTTTGCTGCAGGGATTTAGCCTCAGCCAGCAACTTCCAGACCAAAAGCTGAAAAGCACTTGGCTGGTGGTCTGAAGAATATTGGTCTGCCTCTCTTGTGCCTGTTTCTACTTGCCACCAAAATCCTGAATGTGAGCTTTTGATTTTGTAAACAAAAAGCTTGGGTTATTTTTTAAGCCCAACTACAGGACTGGTTCAAACAGCTTTGTGAGGTTATTTGCCCAAGCAGGGCTGGGTGGGAGACTTCAGTGACATTTTGTGAGGATGAGAGGCTGGGTGAAGCAGGGCTGCTGGTGGGCTGGGATGAACGGGGTCAGCGAAGCATTAGGTAGGGCAGCCCAACCTCACTGCAGGCAGACCACCCCTCCTGGCCATCATCCCCGCCCATCCTTCACCACCCGAGTGACTCCCACTTTCATCCCAAACCATCCTTCCCCTGCAGCAGCCCACTCGCACCAACTCAGACCACTCCTGCTACACTAGGGGATGAAGGAGCAGGAGGAAGAACTCCAAAACCACAGGTTGCTCTTACTTCTGTGGAAAAAGGCCCCATCCCACCCCTTCCAGTGGGCATGGATCCCTCAAACAGCAGAAGTGAACCTGCTCGAGCACTGCAGGTCTGATGCTTGCACCCAGACTGCTAAGGATCACCTGGGCCAAGTAAGGAGCTGTGGCCTGAAAAGAGGACATGAATCTCAACCCTTAGATTAAAGGTCTAATGCTTCTCAGAGGGCAGAGCAGCAGCAGCGAGCCTTCATCTTCGTAAAGCCTTGGCATTCTGCTGCATTCAACAGTCTGCTGCCCTAGGCAACTGTCTACTGTGTTGGCTGGCTGCCTGCAACTTGTACCTGTGTTTGCCTTTGTTCACTTTTCAGAGGTGACAACTGTGCATGAAGCATAAATTTACACATGCAGTTTCCAAAGTCGCAGCGAAGCAGTTGGAGAGCTGTCACTGCTTTCCCAACACCGCCCCTGCCATGTTTGCTGGAGGGAAGCTGCAAGACTCCAAGAAAGAGAGGTCATGTCCATGAGATCATTTGCAAAGATTTGGCAGACCGTGAAAAGAGTTGAACCCTTGCTGGAAGACAGCCCTGATAAATGAGAAAGGGAGGGTTACTCATGCAAATTCCTTGTCCTACCCTTATTGTTTGTTAAAAATTTGGGATGTCCCCAAATGTGACACAGATCTTTATCAAGTGCTATAAGGAGTGTTGAAAGAAAACATCTCTTCCACGTAACTCCAATGTTCCTCATTTCTGCAACTTGTCTGATTTCTTCTGGTCTGGGGAGAACTGGACATATTCTTCCTGTGATGATCAGGAGCTTCCTTCGAGTTCCTGTTTACTCCTGCAGCTTGAGTGTAGTTCAACGCTTGCTTTTAATGCCTTGCAATGTCCAGTGCATCCAGAAACACTTAGTGCTCTCTCTGACACGAGACACTCAAGATGTGGAAGATACTCACTGAAGCAGTCTCCTCTGCTGAAGGAGCCAGTAGAAATGCACTGCCCAGTGTCATGGTTTAACCCCTCTTCCTCCTCCCTGCCCCAGCTGGTATTGCTGAGCACATCATCTGCTCTGGGGTGTCCCTTTGGCCAGCTGGGATCAGCTGTGTCCCCTCCCAACTCCTTGTGCTCCCCCAGCTCACTCCCTGGCAGGGTGGGCTGAGGCAGAAGAGGCCTTGACTCTGTGCAAGCCCTGCTCAGCAATAACCAAAATATCCCGGAGTTATCAACACTGTTTTCAGCACAAATCCAAAACACAGCCCCATACCAGCTATGACGAAAATTAACTCTACTCCAGCCAAAACCAGCACACCCAGGAAGGAGAATTTACATGTGCTGTTCCAAGGGGAATCCCTGCCCTCTGGTTCTGTGCCATGGACCTGCTGCTGACAGCATCAAGAGATGTATCGTAACGTCCTGCTATCCATCTGCTCCTGGCAGACAGGCTTTAACCACAGTTCTTACTAAGACTTCAGGAATCTCATTAAAGTCACATACTTGCCCATTCAGCTGAACCAGTTTTAGAGGGAGTGTAGATTAAAAAAAAAAAAAAAGAAGAAGAAGAAAAAAAAAAAAAAGCTGAAATCACTGGAAGCTAAATTGCAGTCTTCACACAGAAACCTAAATCATCTTTTATCTCACCACTCCCTGACTTGTCTGGTTCTGTGCTGCTCTCCTGCTGCCAGCCTGTCCTCTCTCAGCACTGTACCACCACATTGCTGTGCTGGTGTCAACCTTCCCAGATCTAAATGTGTTTGTTTATTTATTTGTACTGCAATTATTACTTAACCAGCAACTGGAGCCACCTCCATAGGTCCAGACACAGCTGGGGTGTTAGAGAAGGTGTAATAAAACCTTCTTAAAGTATCCCAGCACATCAGTCCTTCATGTCTGCCCTTTTGTCTTGCCATTGCCTTGCCTCACTGAATTGTTACGCACTGTCTGTCTCTGCTGGAAAGGCAGATTATTCCTGCTTACATCCTGCTTGTTTCTTTCGGTACTTACAGACTCGGTTTTATCTCCTGATGTGCTCATGCACTACCTTTTCCTGCATCTCATCACCTGTCACCCCTGCTGACAGATCCAGATTTCCTTTCACCACTACCTTGCCCTTTCATTTTTCCATGACTCCCCTGGCCAATGACATCCAGCCTCCCTGTCACCAGGGCATGTAGTGCAGCAAATGCCAAGATATACCTGCCAGTCTCTGCAGACTCAGTGACAGCTGTCCCTGAAGTGCCTCTCCAAGGAGAGCAAGAATGGAGGAGGCTTGCAAATAAAGCAGAAGTACTAGACAACAAAAGAGGCCCTATACTAAACATTTTCGCCATTTCAAACCAGAATATGTATAAAGGATAATGATTCCATGAATAAAACCATTTCTCATTAGTGAAAGATACAGAATATATGTACAGCCTAATGAACATTGTTATTTTCAACACAGTATTTCATGACAGGCAATGAGCTCACTTGGAGCAAGACCATCCCACCCGCTACGAGAGAAGAAACAAACCCCAAAGATTAATCAGGACATGATTCTCCTTCCTCTCAAGGGGATTCAGTGGTACTCGTACTCACTCTTACAGCAGGTTAAATCCTAGTGATGAGCCAACCTGGTCCACTGAGACCAGCACAAGATGTCCCAAAGGAAAGTGCAAGAGACTTGGCAGAAGCTGCATGTGCTGAAACAAAATTAATTTACATTTTTGAAATCAAGAAAGAAGCAACATAGACTCATCCCTGCAGATATAGAGCTGTCTGGAAACTCTCCACATTTATGATATTCCCATGGACACATCCAAGCCATCGGGTTCCATTTTACAGGAGGACTCTATTTGCATGTTGGCAGCCCCAGCTGAGAGCCAGAGCCCTGAACCAGGACATGTCGAGCCCAAATTTTGCACTTCTTGTTCCCACGGCTACTATAATACCAGGGTTTCTAGGGCTGCAGCAGTCATCCATAATCACAAACTGAAACCTTCTTAACATTCTCTATTTATATGGAAAAGTCCCATAAGAAATTAGACCAGTTCTACTATGTATAGTGATAGATCTAACTGATGTCATGAGGATTTTTTGCCTTTTCTTTTATACCCTTTTTATATACTTGTTCTATATTCTCAGTGCTTCTAGCCCATGTTCTCAGACCTAATATTTTGTTAAGCCAGGAGCCCGAAGCCCTTGGCTGCCTGGCAGTGAGGGGTCAGAGAGCCCCAGACCCCAAGGGCCTCTCCAGAGCACATCCTGTACCCTGAGCTGGGTCCAGCCAGGGGAAGGTTCCTGGGCCGGGGGTTCCCTGGAGCCTCTCCCTGGGGAATCTTTGCTGGATGTGCTCATTTGTGAGGCCCAGGATGTGATCCCGAGTGCCCGTGGGTGTGCATTCCGTGTGCTCTGGGGCATTGCCCCTGCCTGGGCTGCACCTGAGGGGCCTGACATAAATACCCAGGGAAAAAACCTTTTTCCCCTCTGACCCTGTTTGGCTCTTAATTCTAAGACCAGGGAAAGGCATCATAACAAATCACGAGATACACATATTTGAAAGAAGTACCAAGCATTATCCCCTGCTGACCATGCAGCAGTTTATTTAAGATGCCCATTGTGTCACAGCTTCTGTGCCAGACAAGCACCCCATCTCCTGAAGTTGCACTAACAATTTCATCTTCAGAAAATGTTCCCCAGGCCCCCCAAAGGAGCCATGGGGGGTCAGGTTCAAACACAAGCCCAGGCAGGATTAGGAAGCCCACGCTGCTGCTCCCCAACGTCAGATTTCTAAGAATGAAAGACTCCATCCCTTAAGGCCATCTAGCTGACATCTACCTTTCCCAAATGTTAAATTTACACAAAGGATTAACCATCCTAGAGGGGAATTAGACATGAGAAAAGTGAAAAGATGAACATCCATCCCTTCTTTGTTTTCCAGAGGCCAGTCCTGGGAGCTGGTTTGCTGCCTGCTGTCTCTGACCATGGCATGGACCCCTCAAGCAGTGACAGTGACACTCCCTGTCCTGCTGGGGAGCTGATGCTGCCTGCAGGGCTTGTATGAGAACTCTGCACTCAGATGATGGTGGTCATGAGCACACGTCAGCCCTCCTTGAAGGCTGGGAAGCATTGGAGCACAAAGTTCTCTGACAGCATGAGCAAGGAGGCGGCCACGGCGATCTGAGTCAAAGGAACTTCTCTGCAGAGATCTTAGAACAGGCCAGGGGATGGAAACAGTTGGATGACTTCAAGTGTTCTCTTCCTCACTCTGGTCTTGGAAAGCACAGAGCACCTTCATCCTCCCTAAAGAAGTGTCCAGCTCCCCCAGTCCCAGTGGACTCATACCAAACCGAGAAGATTATGTCTCTGCATCTCACAGGCCTGGACCTCATTTTTGCTCTGGCTGTAGATTCCTTTCAGTTTGTCCCATACTCTGCAATAATTACATCAACTGCCAAAGGAAATCAAATATTCAAAGTTAAACTGCTGCTGCAGTGGCTGTTAATTCTCCAGGAGTGAATGAGCAGGGGAAATGGAGATGCAGTGTTCACGGCAGTGTCTTGGACACTGAGCAGCTCAGTGCAGGTCACAGGGACTGGCACCAGACTGGCTCACACCAAGACCCTCCTGCCAGTCAAATCCTTGCCATGGATTGACACGTACATTGCCAAAGGAAACAGTAAACCATTGGAATAAATCCAAATTCATTATAATTTTTCTCCTTCCTAACAGACTCTTCAAAGAGGTTCTTATAAAGTCTAGTCTAATAAAAATAATAATGGTCAGCTTTTCCTGCACTCTAGACTTGCAAAGCAAGCACATACACCCATCCCTTAGACCCCACAGCCCTGACAGACACTATTTTCCCCTTACCTTACAGAAAGGGAAAGAGAGGTGCAGGAAGGGCTGTGTGACAGGTTGAAAACAGTAAATCTGTGGTGCAGATTCACCTCCATTCAGTAAAGCATTAAACCAGGTGCCCTACTCATTTTTGCTGAATCGGGATCCAAATTAAAATCTGCTTGTTTTTTTCCATTCTTTCAACCATCAAATACTTCTGCCATCAATTAAATGTTGTTCCTGCTCAAATACAGTGGATTAAAATACAGAACATTTTGGGAATAATGCCCAAGTGTACAATTGTATCATATTCATAGTTTTCACAAACAGTTTCCAAACCAAAGAAAAAACCGATTTTTTTTCAAGCATGTTTACTGTGTTTTGTATTAAAAAACCCCAAACCTATAGTAAAGGTTGAAGCACTATAAATAAAGCCCTGTCTGTATCAGGAGATTACACCAATTTAACCAATTTCAGAACTTATCTTCTATACCATCACACTTCAGTGAAGGAATTTCCTGTTACTCCTGCGTGCAACAGATTTAAGGTAAACCTAGGAATAGACTGCATACACATTTGTACCAAAAAGGAGATAATTTTATATCTCAATTTCATTCTAGCACCAATCACCTATGTGCAATTCGAGCTGCAGAAAATAAAGGTATCCTATTACAGATCTTGTTTCTAAGTTCACTGCCACAGGCCGGGGCACAACTGCACAGAGTGAACATCAACCTCCTGGACAGGAACTACACAGGGCCGTGATGCTGCCAAAGCCCCTGTGTTATCAGGGCAAGGCCTGGAGGGCAAGAACACGATAGCAAAAAAAGAAAAACCAAAAATCTCTGTGTTAAAAAAATCGATAACAAAGCGTTAGTTTGAAAGACGGCTCTGTGTAAAATGACCTGATTTGTAACAGACGAGGTTCCCAGTATTTGTGCTAGCATTTGCTACTTTGTAAATCCTTCCCAAAAAGGAAAAAAAAAAAAAAAACAACTGGAAAAGTAACTGAAGCTACTAGGGCGCTTTACTCAAATTTGTTCATTTTCACTGACTTTGCCTCAGTTTTCAAAGTATATTATACAGATATTTTAACTGCCAAAGCTATCCAAAAGCTTTCCAAAAAAAGCTATGCTTTTTTCCTGCTTCTCTCCTCAACACGAACTCTAATGTGACATTTTGCTGGTGGTACAGACACTAGAATAGCATCCATCTCCTCCTCCCACAGCTCTGCCTGCCCAGCAGGGCTAACGAAAATCAAAACTTGCTTTACATCAACACAGCCAGTGCAAGTTGTCACCAGCCCGACTTTCCACCCATGGCGAGGCTTTCTGAGCACATCCTGCGCTCCACCAGTGGCAATTTCATCCTCCCAAGAGCTCAGCCCACACCTCGGCTTCAAAACAAGGAATCAGGTTTCAGAGGTGCCTGTGGAAAACCGTGCTTTTCCTTTCCTGCTTTGGACATGAAAAATGTTGTAGCCGCCAGAAACATAACTCCAAGGGGTTAAATTATCTGGAAAATGTAGGTGCTTATCTAACACCTCATCTGCTCAGAAAGCAATGTACCAGCCCATGAATGAGTGGCACCAGAGAATTTGGCCCCGAGTAGTTCTGAGAGTCCAGATGGTAACACCCACATTTAGCAGCCCTTCAAACACGGATTTAAAAGTCACCGTTCCCACAGCAGGTGCAGCTGGGCCGGATGAGGGTACCCAGCGCAGATCACTACGCTCCTGCAAACTTCAGAAAGGCACGTGGATAGTCTGACTTCTAATGCCAACCAGTTTCCAATCCAGTTTGCTATCGGGAGCTGAGGGAGGGCAGGACTGCTTCTTTTGCCACAGTGTGGGTTGATGTCATCTTTGAATGATCATACACCTACAGCGTCAGATGGCATGAGATTGGCACCAGGTCTCGGAATCTCACCTGAAGAAGGAAATGAGTAGGTACTGAGTGATTCTCCTTGCTGGTGAAAATTCAGGTGTGTATATGCAATGTGCTAATTTATCAGAGGGAAGGGCATTTTCCTCAGAAACAAGCAGAGCTTGGAAACCTGAGGCCTCTCTTGAGGCCAAAGTGTACCCTGGGCACAGGGTGGGCATCTGACCCTCGGGCAGGGACATCTGACCCTGGGGCTGGCGACTGCCCCAAGGGCTCAGCTCGGGACAGTGCCTTCCCCGCACGGCTGATCTGCTTGGCTTCTCGTTTTGGTTACAGCTGAGACTCTGAAATTCAGTTCTTTCATCTGCTGTGGAAGCTGAATTTAATTCAGGACCAGCACTGTGATTTTGCCTGCGGACGCTGTGTGTTACAGGATCTAATGCATTTAAATATCCTCCAGTGGAAACATGTAAATATTGTCATTATTTAGTCCATGTTCACACTAAGCTTTGTCCAGAACTTGCCACACACAAGAGAACAGTCTACAGGAGATGGCTTTTTAAAAAAGAAATAAATGTGTTTATTCTTCCCTTGAAACTAAAGGGAAAACACATATTCAATGGGAGAAATCCAGGGGGTTAAGTTCTTCCAACTGCCACTCAAATAGAGAAAATTTTAATTATCTATTTTATGCTACAATCCAAAAGAATATTTACAGTCCTGGAGATTCTTTCTCCAATCTCTTGAACATATGTATTCTCTCTAGCAATATGCTGTTGAGCAAGTTGACTAGACAGGACTAGAGAATTTCTGTAGGTGGAACAGCTGTACATCTGGAATGCAACCTTTGCTTTTTTGGACAACTACGAAGTTCTTGCAAAGAAAAATGTGTTTGTCCTGCAAAAAAGCCCCTGTGTATCTGCAGAGAAGATAGGAATTGCTCGTCTTGCAGGAGAGGGAAGCATGCTGCACTGCATAGAGGGGTTATAGGATTCTTGCAGGTATGGACCTCAGAAAGCTGCTATGTGAGGATGTGTGCACCATCCTTGCAGCAGGCAAGGTGTAGGAGGAAAGAGGGAATTGCCTGAGTCTCTACACCGCAGGGAAAGCAAGAAATCCTATTAAGGATTTATGCTGTTGCAGCAAAATAACTTCCTCACTTGAAGCAGAAGCCAGCTTTTTCACTGTCCTGACTCCGCTCGTGCTGACAGCGTGCAGTTCTTCGGTCAAGCCCAGTGCCAGCTCTGTACTGAGAGATTCAGCAGCAGGAAAGGGGCTAGCAAGGCTCCTACTCCTGCTCAGACACAATTCCATTTACCTCTGAGATGCATTTCCGAGACTTTGGGTGAACAGCCCTCCTGTTTCTGAACACTCATAGAGAGAAAGAAGTTATTTACTACATGAATGGGTTTGAAAATACAGTGATGTGCACATTCAAAAGCACGTTCCAGAGAAGGCATGTATGTGAGATGTCTGAGAAGACATTTGTGCGTGGTGTGTAATAATTATACATGTTTCCATTTACACAGCGTCTCCTCCACGCACAAGGGAATGTAACACAATGTAACTAAAACCACATATCCTTACAAATAAAGGGACAGAGAGAGAGAGAGAGTTTCATACAAAGGTTAAACAAAAAAATCTGTTTAATGTCACTTTGGGGATTACAGGAACTGGAGTAAAACAAACATCCAGAAGAAACTTTGAGGGGTTGCTTCAGGAAAGGCACGTGTGTGAGTGTGTGCCACCACATCTGCATATTCAGTACGTCTTGCTGGGACAGCTTGGGGAAAATAGGAAGCTGGAAATTTTCAGTGTGGGAATTAGATGGAAGAATGTGAACCATTCTAAACAAAACACAGAGAAGTTGCCAGCTGACTTGCTAAAATGCCAGTGCTCTCTAGGATCCCTCCAAACAGAGCGGAGGACTGGCCTTGCTGCTCAGGGAGCAGGTCGGGAGCCAGGAGATCTGGGCTGTGCTCCTGGCCCTGCAACAAACCCAGCGTGTGACACTGGGAAGTCACTCAGCTCTCGGTTTCCAAAACCTGATTTCATGCCCATACTTCTGGGCACCTAGCGTGAGGCAGCGGGAACCAAACATCCCGGATTGCAAACCAGGTTAAGCAGCAGGTACTCACTTCCCATCCATGAAGAAGATACATTTTGGGATTTCGTTTCATCACGGATGAAACGGGGCTAAAACCTGCAAAGGAACCTGAAACGGTACAAATCTCCAGTATTACACGATTGCATGGACATCTTCTGCCAGAGGAGAGGTGCTACAGGTATGCAAACTATTATTATTGAGTCACCTGTTGCTTCCCACGTCCCGTGGCAACCATTGCCATTCTATAAGTATTTTCACAGATTTCAATACATCAGAAGACTTTTGTTAATGTTTTCTGCTTCAGGGAATCAAGGAATAATCTTCTCACAAAAGGATTCACTGTTCCAAAAGGAACCTAAAGAATACAGATCAGGATTGCTGGCAAAAAGTGTGGAACAACAACACTGACAAGACTAGAAAAATACTAGATCTCAAGGGTGAAACAGTGGAAAGAAAGAGGCTTTTCCACATAATTTAGTCAGCATGTATACTGGGGAAAAACAAACAGAAGTAAAAGCCATATTTCTAGCTTATACTTTTCTGTGTGCATACACTTGAAAAAAAAATTGGAACCATCAGAATTAGAGAAAGTTGTATTCTCATTGTACATGTCAGGGTCTGATCACACAGATTAATTTACATTATACTGTAGGCAAAGGTTTATTATGGAGTTTTTTTATGAACAGTGGAGACACAAGTTGAAAGAACGAGCACACACAGACCTTGTTCTACCCATTTATATTTCCACCTCCAGCACAGTGAACTCTATACTTTCTCTCTGCCCTGTTTGTGTCTGCCCTTAAGTTTACCCCTGCATTTCCAGAGAGGATTTCCACATTTTTTGTCGTGCATAGATAGATAACACGTGTTGGTGAATTCAGCTGCCTTAATGGGGTTTTAGAGTTTCCACGTGAACTCAAGAAGAGAAGCAAGAACAAAAGAAGTTTCTGAAAGGCATCTCCCTTTGCAACCATTTTTCTGTGCATCCATTAGTGTTGCACCAGAACTTTCAGAAAATCAGAGGAATTTAGCACAAACAGTTTCTGCACTGTTACTTCTAGGAATAAAATGTTACAGTAACGTTCCTCTGGCCAGAAGCAATCCAAATGCTCCATTAAGTATAACACTGTATTTTGTGTCTTTAGCCTGCTCTCCTTATAAAACTGCATTTTCTAACTCTCACCTTTGTGCCAAGCTCTAACGGTGAATCTCATTTTCACAGCACGTTTCCAAAACAGTATTGCCCTAATTTTCAGTTTTCCTCCAAGAACTAACTTCAGAGCTGGTGCTCATAAGGCAGGTGACATAACTTGGTCCAATTCAAGTGAATTGCCAATTTTAGAATGCCATTTACTACCTGAAAATGTGCTGGTGGCCACAATCCAGACAGGGAGGAGTCAATAGCTAAAAGTAATGCTGTAAATGGGTACAAAAATCTTGTGTTTTAAGAACCACATAGCTCCACCAGTACCCTCTCTGAGGTGAGCTCACCCTCTTGTGAGGCTACCTTTCACTCTCACTGTGGCAAGAACATGGGAATTACTTGTCCCTGGCCCTCACTCACCCATGCAAGGCTTGCCTGGAGAGCCCAGGGACTGATGCCTTTCCTTCCCTGCAGCTCCTGACAGAGAGCGGAGGGAGAGCCTCCCCGGCAGCCAGATGACCCTCGCTCACAAGCAGGGCAGCAGTGCTGCCGGCCCGGGCTGCACGGGAGCCTTTGGCAGGGAGGGGAGGAGGCTGCGCCCGCTCTGCTCCAGCCTCAGCCACAGGCCACAACACCTGCCCCGACCCAGGCTGGGCTGTTGGCTCCCGGTGGAGCTACACACACAGAGCATCCACCCACCTCTGCTGCGCTGGGGACTAAGGGCTGCTACAAAGGAAGATTTCACAGACCTGCTGCTGTAACAGGTACCACACAGCATGTCAGACACACATGTTTCTGCTGTGACTGCAGGGGCTGCCCCTTTCAGATCAAGCTGTAGAGGTCCCACAGTTCAATCCCCAGGAATGGCTTATGAAAGCAATTACCACCTGAAAGGTCTCTTTGTTTTTGTGCCACTGCTTTTAATAATAACGATTGCATCAGATATTTTCTGCCATCTCAGTCATCTTTGGTACTGCTAATGAAGAAATGACAAAGCCCAACGCTTAAAATAGCACCCAATGAACGGCAAGCACTCAGGTTTGAGGTTTTACATCCTGCCCTCCCAAAGCACTTTCCCTTTGATGATTTTAACCCTTGAGTACAAGCTGCACACAAGCCCCAAAGGGTGTGACATGCATGGCCGAGCCAGGGAATGGCCTGCAGGCAGGGGTCCAGGTCGCCTGCTCTGACACCAGACAGTCCTGTCCCACAGGAGCAGACAGACAGACAGGCAGACATCAGAGGCACATGGCATTCAAGGGAGTTGTCTGCACAATAATAAATTGTTTTGGTTCTTCAAGCAATCCTTTCATTTATGTTTGGTTCAATCTGTTAGAGCAGCAACAATCACTGGCCAATTGAACAGCAAAACTGGGAATATAATCCAGACCTCCCACGCTTCACACCCTCTGACCACTCCTCCTCGTATCGCAGAGTTATGTTCTTGTCAGCTATTGACTGACAAGTAAAAGGAAGACCTGAAGAAAATACCCAAATCTTAAAGGCTCGAATCTATAGCTGGAGTCTGCACTGAGACATCAGCTCTGAATTGTGCCCCAGCATCTAACCACATACACACAGTACATTGTATTTGGAATAAACCACCCGACACCAGGAAATACATGGCAGATCAGAATTACTTTGTGCAGGTCAAACCACATAATCCTAAAATACAGCCTCATGTAGCACCTATTAGAGACATGAAGCCTGCAAAGTATGAAAACTCACTTTATTCTAAAGGAAAGCTTCATAATGACCTAGCCTTCACAACAAAACTCAATAGACAAAAGGATCCCAATATTACAATTTCCAAATAACCCTCGGGTCAGTTAAATTTCCTTTATAATCTCTCATTAAAAAATAAAAGATCACAACCAGCATGAATTCCCAAGGGAATCCATTCACTTAACACCCTGTGCAGATTTATGTATGTGTGTATGCATGCACACAGATATGCACACATGCTTGTGTGTCTAAATTATGCACATTACCCATCCGTTCTGCCTACACTCGAATGTGCAACTCTTAGTAGAGATCTTTGTCATGTAACTTGTTCCATTCACAGAAGGGTTCATGAGGATCATTTTTGCTTTACGTTCACGAAGAAAAGGAAGCTCTAAAACACCGCAGCCCAGCTTCCCTGACACCTTGCTAAGTGCAGGAAAGCTCTTCAGCAGAAGTCAGGAGTCCAGTCTGCTTGAAGCAGTGATGAGCAGCATGTTCCCTCCACAAGTGGCACCCTCGTTTTGCTGAGCCATGTCAGAAGACACTGGCTTGGCTGCCAGCAATGCAGACTGACAAAATTATTGAAGAGTTTAGTCCAAAAGGCCACCTAGTCCAAACCCCTGTGAGCAGGGACATCTTCAACTAGAACAGGCTGCTCAGAGTTCTGTCCAGCCTGACCTTCAAAGTTTCCAGGAATGCAGCATCCACCACCTCTCTAGGCAACCTGTTCCAGTGTTTCACCATCCTCAGTGTAAAAACCTTATATCCAATCTAAACTGACTCTCTTCTAGTTTAAAACCATTAACTATTGTCCTGTTGCAACAGCCCCAAAAGGACCCTTTTGGTCTCATTCATCCACCAAAAAACCATTCCCTAAATTGAATTTGAAGAAGCTCCACTCAACCAACTTTAAACCCAGTTTACGACCATGGGTTGTATCAGACTTAGTTAATTTTTGTGGTCACACTTCAAATCTGATGAACAAGGTCTGGAAGCCAACTTATGAAGGACAACTGTACCCCCTGGAGTGTGGCTGCATCTAAGTTCAAATGGATCAAAAGAGAGAGAAGGGTTAGCTGGGCATGGGCTTTATAGTCCAAGAGTTTTTGCGTTGCTTCTGTCCTGCAGTCCAACAGCCACTGCCCCTAGGCAAAAAAAAAGCCAAAAGCTAAAAAAGATTCCTGTGGGTAAACTCACAAGTTTTTCATTCTTCAGCTGAAGCTACGAAAATGGCAGAAAGCACATGGAGTAGGGTGGCAGAAGAACAGGAAGGATAGGGAAGGACTCTGTTATCTCTTCAACAACTGATTTGAGCCAAAAGTTACCCTGCAAACTGACAGGCAAGAGTAACAAACAAGGCCAGGCTGAGATGTGAGCTGCAGAGGCCTGGTGGATGTTATGCCCAACCATGCAATAAAAGATGCAGGGTAGACAACAGTGCAGCTTTATCAGCACGAGCTGCTTCCAATCACAGAAGCCACGAGTGAGTTATGTGGATCCTCCTGAACCCCTGCCAAGCAAAACTGTACGGCCTCCGCTGAACACTGGTGTAACTGGAGGAAAAAAATGAAGCATTTATCTGGCAAGTGCTTTCTGAAAGAGAGCGTGGCTGTCGGGAGCTGCTCGAGGGGCTGGAATGCTAGAGATGGTTCCAGGGGGATGGAGCAGCCATCAGAGTGCATGAGAGACAGGCGGGGATTTTTAATAAAATGCAGTTTATCACACGGTGATTACCACCTCCTATTTATACCACATGAGATCACGAAAAACATGGCACATATTCCTTTACTCCTGGAAACACAAAGTCAACCAAACAACCACGTGACAAATTGGCCCTTTTCATGCACTTTGTACTTTGTCTTTCTAAACCTCTATTTCCAAACACCTGTCACTTAGACTGAGAAATAAAAATCTGCTAGAATAGTAATTTCTGTGCCCTCCTCTCCCCCAGATCAATGCTACAGTAGATTAGGATTATGAATCCAAGTTCCAAGCTGTTCCACTCAACATGTAAACCTTAATTGTTCATGAGGAAGGACAGATGCTCTGAGTATATAACGTGTGAGAAAGAGAACTTCAGAGTCTCCAGAAAAGGCATCATCTATTTCTAACTTTTGCTGGCTACACACATAAGGCACTACAGACACAATGTGCCAAGACATAAAGGAAAAAGTATTTCAGGTAAGCTTTTCTGCCTTGAAGAGCACCTTTTCCTACTCCGCTTCAAATGTGGTTTGAAAGGCTTAGAGAGAGGAAATACCACATTATTTCCATGGTAAGATTCCGCAGCCGAGTTTGGGATAACAGGGTGAAAGCCTTCATTAGCACTTTTCAGAGTGACTTGTATAACTTGCTTGTAGCTTTGCCAGTTGTGAGTAATACCACAATCACTAAGACACACCAACACTTCTGTACCACATTTCCTTCACGTTGCCTGTTGTCTGCTGGACTCAGCCTCCTTGTGAGCGATCCCACTGCCTCCAGACAAGGAATCCCTGCCACGACAGGCCCGTGAGACACCACACCTTTCACCTGCTCCTCGCTCCATGGAAATTCTCCATTAATTACGATGCCCTACAACTGATCTGAGCACAGAGAAAAACTCTATTGCCCCTATCCTGCTTATTAACCCGACGGTCAACCACCCTCCCGGCAGCACAAACTGCATAAATAACGCTACAAAGGTAATTCACACTGGGTGACAGCACAGTTCCTGCCTGTGACTGCGGCTCCACAATCACTAAAAGCAGGTCTACGCATTGCTGGATCACCCAGGAGTACAAATTTCATCGGGATCAGGCCAAGGCATGTGATCAGGCTGCTGCTGAATGAGCCAGAGCGCAGGATGCAGGGCCAACGCCAATACTGCTCTGGCCACGAGCCAGGCACAGGGGTGCAGACGACACCTGATCTGGCTGGAGCCGAGCACAGTGACACCTGAGCCGGCATAAAGTCTGCTAGTAAAAAGTTAACCTGTCAAAAAACTTCTTGAATTAACTTGAGCAGGCAGGGTGAATGAATACCAGGTCAGCGCTTCACATCATGTGGCCACCCTATTTTGGAGCCAATAATAGGAGCTGCACTGCTGGCTTTTGTGCGCTGCCAAACCACAGCCTGATGTCGATAGTGATGTTTATATGCATGGGGAACTCATTGCAGGATCAGGGCCTCAGAGTCCTTCAACTCGCCTTGCCTCCAACTTAAAGCAAAAAGGAAAGAGAAAAGCAGAGTGAAATCTAAATGTTTAACCTCTAAGTAGTCAACAGAATCTACTAACACAGAATCTGCACTTGAAGGCAGAGCCATGACTGCTTCTGCAGCAGATAAATTTAAATGGTGATTAAAGTAGAGCCTATTTCTTCAGGTTAGTGAAGGCATCAGTACAGCACACACATCAGAACTAGGCTGATTTGTGCAGTATTTTAGCAATCCAGACAGTATTAAAAACACACCCTGTCATGATGAAGAAATGCAAGCTTCATTTTTTTCTTTACAAAGAAAGGGCAGTCCTGCTCTTCTGAAACTGTTTTGAAAAGCCTTACCTGATCTCTGGTAGAACTTAAGCCAGTTTTAACACTGCTGCAGTACTGTCCAGTGATGACATGTGCACAGTTACCATTACGCGAGGCTACAGACACATAGGAAACATGGTTTTCAAACATTCTTTCTTGAAATTGCTGGAAATCACTGGAAATTGCTCGGTTTATATGAGTACTTCAGCAATTTTCAGAGCTAGTTCAAGGAGGCCATTAGCCAAAAGCCATTTTCAGAAGATTTTCCATTTCCCGTTACAGAGGCCCTAAAACGGTCCATGAAGAGATGTACGGCAACCTTGAGAGCTACCCAGATCTCGGAGCTGTTTACAGCCCTGCCTCATCGCTCCTGCAGGCCCGCCTGGACAGAGGGTTCCCAAACTTTGCTCCTCAAGGCTGTGACGCTGCCTCACGGCGCTCCAGCAGGCAAAGGCGAGCCACTCATCCACCCTCCCTTTGCCACCTTCCACAGCTGCACGAACCCCTGTCCCTCCTCACGGGGCCCGGGGCTCCCAGAGAGCTCGGGGAGTTACCGGCCAGCCCAGCACGGCCTTGGCAAAGCTCGGTGCAGAGGTGGCCCTGTGGCAGATACTGGGTGAAGTGAGGGGCCTGGCTGGAGCACGGCACAGCGCTGAGCTGGAGGGTCCAGCTGTGCCAGGAGAGATTTAGGCTGGACATCAGGAGGAACTTCTTCACAAAAAAGGGTGATTGGACATTGGGAGGGACTGCTCAGGGAGGTGCTGGAGTCACTGCCCCTGGAGGTGTTTAAGGAAAGCCTGGATGTGGCACTCAGCGTGGTCTGGTTGACAAGGTGGTGTCTGGTCACAGGTTGGACTCGACCATCTCAGAGGTCTTTCCCAAGCTCACTGACTCTGTGATTCTGTGAAGCTGTGCTGCTGTCTGTGGCCTCACCACTCCTGCCCTGGTGGGGACCTGTCATCCATGGGTGACAAGACGGCACCCAGCACGGCTTCTCTGCACTGACAGGGCAGGAACTGGGGCAAGAATTAGGATTAGTAACGCTTTAGGAAAAGTAATGCCAGCAGGTCGAGGGAGGTGATCCTGCCGCTCTACTCAGCCCTGGTGTACTGCATCCAGTTTTGGGCTTTCCAGGACAAGAGAGACATGGAGCTCCTGGAAAGAGTCCACTGAAAAGTGACAAAGGTGATGAGGGGACTGAAGCATCTTTCTTATGGGAAAAGGCTGAGAGAATTGGGCCTGTTCAGCCTCAAGAAGAGATGACTGCGAAGGGACCTCATCAACGTCTCGAAGTATCTGAAGGTTGAGTGTCAAGAGGATGGAGCCAGGCTCTTCTCGGTGACACCAAGCAATAGGACACGAGGCAACGCGCCGACACTGATGCACAGAAAGTTCCTCTTGAATACGAGGAAGAATTTTCCTGTGTGGGTGCCCAGGCACTGCACCAGACTGCCCAGAGAGGTTGTGG
>VZRO01001060.1:0-160025 GCA_013397915.1 Daphoenositta chrysoptera
ATAAGTATATATATATGTCCTTTGATTCATCTTCATCTGCAGGTATGCCTGCATAAATCAAATTAATATTGCCATATGTAATTATAAACACACACACACACAACTAATTGTGTTTTTCTCCTCAAAGTAACTGGTGAATGAGAGGTGAAACAGCTTCTGGCTCCTCAAGAACACAGACAAACTTCATCACTGATGTATCTCAGCTCAGCGTTGGAGTAAACCTGGCTTAGCAGAGCCCAGCTGCCCACAGGGAAAGGCCTGGTGAGCTGGGCTGGGTTGTGGGAGGTGGCTCACGCAGCCAAAACTGATAGAATAGACAGAATGTCATTGAAGCACAGTGCTTGGGTATACATTTTTATTCTCCTCAAGCGTGCATCTCCCAATAAACTTGCCCAGCTAAGCCGTACAATAATTGTATTTCTTGCATCAGGAATAGTATTATTCCTGAGAAGGTATTGGATGTAATAAAAGTAATAATAGGATTTGATGGTGGTTTGTTTGTTTGTTTAGTGGTGTTTCTTCATTTGGTTAGTTGTTTTCTTTCCACCTTCCTGGTAAAGATTAGTAAATATGTTCCCCTCATTCTGAAAACACTACTTATCTCATTTTTTGTAATTTAGGGGTTTTTTGTTATTTTTAGAGGCAGTTATGAAGACTCCTTTAAGAACTACTTGTACTGGATATTTTTTAAAGGGATATGGGTGAGTAAAATTTGTTATATAATTTAATACCTTCAAAATGAATTGGGTGGAGGTAGCAATGAATTGGTAGCAAGTAATGCAAGTGAGAAAATGGATTGGCCCACATATCCACTAAAAAGAAAAGGTAAGGACAGATTAATTTAACCTGAGGTATTGTATGAGTGTGGTTATGGGGCTAGAAAACACAGCTAGAAAACTGCTGTTCAAAAGGGACTCTCTGTTCCCACTTACGACAATGTTTAATCCTTAACAAGGCACTTGAAAATATTTATAAGAAATAGATAATCAGATACAAAAGCTAGAAACATATCATGTTTTCAATGGCAACCTAGAATGGGCATTGTTCCTTGTTAAAAATTTAAGCTTCCCACAAAGGGTAGATAATGCATAACACAAATTTTGTCGTGTTTGCTTTAAATATTAATATAAAGTTTATTGTGTATGAGAAAGTCAAGTTTCTGAAAATACAAATTTTATTCCCCAGCCCCCTCATCCCTTGGCCCATAACATCAACGTAATGTGAAAAAAAGAAAGAAAACAGTGCACTTTCTCTCATTCTTCTTTTCTCACCTGTACCTCTGTACACACTCAGAACTTCTTACAGAAATCCCACCCAGAATGAAACTGTGAAAGTAAATAATTTATATAATGGAATTTTGATCATAAAAAGCAATGGTCTATATTAAATAATTTTTACCAAGGAACTTTCCTACTTTATATCCCATGTTATCACACCCCTCTTGAAAGGCAGAAAAGAGGCTTTGAGTTCAGAGGAGTTTCAATGAGTGAACTACTACTACTACATGGAAACCAGTTACTGACTGAAATAATATCCAGAAATCACCTGAGAGACAGATGCAAAGTTCTTATCGTGTTCTGATATTGAAAAACGCTGGGAAAAAATGACGTTGAGTGTATGAAATATGAATTTGGGGTTATTGAATAGTCAGTCAAGTCGGCTTCATGCCTCGGTTTGATCAGAATAAAGCAAGGGAGGTTTGCAGAATATAGGCACCTGACAAGGACTGTATTTTTAGATTTACATCCTTATTTTTAAAATGAAACTGGATAGCATTCCCCATGTGCTCTTAAATGTTTCATAGAACATAGGCTGGTGTTTCAACCCTTTCGGTGTGTATCTTTTAGCCGTAATGTATTTTTGTATAGAATGGTATTTGGCAAATCAGTTTTGCACAGAACAAAAGCTAATTGTGTGATGAGGTAGCTGTCCTAAGTTCAAGCCTATAAGTGGTTTCAACAGGCTTGCCTAATTTCAGCTCCATTTCAATTTATCCTTTTCATTTTTCTCAGCAAACTTCTTTAAGGCACCTTTGAAATACAAGGTGAGAAGTCTATCAAATAGTAGGAATTAATGATGAATATATATTTTTTAACAAGGGCAGAAGACTGTTCTGGAAAAATGGTGTTCAAAGACTGGTTATATTATACGTTTGTATTACTTTTGGAGAATTCATGCTATTTTATGAAATATCTTGCTGAAAAAAATCTACTTAGCTATTTTCCATCTTCATTTCTTTAATGGAAAAAAAAATAAAGTGAGAAAATTGCATGTCTCTGTTAAACAGAAGGAAGGGTTATCCCAGAACTTTGCATTTATCATCTGACCATGTGAAAACCTTGTTTAGTGCAGGAATAAACAGAGTCACGTTACATTTGTTGTGAGCTTGAGCCTCTGACAGTGCTCATTTTATCAACAAAGACAAATGAAGGAGCAGAAATTGTAGCACAGCCTCTACTATTTCATCATTGTCAACCTTAAATACAATCATTCACTGCTGATACATTTTTCTCCTTCCTTCTCCCACTAATACTAAGCTGTCAGAATCCCTCTTGATATGGTCCAGAGCCCCAGTAGCAGTGATTAAAAAAGAAGGAATGAAATTAGGTTTCTTAATCTCTCTCAATAAATATCGTATTTTCAGAGAAGGAGCTCTGAAATACCCTCTTTCTTGTTGCAGGTGCCATTTCATTAAAGAGAGGTGAAAGTAAAGAGTAGAGTGGTTTGACATTAAGTTGGCATGGAAACCAGTGATTAGTGGCATCACATTCTCGAAAGACTGAATACTGAAAAGAGGGGAAATTCAGTTATCAGTGGAGGTTGATTTTTGGCAGAGAGATCCACAAAAAATGCCCTATAGAAAGATAGGCACACTTAGTGCCAGGTTCTAATTCATGTTACTGATAACAACTGCATTGAGAAATTGATCTAATGACCCCAAGGAACTACCTAAGGGGTGGAACAGCTCCTCAGCATAAAGGGTCATGATCTGACCTGACACTCCAGTGGTTAAATTCTCTTTTTTTCTTTGAAATTTTCCTATGAAAGAAGTATTTAGAATTTTTTTTTTAAATCTATGGCTTGCTAAAGGGAAAGCTGATTGACAATCTTGTGGATAAAAGTTCACAGTTTGCCAGATCAAAATATGTCAGTTTGAAATTGCATGATGCAAGGAGGTGTTAAATATTGGTATTTAGTTGCATAGGGTCAGGTCACATTCAAGATGAGACAAATTAAATTAGGCATGGAAGATTTCAAAAATACCTGTCTGTGTTACCCTTGCAAAATATGATATGACTGCCCATCAGACTGTTCATGTCTTGTATGAAATAAGGAAGACAGAATCCAAGGATAATGATGTATTTAAACAATATGGACTTAGAGCAATGTAAAATATGAAAAGCACAATGAAATGAGTTTGGAAGATTGCAAACTTTGCAAATGTAAAGAAAGGGCCTAACCATCATCCACTGGCAAAGACTACATAAGCTACTGCATTCCACAAATTCTGACTGAACAATAAAAAAGCATGATGCTGTATAATCTAATCAGTAATCTTCAGGAATATTTGGAAGAGTTTTTCTTCTGAAGCTGAAAAACGTGGTAGTAAAATAAGTATCCACAAATGACTTTCTAATTAATTTATCTAAGTTTTAAAATGACCTCTACCTCTTTTAGGTCTTAATTTTTAGCAACTTTTTTAAAGCTTGAAGTCTTGTTTCATGCCAGGATGCAGAAATGAGATCAAGCACAGGCAGGAGCAAAAGAGTCCTGCCAAGATTTGCTGAACCCGTTTCAAGGAAGACAACAACTGAAGTTGCTGAAACTTTGCTTCAAGCATTTGCAGAGGTGAAGCAAATTAGTGGTGACATTCACCTGCCAGGAAGGCTCATAAGGCTGCACACCTCATAAATCCTTTTAAAGCCCCATTTAGGGGGTTTAAGTGGGATTTAAGTGTTGCATAGGCCTGTGCAGGTCAAGAGCAGGGGTGTGAATTTTGTTTTAATGACCTGCATGTCGATAGTTAGGCTGCTAAGAGAGCAGTGGAGAATGGCTCAGAAGGCCCTGTACCACTGCAGCACTGTGTTACTTAACTGTGTTATTTTGCTGTGCACCTATATTAAAATAAATAGATTTCTCATCCACAGGATGTAACAGCTATACAAAAAGATCTAAAGGGTACTTATAACATCAGAAGACTCTTCAGGTTTTGGATTTCATTATTAACTCAGAGCATAAATTGACTTTGAGTGTGAATAAAATTTCCATTTTCAATAGCCTTTATGGGTTTTCATCATTTTAAAATTAATGTTCTGACATACTTCTTGCATGTTAGCATAACCTCTTGTTAAACCACCGGACCAGCAGCAGCCTCGCTTCAGAAAGCTGGATCCTCAGCTTCTGAAATGACTTAATAACAGAATCTAATTGCACATTTTACTGATTGACATCAGCCTAGGATTTCCAGAGGTACAATAACAGGGATTTCAAAAAGCATATATACTTCCTTTTTCTTTTTTGTTTAGTCTAGAGAAGCCTGAGATGGGATCTCATCAATTCATATAAATATCTCAAAGGTGGTTATCAAGAGGATGGTGCCACTCTTTTCAGTGGTGCCCAGCCACAGGATGAGGGACAATGGCATAA
The DNA here is from genome assembly GCA_013397915.1 of Daphoenositta chrysoptera. NCBI lineage: Eukaryota > Metazoa > Chordata > Aves > Passeriformes > Daphoenositta > Daphoenositta chrysoptera. The sequence goes on from VZRO01001060.1 coordinate 4,648, forward strand.
AATACAACACAAGAAGTTCCACCTCAACAAGAGGAAGAACTTCTTTGCATTGAGGGTGGCAGAGCACTGGAACAGCTGCCCAGGGAGGTCATACTCTCTCTCTCTGGAGACACTCAAACCCACCTGGACACATTCCTGTGTCACCTGCTCTGGGTGACTCTGCCTTGGCAGAGGGGTTGGACCAGATGGTCTCCAGAGGTTCCTCTCAACCCTAAAAACACTGTGATTCATGCAAAGCAATGTTTCTAAAGAAACAGGAGTAGAAACAGGAGGTACCTTAGGTCATAGAAACAAGCAAACCCCAGCCTGATATTCCTTTAATTGTTGCCAAGAATTTTGTCTAATACTATGCTAGTCATTACTAGAATGGGAAAATATTCTCTAAATCTTTCTGAGGCAAGCCTTAAGGAATAAGGGATTAAAGGCTGAGTGTCAAACTGAATAAGGAATCAAAGATATTCCGTCTTCTGAAAAGAATAATGAAGTGTTTCAAGATGCAAATCTATCAGCTTTTGTTGAAATGTAAAGGGACAGAATTGTCTTTTCTCATCTGGGATGGGCTACTGAAAGTCAAGAGTTGTTTTTATTCCCCATTCTTATTAATCCAGGGACTTCTCTGAAAATATACTTAGTTCTGTGGAATCATTATCCAGATGGAACTACCACTAGAGTACATGAAACAGTTTAGCTAATTGAAATATTCTTAAAAGAAGGATGGATTGTTTTATATGCTAACTCCACCTCACAGTCATCTCCGTGGACTTAGCTAAGCATACAAGGAAATGAGACACAGAGTACATTTTCATCCGTGTCACGTGAAAAGGGAGATTTCCCCAAAGCTTTTGTGTTTGATCAGTCTGTCAGCACCTCAGGTAAGCCAAGTCCCTTGTGCTCAACCAGTCTGTCAGCATTCCCTTTTGGGGACCCTTCACTGAGCAGCCCACTGAATAGGAGAGCAGTTTGACTGACTTGTTCAGAAACACACACAGAGCATAAAAGGGACCCCCTTCTCTCCCCATATTTTTATTTGTGTGTGTTTCCTGCTGCCAGCAAGTGCTAACTCCCTTGAAGGAGTTAGCTCATGAAATAGCACTCCTTATTAATAACATTGTGACAGGTTGAGGTTTGAGGATTGCTGGTGGTATCTGATTGCAAAAATACATTCAAAGCAACACACAGACCAGCTCTAAGCCGTAACAAAAGCTTGCTCCAGGTAATCACTCAGTGCTCGTAGAAGATGGTTCTTACCCAACAGGCAACTTTGGGAGGGAGAAGACAAGTTCAGCTTGATCCCAAAAGTTATGATGGAGTCTAGTCTGACTTCTCCCCATTCTTAAGTTACTTTTATACTGTTTCTTTATGATTAGGTGGAGCTTGAGTGACTCTAATCATACACAATGCTCAGTGAGGTGTGGTTGTACCTTGGAGGCAGGTAACCTTGGGATGGAGAAGTGCATCAGTATTACATCCTAGGATAGTGATTTTGCCACGGTTGCTGGTCTTCTTTTATCTCCCTTGGTTCACAGCTGCTCTGTGGCTTATCAGCTAAAAGGTAGCACTGAGTTCCCTCCTCTGCAAGGATTTCAACAGAGCCTGGCCACAGTGTCTCCACTCTATTCCACCCCTCTGCTTCATCCCCCGCTTAGCACATGTTGTGTGGGGGAAGTTAGGCATGATGACCACTTTCCACCCAGGGAGTAGAAACCTCATTTCCCACTACAATTTCTGCACTGTTATAACTATGTGTATAGTTTTCTATTTTTCTTTAATTTTACTCCCAGCCTTTTTTTCCCACAATCAATTTTATGTGTTTGTTTGTGATAATGGTGTGGTGACCAGCTGGATTGGGGCAGCAGGGTTGGGAGCAGGCAGCCCAGGCAAGGACGCGGGGCGAAGCGGCGAGGCGGCGGTCAGGGGCACAGGGAGGCAGTGATGCCTTGATCCCTGTTCTTAAAATGAGAGCCGAACACAGTTAGAAGGGAAAAAGGGGTTTTTACCTTGGTGTTTATTTCAAGGATCCCTGGTGCACTCCATCCAGGTGGAACATGCCGAAAATGCACATCGAAATGCCCACCCCAAATGCACACCCACGATCGATCGGGTATAGAATTATAGGTCTTACAAATCAGCATATCTATCAAAGATTCCCCAATGAGTGAGGCTAAGTGAACCCCCCTCCCCGAGGAACCCTCTCCTGGCCAGATCTATCTTTTAGTTTACAAAATGTGTTCCAGAGAGGACCTTGGTGTCTGAGGCCTCCAAGATGTTTAGTCTCCTAACTCAACAAAACATTAAGTCTAGGAATGTAGGCTAAAAAGAAACACCAAGAATACTTTTGTATTGCCACAAAGGCATACAAAAGAGGTATCAAAGAAAAGGCAAAAAATCATTATGGCATCAGCAGGACAGGTGTGAGGGTGAACCAGCGAGGGCAGGAGAGCCAGAAGGCAGGCTGGGGCCAGGGCAAAAGAGGGGGCAAGCAGGCCAGCAAAGGAACAGTAACAAACCCCCCGGGGAGCAGCAACACAGTTGGTTTTTATATCCACCAGCCCCTCCTAAAGCCTGGTAGCTAACAGGGATCCATCGGTCTGGTCCAAGCTTTCTTTGCCGTCCATCAGTGGAGACCTTTCACGACCTTTGTGGAAAAGTCCCCCCACAGTGTCTCCTACTGACTGTCCCATGGGAGGTGTTGCCAGAAGAAGCCCTCCCAGAGACAAGGCTTCTTCTATCTGCCTCCTACACGTGGCACGTTGCCTCCTGCTCGCCCACATGCCTCTGACAACCATTGTTGAGGCAGAACAAAACTGAATTGGCTCCTCCCAAATGGCAAAAGCAAACATTTCTGAGGGGCGAAAATTTTTCTGAATGAACAGTTCTCAAAAGAATTGTTTGAAACTCTTGCCTTTGGATCGTTAAAATTCACTAGAGATAACTTGAGTTAACTAACACTGGTATTTTTTTGCACCTTTGTATAGCAGAAAGTGGGAAGAGATCAGAGTGTGTGTGGAGTGACCCATTCACTCATGATGTTTTTCCCTGTTAGGAAGGTTGTTGGGATGCAAACTCACGGAGGGCAACTGGAGGAGGAAAGCAGTTGTCAGAATTACAAGATACTCACCCCTTGTCTGTTGTCAGAGGGAAAAAATGTGTTGCTGAACATGTAAGAAAATTTGTAATGAGAGAGAAAAAAAATAATAGTTAGAGATATTTCAGCACTTGAGAATAGCCAGGCTGTTTCCTTTCCTAGGGAAAAATGTACCCTATCTCAGCTTTATGTGCATTGCACATCATATACAACATCACAATAAATATGTCCGACAGAGCCTGATTTCGAAATATTACACATCAGCTGAAAAAATTGCAAAATAAATTGGTTTTCTTTAAATGACTGTGATGTTTAACAGAGTTTTCCTCTCCACAAATGTGATTTATAAGATTTTTTTCGTATACATTAGTCTTGTTACCTGTAAAATTGATGTGTGTCCTATGATGCTATAAATGGATAAAGAAAGGGAGTTTTGTAGCACAGATATTGCAAGGAGAAAACATGACAAAGAGATGAAGTGTCAGAAATACGCAATTTTGATTTAGAGAGATAGGTCTGACTTTATATTGCAGATGGGGAACTAGAAAGCGTTCTGGGAATGTGAGATGTTTCTGAACTACAAATTTACATCCATGTTTTATAACCCATAAATTTATAAGGATTTTGACATGCCAATGTTCAATAAGGAAGATAGATTTTCTTTGGATTGTTGGGTTTGGGGGAGAAAATTTTATCAAAACCATAACTTTGCAAAGTAAAAATGGGCATGATGTTGTATTGTGTGAGGAAGAAACAAAATCCATTTGGCTGTGAGCTTTCATAAATATTCCAGTCTTCTTCCTGTCCATCCACATTACATTGCCATTGATTCTGCTTCTGAGATTTTTTTCCTTTTCCCCAAGGCAAGGAGGCTGCAATGTTCTTGTCTATTGGTCTCCTTGCTGGAGACCCACAACCAGAGCATTCCAGAGAAATTTTCTTTATGTAGCTCTGCTGAATGCTAAGCGTCCTTGCCACCCGTGAACACCTACAGGAGGTGCTGGGACACTGAAGCCCTACAACACATTTGTAACAAAAACCACTAGAATTTGGGCTGGAACACCCAGAGAATGCCTACAGAGTGCAATTGAGTGTGCTATAAAGGCATTACTGTCATACAAGCAGGTGAAAACAGGTAGAAATGTAACAGGAAACTATACTTTGCCTATTAAGAAGAGGTACCTTAAAGCTTGGATGTTTCCACCCCTGCTTAGCCTTTGAAATGTAGGACACTGTTGATTTTGAGTGGCATGGTTGTTTGGGTTTTTGGGGTTCTGTTTTGGTTGTTTGGGGCTTTTTCTGTTTGTTCTCTTTTTTTTTTTGTTTTTCTTTTTTTGTAGGAAAGTAGATTTTTGAAACATAACATGTTTTCTTAAAATTTTGTCTCCAAGAGTACTTAACTTTTTAAAATCTCTTTTTTTGGTAGTATATTCTGAACAAAAACATGAAGCCAATATTTCCTAAGTTATTTCAAGAGGGTACCCTCTGATTTCTTGAACTAAACAACAAATAAGATAAAAAAAAAAGAGTATTTCCCATCCAAATTTAATTGCTGTCTCTGAGTTTGAGCTGTGCACATTACAGGGTTCAAAGATACAAGAAGAAATTTCTCTCAAATCTCTTTTCCTTATCCCTGAAATCCACCCCCTCTGGAGTGCATGAACACAACCACTGTAACTGAGATCAAGAAAATTATCCCACAAAAAAGATTTTTGTCCAAGTAATCTATTATTTTCCCTCACGTCCCATCAACACTTTCATTCTGGATGAGAAGATGAACACATTTTTTACAATACTGAGTGCAAGAAAACAGTTTGTCATTGTTTGATAGTGACAGAGGTTTTGTTGAATAGCACTTCATGCAAAAGACAAAACATAAAGCAGAAAAGAGCTATACTCACAGCTGCACATGAAGAGAGTCCATTTAATAGCTAATGACATTATTGCACATTTCTTTTTTCTTTTTGTGTCCAAGTCCTGCAAATCTAATTAATTAAAAATGCTATAATGTTATAGCTTGTGTGCAGCTTGTGCCTTATGGCTTTCAAGGAGTTTAACAGTGTGACAGGCTTGAACAGCAAATAGTTTTGGTTATCAAAAGAAAGTAAATATATGCAAGATAATATTTTCATTGTGTCTTTTTTTCTGAAAGAAACAACTCAAGTACATATTAAAAACAAGTTAAATGACAGCTATGTAACTGTACCACGTTCTCTTGTTGTATAGCAAGAAAGAAATATATTAAAGTTAATTGATTGCAGCTAAAACATCTGTTTTCCTTGTTCTTCATGAACAAATGCTTGAAAATAAATTGTTTGACTTTGGCTCCACACAGGACTCAGGTGGGCTCACAATTTTTCTTGCATTCCAAATACTGGAGTAGTTGTCTAAATGGTATAAATCCTCCTAGGTCCTTTGCTGTCAACAGATCTACAGCTGTTGATAGCAGCTGACCTAGACAGCACATTGTAGAAGTCAGGGGAATTCACACCTCCTCACTCACTCTCAGTCACTAATAGCTGATTAATCTAGTTCTTATAATTTTCCCAGCATGATTTTTTTTTTTTTTTTTTTTTTTTTTTTGTAAGTTTCCACCGGGGGCTTTTACAGATTTANAGCATAGTCCTGGGCCCTTTACTTAAAAAAAAAAAAAAAAAAAAAGGTGAATGTAATAGAAAAGGGCACTTTTCTCTCCACTGAGATAGTATTTGGTTTGCTGGAATATGCCTATCTTCTTGGAGAGGATCTTCAGGGATTATTTTCATTAGGTCAGTGCAGAGGTTATCTTCACCTCCCAGTCATAAACAGCAAGGAGAAAAGGAAGGGTGGAGGTGGAAGAGAGGGGAAAGGAGACTTGAGAGAAGAGGCATGAGAGGAGAGTCATGAAACAGAGCTGGGGGATTAGTCAGGGATGGAGATTTAATGGTGAAGTGGGAAGAGAGGAGTCACTAAAGGAGGCAGAAACAGAATTGTTGTGAGATGTACTAAATTGTTATAAAGGGGAAGGGAAGTAAGAACAAGGGGCTTGGAAGGTATGGATGGAGCAAAATCAGAAGGATTTCTGGAAGATAGATGGTAGTAGTTTAAGGGGAGGGATCAAAAAATATTTTTCAAAGAACAGAGAGGTAAAAAAAGTATTGCCATGATTTCTACATTTATGCAATGGGAGTTATTTGCAATAACATCTTCAGATGTCGTTTTCCTTTCCATCTGCCTTCTTCCAGTTCCACTGAGAAACATTTGAATTTCATGTCCTTGACATTCTGGTTTCTGTGTTTACAGAAGAAGGAAAGTAACATTGTTTGGACTGCTATTATTTCTTGAGCATTATGACAAAGAAAAGTTAATTTCACAGTGAGACTTTTCACAGCGAGACAATTTAGCATATTCCTTTCTAATATTTGTTATTCCTAATGATTCCTATTATGTGGATTTATTTGTGCCTGCTGTATTTATTGTACCAAGAAATAATTCAGTTTTGAAGAGAGCAGCACTCCTTTCAACTGGCTCTGGCTTTTACCTAATGATCCAATAAGTTGGTGAGTGTTTGATGTGCACATATTGTGTTTCAGGTCTCAGTGGGAAGTTGCCAAGACTTTTATTGAGTGGTAATATTTTCCTCTTGCTGGTTTTGGATTTCTCTGAGGATCAGCAGTTAACACAGCGTTTTCTGTTACAATTAGATTAAAGTGCCAGTGATTTGTTTTGCCTTCATTCAATTTTTTTAATTAGGTCATACCTTAAAAGGTTATCTTAATATAGTAAATGCACTACCTCTATGAATGAAGCAAGCTGAATGATGCATGGGTTTTTGCTGTTAGGGCTCTGTACAAAAGACTTTTAGAAAATTCCCATCTTGGCAGAAACAACGATAAACTTCAAGTTACAGATTTTCCCTCACAAGTGCTAAGCTTGTTTGTAAGCAGTACCAAAAAATCTCAGATATAGAAAGAAAATCCTTAATCTTTTGAGCTCAGAGGCCGATCTCCAGCAGCCTATTCCTGTTTTGGTCAGCAGTTTTGTGTTGGCTTATATTAGTTAAGGATCTATCCTAGGAGGCTTTACAAATAACCACTTCAGGTTTAGTTTTCATTGTTACTACTTTAATCTGTGAACCATTGTCATAAACAGCAAGAAAATTTTGGTTGGTATATTTTTCTACTCTAGTAATGGATTTTGAGTTATTTGAGTAGGTGGTTGTGACTCGGTGGGGTTTATTGAAAAAAAAGTTACTGAAAGCTTGCAAACCTTTTAGGCTTAGCTCAAGTTGCAGTTTGTTACTAGTTCGTTTGTTTGCAGATACTCTTCAATCTTCAAGTTTTCTCTTTCTAACAATATAAAGAAATAACTGCAGATTGGCAAAATAAACACTCAGCCTTCAATAAACAGCCTTTAATAAGCAACATGGATCATGTCCTAGTTCACAGAATCATAGAAGCAGCAGTTTATGCACAGTTTATCTTCTGTAAAACTGAATTACTCCAGAACTTTAATTATATTGCAACACGAAGTTATCTTTAAAAAAAAGCTTCATGAAATATTAAATTTTTAATGCATTTTTATATGGTTGTCTATAGTACAAAAAATATTCAACAGAGAAACTGCAAAACAGAAAATATTTAAAATTTTGTCCTGCATGATGCTTTTAAAAACACCACTGTATGGGCTAGGAATTCACACACTGAGAGTTGTAGTCTTCATCAGCCCGGTCATCCAGCAGACCTGAGCAGCAGATTCACGGAGAGCTAAAACACAGAGAATTAAAAGATCAGACACAATAAACTGCTAATGGATCAAAGCAGAAAAAACAGATATAATCCATGATGGTAAACCCTTTAGTGCATACTACAGATATTCATAATTTTTTACTAGAAAGGATCTAGTTTTGAGACTATTACCAAATTCTGGCGGAGTCTGATCTTTTATTTACTGCAATATTTCTAAAGCAATATAAATAATATTCAATTTTTAGTTTTAAATAGTTTATTCATGCACTATTTCCTTCAGGCCACTGTGGATCTTGTGGAGTTGTGGTGCCCACCAGTCTTTCACACCCTTATTGTCTCACCTTGGCTGTGGCATGCACACCACAATGCCCCTGGCAGAAACCCCCTGAAGTGGTTCTCCTGGAAGCACTGGCTCTCTGATTGGAATCTCTCCCTTGGGACTGGGATTCTCCCCAAGGACACTTCCTGTGACTGAGTTCCCCCCACCCTTCCATTCCCCCATGCTCAAGTGAGTGACTGTTTTTGTACTGGACACCCTGGGGTGATCCTTCAATCTTTTGGGTGAAGCAAACTGAATAATGTCCCTGACTGGCAACACTGAATTTATATCCCTTAAAATGTCACTGGAACATTGCCATGGTTAACCCATTGTTTGTTAGTTTTGGCCTTTTGTTCTGGATGTGAATTACGGTTTGTCTGAGTTTGTTATCTGCATGAAGTTGGTTTTGTTTTCATCCATGATAGCAGTGAGCAGTGGAACAAGAGAGGAGTCTATGGAATATTTTCCCAGAGCAGCAATGCTCACAGTCAGAATTACCCTGGTTTCTTCTACATCCCTGGATTTCTAGGCCACACTGCTCTTGAGGGATGTTTCATTCTTATATTTCATTCTGGTATGCTTTGACACATGTAGACACGTGCTTGGAAACCTTGACTCTAGATGAACTTTTCAGCCTTCTACCAGGTGGAATTTTAAGGGATATTTTAAAGCTTGGTATCTTGTCTTGGAATTTTTTTTTTTTTTTTTTTGGTAGAGTTTGATTTGCTTTCTTATTCAAACGACTCAGTATTTGTAAATAATGCTCTGAGTAACTTGCAGACTGGCACATAGAAACAATGTGATTGTTTACCCAGCATAATTTTCATTGGTGAGAAAGAGTGGTGCAGTTAAGACTAAATATATGAAAAAGATATATTTTTCATCTGTATGCTAGTTCAGGAATGATTTCTATTGTTTTGTTTTATAATGAATTTACTATATCAGCCTTAAATGCACTTCTTCCCTAAGTAGTTTCACCTCTGAAGACAAGAAAAAGTGTTGTCAGTCTTCACAAAGTGGAAACGTACAAAGTGGAAACCTTGCTCTCCCATTGCCAATTCAGTGTGACCAATTAAAGCATTCCATCCATCTATTTAGCATACCAAATTCAATCAAGCTATTTAATTAGTTGCTATTAATTATATAGCAAGCACCTACAGGGTATTAAATGCTGTAAAAAGATGCAAAGGAAAGACATGATTCCTTCCTTAAGAGAGTCTAAGAGTCACAGAGACTCCACCAGCACATTGGGGCAGCTCCAGAGGAAGGTTCACCTTAACAACAGTGGGGGAATTTCATTTGTTTTATTTATGTAGTGGTTATTCTGGTGACACAGAGTTTACAAGAGTACGTGGGATGATTGATCACGTTGGAACCTGGATATGTAACCTTACAAGGCTGGATGAGACAAGCGTTAGAGCTGACATGCAAAGATGTCTGAAGGGAAGAGGGAAGCAAAGGAGAATTTTGTCTCTATTAGACAGAATCCATTAGAAATTCACAGCTTCGAGACTAAACTGTGACCCCTATTGCTTGTTTTTATGTGACAATGTTTGCGTGAAGGGGCCAGGAACCTCTCCTTTCTGTAGGAGAGGACAGAAATATTTGAAGCTTCTAACTGATTTTGCTCGAGTGTTTTACAGTGCAGTTTTTCCCTGGGATTGTCAGAGAGCTACTTCATGGAGACTTTTGGTAGTGGATGTCAGAAGTTAGAGCTTAACATAGTGATATTTCTTTAACTGGTTCCCTGAGGTTCCCTGTAAACACTGATGTGTATGTTTATTTGCAGAGATGTTTCAGCCACGTGTGTACCCAAACTAAAAAAAAAAAAAGGCAAAATTAACAAAACAAAAACAAAACAAAACCAAAACCAAAAAACCAACCAAAAAACCAACCAAACCCTACCCCCCAAAAAACCAAAAAACACAACAACAAAAAAACCCCTCAAATCTTCTGAATTTCATTAAAGAATCTTTTACATTTATAAGCACAGACTCTTAGATCCAATAGACCATATGCCCAAATTATGGGAACTGTTATTATTCACACTGGCAAAAGTTCTGGCCCTTGTAATACAAAAGAATATATTCAAGTAAAAGATCTGAAATAATGTAAGGCCATATGTTAAAATCTCTGTAAAAGTTACCCTTTTTATTTTATAAATTCCTCTTTAGCTTAAATATTGTAAGTTACAATAGATGATTTTATTTATTTCAGTATGGGAAAAAAATTAAAAATAGCCACTAAATAAAAGGTTTGAGAGTTTGTGAGAATGTTGGATTCAAAATAAGTAGTGCAGACTTTTCTACAAGTCAAATCTGTCTGCACTATTTTATTAACTTTTGTATTTGCTGCAGAGACAGCAGATCAATAATTAAAAGAAGCTACATGCAGATTAGCAACAGGAAACAACATTCTAAAATACTGATGGAGAATCAAAGGCCTGAAACATCTCTTGGTTTTAACTGGACTGTTTAAATCAGTGAGCAGATAGATCCAAGTGAAAAAAACCATTTGTGTTTAGGTTAGAGCTGTACTGATGGTTTGATTAATAACACAGACTTTACTTACTAGAATTATATCTGGGATTCTTATTTCAAAGCAAAAAGTTGAAATCTGGAAAAAAGAGCTTGCAAAAGATTAAAAAAGGTGACTACTTCAGAGAAAATGGAAGGTTTCTTAAAAATCCTAGAAGTCATCTAAGACTTTCTAGTTCATCAAGGAAAATTGGTGAGATACTGCAACAGGGGGAGAAGTTGGAAAAGGAGATTAGCTCTTTTTATAGTTTTATTTCTTAGTGGTGAAGTTTGGAAAGGAAATCTCTCTTCTGTGATGAAAAGCCAAGCTCTGTCTTCTCACAGATGCTAAGTTTTTCCCTTCTCACAGGGTGTACTGTGTGAAAGTCACCAGCCTAATTTTAAAAGTTCAGTAACCTGGACGTGGGAACGCTGATTTCTGTACACACAGGAGGGGCAGAGGGGTCAGTGACATTTCTCTTGAATAAGCTGTTGAGCATCTGATTGTAAACATAAATGTTTGATGCTGGGTCAGCCCTCCTCTTCTTGGACTAACAAGGTACACCAAATAAAAAAGCCCTTGATGAGGGTAAGGTGAGATGCACAGGGAGCATTAAAAATTAATTAGGAAGCTTCAGTTAAGGAATGCTGCTCCATGCCATGCTTGAGGCAGCCAGCTCAGCTCTGTTGCCAGTCCTGTGGGACTGAGCATGCTAAGCAGGACCAAATTCTGAGCAGTTACCTCTGAGCCCATGGCACACTCAGTGAATGACCCTGCTAGAGCATCAATCAATGGTTGAGTTATAGGTAAAATATAAGAGCAAAGCTCAAAATATTCTTTATCAGTTTCCTCATAACCCCTAGGTCTCACATGGTGAACATGGTGGTGCTGGGTTAATAGTTGGACTTGAAGATCTCAGAGGTCTTTTTCAACCTAAATGATTCTACTTCCCTGGTTTCTACTTCCTATATTTCCCCCCAGTCTCTAGCATTTTTCCTTTTTAGCATCATTCACCACTATCCCAGGTATTTAAAATGAGTTTAAAAGCAACCTCAAACTAATTAAACAAAGCATACACAAACTAATTTGCTTGATCCTTGGCTGTCCAATAAGCCATCATCTGTCCTACTTTGCTTTCTGATCCAGAAAGGTTATTTAGAGAACTAAACATTGTGTAATTCTGTTCTAGGAATTTCAGAAGAGACATGTTAAATTACCTCATGAATAGGACCTGCTCCCTAGACCATCCCCTTTACCAGTGGTTACAAACCCTTCCAAATTGTAAATGAAGGGTGGGTTATGAGAAAAATACAGTAAGGAACTATAAATACGAAAATAAAGTCTAATAATGTTTGAGCATGAGGAGGGTGAAGTAAAGCTATACTGGAATCTCGTAATTTTGATTCATTTTGACTACTTAACTGTAACATGCGGTTTTTCTGGTACTATTCGCTTCAGCTTAAGTTAATAAGTGTCTTTATCTTCCTTAGTAAATGATATTTTTTGGTGAATTTTTGGCGAATTTTAGATATATTTTCATATGTCTGGAAAATATTTAGAAAAAAAGTAGGTCATAACAATCTCCTTTCATTACCTCATGTTTTTTCTGCCATATATCACAGCAGAGTTTTGTCACAAAAGAATACTGTGTAAACAAACTTTTAAAAGAATTACATCTAAATCACAAAATATCTTTTGAGAAATCCTGTGGCTTGATTTTGTTTCTGGTTTAAGACATGTCAGTATCTTCTTTTCCCAACACTGAAAATTCTTCTCTGTGGATAAAAGGAAGGAAGACCAAATCAAACACTTTGTGCAGCGTATTTTACTTCATTCAGAAAGATCCACTTGAAATTCAGAATAGCACTTCACATTTGATCACCTTCCACACTGCACAGGGTGTGCTAACATTTGTGCTTATGTAAGGAGCAGTTATATAGATGGGAATTAAGTATTTGATGTTTATTAATACAAACTAATACCCACATGATTCATATAAGACTACAACCAAATAAAAAGCTTCTGACATTTAGGGTTATATTCTGCCCACAGGGACACCAAATTTCTGCTAATGCACGAGTGCTTCTGGAGACAGTACTTGGTTCCATATTTCACAGAACTTCTGCTGACTGGCAACACATGAAAATGGGAGCATATTGAACTGTGTGCAGCAAGACTCATGTATTTAAGAGAGTCTTAATAGACACAAGTGAGAGGAAAATTGGTCTGAGAACACAAGGAAGACATAGAGTTGTTGCTTAATTTTACTAATTTAGTCATCATATTGGATCAAATAGGATCAAACAACTCAAAGGGTCAAAGTCCATCTTCAAAGGGAAGTCCTAATGGATAATATGAATTCCCTGGATGAAAATTAATTTGGACTTGGTTTGTGAAGTGTTTTCCAAGCATCTTAAAGGACAGGCTCTGATCCCTTTATTTGGCATGCTTTTGAAAAAAAGCTGTTACATTCAAAACAATTATCCTTATATTTTTGTGCGTAATATTGGATTCTATAAAAAGCAACAGTTTAATACATCTCTTTGCCGGTGGAAGGTCAATTTAAGCACAATATTTAATAGCATTTAATCCAATCTAGATTAGCATGCCAAGTGATGAAATAATAGGTAATTCTGTCTCCTCAAATATCTGGGCATTGAGCAAAATGTCTAGCAGGATTTCATTAAGTTCCTTTCAATGTCCAGTTTTCAGTTACTCAACAAATGTATTGCATTTTTTCATACGCTTATTAAAAGGTTGGAGGAAAGTATCTCTTTTATACTGTGCCTTATTGAATGGCAAATATTATCTTGGTCTTCTTACAGAACTCGTATCTGTAGTCTTTGGGATTATTGTTAACTCATTCCAGATAAGAGTATTTTTTAATATAGTAGACTCTCTATACTTTTAATAGAAAATGTAAATGTTCATTCCTTATCAAAAGTGTTCATTCGTAACATTTATATTTGATTTTTATGTCAATTAATTCTGTTCTTCAGAAAGACTTAATATTAGCACTAATAATTTTCAGTCTGGATGTAATCATTCTAAGCATAGAGAAAAGACATTTAGCTGAGTTTTTCATCTGTACATCTCTTTCTCCCTCTGCGTGCATGTTGCAGGTCCTGGGTGGATTCAAGGTGATAAGCCCTTGAGAGAACCATAATGTGATTATCTTGCAGAGAGGTGGTAGAATAAATAAGATTATCCATAACAAGCTTAGCTACTGATGAGTTCAAGCTGTGCTGATACACAAAGTCCTGACACAATTGTAAGGTAATAACAGAAAAAATACACGTTTGCAAAGGAGATAGTGCTGCTTGAACTGCAAAACCTTCCATGATTAATGCAAACTCACCTACAGCCTCTCTCATAGAAGCTTGACTGCATTTTCCATACTTCTTTCATAGACTATTCCAGGGCAAGCTTTAAGTCTCTTATGCATATAAAAATTGGTTTTATTTAAAGTGAGATTACTTCTAAATTTACTTATTTTTTGTTTGTATGACTTTAAGAGCGATGCAGCATTCCTTTGAGTTTGGAGTTGTGATCTGTATTTGCAAATTAATGATTTTGATAAATTGTGTTTATATGTTCATGTAGGTCATAAAAATAGACCAGACTGTTCTCCTAAACCATGAAGACACCAATAATGTCATCCACTCGTGTTACATGAGGGACAGAGGACATGATATTGAACTCATTTGTAGGTAATATCAATTTCTGACTCCTTCTTGCATCATCTGTGATTGACTCCAACAGTTCAGATACCTATTGCTCTTCTTTTCTCTTAATTACCCCAAATCCACAGAAATTAATGGAAAAATTGTTGTTGTGAACACTAATCTAATCTGCAATACATAATTTAGCCTTTTGAATAAAAAGGAACATATGTAACTGTGTTCTCTCATGTACCATTGTCAAGCACCAAGAAAGTTTATTATGGTTTGTTTTCTAATAGGGCTGTTGTGAAAAAAACTCCAGCATATACAGTAATTAAAAGGGTTTTTGAGTAAAAATTGTACTATTTCAATATGAAAAAAGCAAAAAAGTTTTCTAATCCAAGGTTTTCAAGCAGTAACAACAGATCCAGCTTGCAACACCTTGATTTTCAGAAGCACGGTTTGTAGGTTTATTAAGACCATTGGTTATTTTGTCATATCACAGTGCAGGAACTCAAAGGCAGGAGGAACTTCTGGCTAAAGAATGTAGTTTAAGATAACCCGTTTAGAGCCCAAAAAAAGGCTCCAGATCATAATAAAATCTATATTTTCTAAATGATATCTAGGGTAAGAGACATTTTCTGAGATGAGAATGCTTTGGGCTATTCACTGCCTCGTGCCAAGGGAAGAAAGTATTTTAATTAAAAGAACCAGTGGCTTGAAGGCTCAATTAAGAGCAGAAAACCAACACCAGATATTTGTATATTATTAATATGCAACAGGTAAAATTAATACAGTTTCTAACTCTTTAGTGGAAGGGTCTGAAATAAATACCTAGGAAGACAGTAAAACATGTGGGTAAGAAAAAAAGACACATGAAATACATTGATCAATTATTCTGTAGAGTTTAGTTCTTAAAAAAGAGAAAGTATAAAGAAGTCAACATTTATCTGGACAGAAAGAAGAGACCCTAATGATACTTCATTACAAGTTTTATCTCCTAGAGCTTCTTTCTATTCAAAAAACAGCAGAAGAAATTTCTAAACTTTACATGTATTTCATCACAAGTTGTTAGATATCGCCAAGTTACTAGATAGCAGCAAGAACTTTGTCATTGATGATGTATAATTTAAATAGGAATCATTTTGATTTCAGGCATTTGTAACGCCAGAACTCTTCAACAGCCTCAATAACCTGGTGGAACAATGATTTTATTACAGAAGTAAAAAGATTTACTTTATAGATTAGATTTTTTTTTCCCTGTAGTGTATGCTTTTATAAGCAAGTCTCTAGTCTGCATATAGGAAAAAGTACTGATCTTACATAGGTGAACCTTTTTGTGTAACTGTGGAATTGAATTCACAATGTTATGTTTCTTTCTTAAACCAAAGCTAGGTTGTTTGGTTTTGGTTTCTTTTGGGTTTGGGGTTTTTTCCTCAGTAAATAACAACATATGAATTTCTCTAGCAATCAACAGACACATAGGGCAAACCTCAGTTGTTATTGCTTTTTTCTGACTATTTGAAATTCTGTCTTCTGATCCCATGAGAAATTGATGTTTTTCTAAAATCATCATTAATAATTAATAATTTTAATAAAAACTTCTTGTAGAAGGGAGGTAAGTGTAGAGGAACATTCCTTTTTTTTGCTGTATTGCTGTGTGAACAGGGAACTGGGACGATTCTCTCTTTCTAAAGTGGTAAGTAAAAGTAAAAGCCTTTAAACAGTTCACAGTAGAAACAGAATTTAAAATATTTGCACACGTGTATGTTATTTTTGGTTGTTGTTTAAAAAGGTGCACTGGAAGCTGTATGAGGCAGCTATATATATCCTTGCAGCTAATTTTAGTGCAGGTGGGCTCAGAGTCAGACCCCTCTTGTTCAAAGGAGCAGGTGAATTTCTGTTGGCAGACCACGACAGAGTCTGTGGATGTGCCTGTTCATTAGTGTCTGCAGAGAAATATGTGGCCGTGTAGACAATCAGCATCCTTGGTGAGGTTACATAGCTGCCACCTGGTACTCTAATGAGATGGAAGGCAATTAAAAATAATTACCACCGCAAACTCATTAAAATTCCGTAGGTTTGTTCAACTCTGGCCCCTCATAAGTGCTGCAGAACATTTTAGTGTAACTCAAAAATTACAGTGAAACTCAATGATATTTTAAAGCAGGGATTGAGAGGGAGTATGAATCTCAAAGGTTCATTCCAAGGAAGATATTTAAGAGCTACAAACCACCATGGCATAGTATTGAGAAAGTTATCATTTCAATATTGTGGGAGTGTCAGGAGTTTCACCATCAAACCAGATCTGAAGGTCTTTCTGTGTAGTGTTCTGAGGTTAAAATTTTTGGATTTGCGTGTACATATATTTGTACTGAGAGGCTTGAAAATAAAACTATCAGGGAGCTTTTAACTTTTCAAGGCAACATCAAAGACCATAAAATGCAAATGTTAAAAATGGAAGAAGAAACATATAACTTGCCACAAAATGTCTTCTGTAGAGTTACTCACTAGTGATGTCATAAGAGAATTATCTGAGCTTTTTGGCATCTGTAGGAGGTCTCTGAGTCCAGTGGCAATGGGAAAAGGATGTTCTTTCCAGGCAGGATTGGCTTTTAAGCAGCTAAGCAGTAAGTGAAGACACAAGGCAGGAACTCTTGGAGAACAGTGCACTTCCTGTGGGGGATTTTTTTGAGGACCTTGTGCAAATAATGCACTGGAAAAATCATGAGGCTTTTACTGATAGGGCTCTTTAACAAGGCCATTCACTCTAGAATTTAAAGGCATTATGCAGTTCCACTTCTGGCATTCATAGTCAGTCCCATAGTCTCTGCTAAAACAAAAAGGCAGATCTCCAGGCCTAGAGGAATGAAGTTGGGTGTCAGTAACAAGATCTTAGAAATGTGGAAATTAATTGTTTTGATTTTTTTCTGTATTTTTATTCTAAATCATTCAACTCGACAAGAAATAAAGTATGGTGTACTTTTCACAGTATCCATAGCCTGCATAAAATCTGATGCAGAAGTGAGAATTTAGCGTATAGATACGAAATTTGTACCTATACAAATGCTTGCAGAGATGCAGTTTTGAAAATGAGACATTTAAGAAGATTTTAAAGAAGAAACAACCAATTATTCCCCACAGTTAATAATGAAATGAGCTTTAATAACTACGACATTTTGGTGCTGCACAGTAATCTGGAGTTTTGTGGCAGCTTCTGGGAGGCATCTCTCTGCTGGGATGCCTCTTTCCAGAGAGCTGTCAAGTGTCTGGTATGATAAGGACCATTTGTGCAAAGGAGGAAAAGAATCAAGATCAGAGAGGTTAGAGGAGAAGGAATGGGAGTTTTGCCAACGCTGAAGAAGGAGGAGGCCTGGGTTGGGTTTTACTGAAATCTAGCTGCACACTTCTTGCATCCCCTTACACAAGATGTTGAACTTCTGGCCTTTGGTTTTCTAAAGATAAAATGCAAATGAATAACCAATTGGAATGTGACATAAATTAAGAAAGCTGCAGGTAAATTTCACATAATTCACCCTCTATTCTGGTAGAGGTCACTGCTGTAAAGTTGGTGGTGGTATGATCAATTATGACTGGGATGGTATAGGATTCTGTAAGAAATGTCATTTTTTAACTGAAATTCAATCTAGATACATATTTTCACTTCCCATTATTTGAGAAATACTATACTGCTGTGTGACGAAATGCCGTATCTTAAACCAGAAGTTTTATAGGCTAATATTCAATAGCAAAAATGTTCAGATTTTAATTCCTCATTGTCTTAGTCATAATTTTCCTTCACATCTCTCCATCCTTATGAAAGAAATAAAGGCAAAACATGTGCTAGGTGATTGATTTTTTTTTTAAGGGCTCTTATCTAATTTTCTGCCTATTTCAGAGTCAATTATTAATGATGGCACTATTATTTTTGGCTTTTCTTCTTCTTATAACTGTGTTAGTGTCTGTATTAGCAGAGACAAGCCACCCTACTGCAAAAGTGTGCTGTCATTTGTCATTACAGAGGACAATAGTTACACTCTTTAACAACTGTGTGTTCTGTCATAGTTTTATAGGCATCAGGTATATAATCATATGCTGTGTTGTGGCAGCCAGGAAGGCAGTGCAACACATCAGCAGGAGAACTGAAATGGCCTTCAGCAATTTGTGCAAATTCAAACAGTGAAATACTGCTTTCTGTGGGCCTTTTGTATTTATATTCAAAATGTTGCAGCACAATAACAATAGTTGAACACAGTCAGAGGTCTAATGAATTAGATTTTTCCTTGGCTCTGTTGAAAACACATTTAGCAGTTTCAGCAATGGCAAGCCCATCTCATTAAATTAAGTGCCTCAGCTACCAGTGCCAGCAACACTTCATAAGGCTTATGGACTAAAGTTTTTGGGATATTGCTAGTCTGGCACATGTCCCAAAGAGATGATCATCTGCTTTGTAGAGAACCACTATCAGATGCAATAAATATTTGAGGATCACCAAAGGTAGACAGCAGGTTTGTGCATTGAGGTGAGGGAGGATGAAAAATGTGAAAAGTTTTCTAGATTTGTCCCTAGAATATTTTTATACTTTTATTCAAGATAAATGTTCATTTAATATAGGGACACATGTCATTGCTTTTATTCACCCTAGGATATAATCCCATTGGTTTAAGCTGTATTCATCTCACAGCAAAGTGCTCTTCTCTGTTACTCTAAAGAGAGGAATTTATCTTTACATCATCTACAGTATAAATATATTTGAAAATGCAGACCCAAACCTATTTCAGAAGTATTCCCATGGTTTTCCATCAGATGAACTGTTAAGGCAGGGCATCAATGGAGTGCAGAGTGCTGAGTGAAGGTGCCCAGGGTGTGGTGGGGGCTGCTGGGCAGTCTCTGAGAAGTGGCCGGAGCTGACCTGTGCTGGACACAGAGGAGGAGGTGACCCAGGGGCCAGAGCAGGGGTTCCCCTGTGATTCCTGGAGAAGACCATGATGGAGGAGGCATTTCCCTGCAGCCCATGGAGGACCACAGTGGAGCAGATCTCCATACAGCAGCCCTTGGAGGATCCCACACCAGAGCAGGTGGATGTGCACTGAAGGAAGCTGCAGCCTGAGGGGGACCCCACAGAGAGGAGCCCACCCAGGAGCAAGTTTTCTGGCAGGAAAAATGGGAGATCCATGCTGGAACAGTGTGTTCCTGAAGGACTAGGGCCCAAGGAAAAGGATCTATACCGCAGCAGTTTGTGAAGAACTGTAGCCTGTGGGAAGGACTCATGTTGGAGAAGTTCGGGGGGAAAAACTAGACAAAATCAAGCTTGAATATCTTTTCAGTATCCTGATTTTGCCAGTGCCTTTTACCAAACTGCACCAGAAGAAACAGATGTAAACACATAAAATGCTCAGATCTTCTCCTACTTTCCAGCCACCACATCATCATGATAAACTAATAGTTAGACTGTCCTCAAACTTAACTTCAAGCCATATTTCTAAACTTGCTTATTTCTAAATGACGAGTCCTTTAAAGACTATTTTAAAAGATTTAGGCAAATAAATAGGAATTTGCAAAATACAACCCGCAGCAGATGAAAACAGCCTCCTGGTTTCCCACAGAAAATTTGAAATGGGCATGTTTACTTAATTTTTACATGCTCTGTGGACTTGTAATTTAATTGTAGCAAAGCATTTCCCTCCATTCCCAACCCCCAGCCCTGCTGTTCTATTTTGTTCCCAACCAGTCCTCTCTTCAAGTGACAAATAGCTTATTTACTCACATCAGGAGGTGAGGTATCTCAGTCATCATTTCTCCTTGCTCGAGGATAATCTTTGTATCCAGGAAAGTACTGCAAACATTCATTTATGGATGTTGCAGTTTGAGGGGACTGTCTACGTCCCGCTGAAGCTGTCACACGCTGAATGATAAATAGCTGCAAAAAAAGACAGAAAAATGACTGTTTCTCTACAGCCTAGGAGCTATCTTCTCATTCTTGGATAGGATCATCTTTTTTCATTGAAAATTTTGCTTTTTCATAGCAAATATTCAGCTTTTTTTGTTGTTTTTTTTAATGAAAGTAGTAGTATCTTTAGACAGAGCAGAAATTGAAAGGCAGAGAGATTAGAAATATGCTGTAGATACAAGTCCTAGATGCAGATGGTTGAACTGGTTTTGCCCACTCTCTGAGCTGGCTGAAGTTGAAATACCTTTCATCCAAACATAATTTACAGACAACAGTGTGGGGGGAGTGCTCAGCAGTAATTTGCCTACCAGCTTTGCAGAAGGTGGGGGACATCTGTCATGTTCCTAACCTCTCTGTCTCTCTAATCTTATCAACTTTTTTTTTCATAGTATTTAAAACCTCCTTTAATTTCTAGTATACTTATACAATATGCTCTATATACAATATTTATATAGAGGAGACCAACACCTAAGGTGATAGACGATAGATGTGATAGATGAACATTATCAGTTAATTTGAAAATTTGATCCACATTTAAGCCTCATAGAGAAAGTTTCACTGTGAGTACAGTAGAGAAAGGAGATGAAAAACATGAGGAAAAAACTGTTTAGCCAAATTGTTTTTGCTGAAATCTCTTTTATTGTCATAGAATCACAGAACCACTGAATGGTTTGCGTTGGAAGGAGCTTTAAATATCCTCCACTTCCAAGCCTCTCTGCGACGAGTAAGGACATCTTTCACTAGACCAGGTTGCTCAGAGCTCCATCCAGCCTGGCGTTGAACACTTCCAGGGATTGGGCATCCGCAGCTTCCCTGGACAAACCTGTGCCAGTGCCTCACCACCCTGACCGTAATGAATTTCTTCCTAATAACTAACCTAAATCTGCTCATTCAGATTAAAACCATTATCCCTTGTCCTATCACTACGTGCCCTTGGAGTAAATCCCTCTCCAGCTCTCTTGTAGGCCTGCTTTAGCTACTGGAAGATGCCATAAAGTCTCTCCAGAACCTTCTCTCCAGGCTGAACAATCTCAGCTCTCTCAGCCTGTCCTCACAGCAGAGGTGCTCCAGCATTCTGAGCATCTTCGTGGTCTCCTACAAACAAAATTAAATTGCCTCACAAGGTAGAATTTTTCTATAGAATAGTCTATCTAATCTGCTCATTAAGAATGTGTTTACATGACAGCAAGAAAGGTGACAACAGCCCTATATTTACATTTAAGGAGGCTACAATGTCAAAAGAATGCTTAAAATGAGTGGTTGTATAGTGCTGAGCAAAACTAAGAGAAGCCAAGAAACAGACACAGAACAGAACACACCTTTGCTCCCAGTAAAATCACTGGCATATTTCCATTGATTTCCAGGAAGGAAATGTTGGTATTTTATACAATTCCATTCATTACACTTATAAATCTGTAATTTTACTTGAAATGTCAAAAGTGATGTCTCTGGTTTTCATTTTGTTTTTCTTACGTTGTCTTGGCAAAGTAGGAACTATTCTGGCTCCAGTTAAAAACCTAAAAATGCCCATCACAAAAAACACTTTCCCAAAACTCTTCTTTCCATCAAATGTATTTGTTCTAGTATTTCACACCGAGGGAATGATGACTTCATAGACTACCTGGATACTTGTATTCTGCAATACCAGAATTACAGATTTCTATCCTGATTGTTCCCTGATTTCACACCAGTCTTACTGACAAAAGGATTGCTTTCATAAATACAGCAGCTGATCGACAGCAACTGTCCACTGTGAATTCGTTTAGCCCATGGCAAATGTAAAATAAATTGAGTTTTCTTAGCCTTCTTTCATGCTAACTTAAATTATGCTGCATTTGCCACAGGCTAAGAGCATTCAAATAGATATTTATTGTGGATTTGCCAGCACATGGTAACTTCTCACCCCACAGCAATGTGGCTGCTTGAGGTCTCAGGAAGAGAAGTTTTAATGTTGCAAGTTCTGACATTAAGCAATAAAATTAATAAATAAATAAAATTTCTGCATCATTTTGTGGAAAGTGGATACAGAAGCTAAGCTGGCCTGAGATCAAATACAAGACCATTTAATTAATGAATAAAGGGAGGCAGACAAAAGTAGGTCTCAATTTAGAAATCTTTTAAAAGATGAAGTTGCCTTATTTAGATTGTCAAAGTCAATTTTGAATGATTGTCCAAAACTCTTAATGAAATGCTTTCAGAAACTTTGGTTATATTGCCCTTAGAGAAAGTACAAGTTCCATGATTGTTTCTGACTTCACAAAAGTAGTCTGATACCTTACAGCATAACTTTAGGCATTACTCTCCTAGAGCAGTAGCTTCTCTAGAACTCTTAGATAATGCTTGACCTTGATGTATTTGAGAAGACAATTTTATGTCGAATTTTATGATTTAAAAATCCAGTATTTTAATTGAAAACCGTAACATCAATTTACTAATCAGAGAAATACTTCTTTAGGAAAGATTTGCAATCAGATTTTATGTAGACTTGTAAAAATCCACCACACCTTTTATGTGAGATAGGATAAAATAGGATAGGATAGGATAGGATAGGATAGGATAGGATAGGATAGGATAGGATAGGATAGGATAGGATAGGATAGGACAGGACAGGACAGGATATTTTGGCTGGACAAGACCTACAGTAATCATCTAATCTAACTGGCCAATTTGGGGATAACCAAAGCAGATCTTCTCCCCCTTTGCATTTTAATAACATTACTTTTATTTTATATCTTGAGTGTGCAGTTTAATTAGCTTTAAGCATGATCAAATATCTGGAGATCTATACTAAACTTCTTGTTTATTTAACCACTGTTTAAAAAACAGCTTACAGAAATTTAAAGAGTTCTAAAGCAAGACAGTCAACCTTTGTCAATACTGCCATTGTAAAATGCTACCCTTTGGCTAATCTCTTTAAAATTGGGAAAGTGAGAGTAGAGAAGGAGAACAAAAACAAATCTCAGAGTCTCCCCTAAATGCCTAGAGAATTGTGTGGTGAAATTCAAGCCAGTTAACAGGGTCTTTGCTGCAAGTGCTCACATTTGTATATTCTGAGTTATGACAGACCAAAAGAAAGACTTGGGTTCACCTACAGAGAACTGGAGGCTTTTACACAGTACTTCATGGGCTATTCCTGGTTTTAATCAGTAGCATGTCGGGTGATGAAACAAGCAGTCTACTTGCATAAGGGTTTTTTAAGAGTAAAATGATGAGACCTGAAGCCTAATCAGTGTGCCTCTAAGATTTATCCTTTTAATAATGAAAATTAAGTGGTGCTTTTGCCATACCTAAGTTCCCATTTTGATAAATCTTAAAGCAGACAAGATTTTTCTATGTTGTTTCATCATGCTTGGATTTGGTATTTAGCACAGCTTATCTGCAATACACCAGACTCATTTCACAGCTATTTTTACTTGGTAAAAAAAAATTAAAGCAGAAAATTTTTGAATGTTGGTTTCAAGAGAGGGATCACTGTCTTTAACTCTCACAGTAGCCAGCAGTGACTTGGGGTCAGTCAGCTAATTTGCCCATCAGGCTTGTTTTCACACAGAGGTGAATTTGTTTTCTCATGAAATACAAGATTGAAGCTCTGCTTTTGCACCAATACAAGTGACCTTATCAGGTTTGAGGTTATAGCTCCCTGTATTTTAAGTTGAGTGGTATAAAATAGCTCAAGAACCATCAAAATATTCTTAATCTATAGGTACTTGCTCGAATTTCTAAAGAATTGCACAATGTTCTATTCAACTCTGGTTTACTTTTAAGGCTCAGTCCCAAGCTGCAAGGCTAAAGTCTTCACAATTTAAAACGTGTGTAAGACAGTCTTGATCAACCATGGGATGATTCATAAGCATCATATGTATTCCTTTTGGGCTTTGGAATTTTGTGGTATTCAGAGTTTATCTAGGATTTTTCTTGAAGAAGAAAATGTCATCATTTACATGTGGCATAGACCAGCACATGTCAAATAACACGAGCTGATCCTGTGTTTATGCTAAACAAACATGTTTCCTTTCCTAAAAATAGTCCAGTGCACTTCTGCCACCAGCTAGACAGCCAGGGACTCTCCCTGCAGCTGACTCAGATCCTTTTTTCACTGGCCAACAGGCAAAATCTTCTTTTTTTTACTCCAGCTGACCAGCCAGGGCCTCAAATCCCCACACAGTCCAGTCCAAGAAATGTGAAATGCTGAGGATGCCTCACACTTCTTGCTGAATTAACTGTGATTGCTCAAGTCGTGAAAAAATCCTTTGCAAACCCAAAATATCACACTGTTAAACATGTAAAAGGTTGTATTTTAAAGAAATTAGTGATACAAGTGGGAACTTGAGGAATTTCAGCCATTAAATCTGCAGTCACTCCTTTGTTTGGAGATGTGGTGTGTTTATACCTGCTTCCCTTACAGCCCCTTAACTGAATGGCAGATATCTGTCAGCTTTCCTTTAAAATTAAAAGCCACCTGGATAGTACAGCAGAAATGCAAAACTCACACATTTAAACACTGCAAATTGAAGAGGTAGTCAGGGAATTTGCAGCATTTACTTAGTTTTTCCCCTTAGAAGCAGGAAGAAAGTCTAACCTCACAAAATCCATTTTCGAAACTCCTTTTCTATGACATCCTGTTTGCAAATTCTAGTAGCAATTCTGAAATTTAACTAAGCTGTCTCACAGTTTTCAGACACTTTTTGCCCATCAGATCTCAGTTTTCCCATCAACCACAAGTTTAGGTGTCTCCAGAAATGTCATTTGTTGTAATCAGACACTGATATTTCTCAGCTTTGGTGACTTGACCTTATCTGGCTGCCAGAAACTCTCTCACCCTATCATCAGCAAGATGGGGAGGAAATATGATGGAAAAGCTCAAGGATTAAAGTAAGGACAGGGAGATCACTTACCATCACTGGCAAAACAGATTCCACTTGGGAAAATTAATTCATTGCCAATTTATAACAGAGTGCGAGAAATAAAAACAAAACTAAAAAAACCTTCTCCCCAGCCCTCCTTCTTCTCAGTCTCAACTTCACTTACAGCTTTTCTTCCTCCTCCCCTCTGAGAGGCACAGAGGTGTGAGGAATGGGGCTGGAGGTCAGCTCGTGGTGCTTTCTCTCTGCCACTCCTTCCTACAGCCCCAGTTTGGGGTCTTTCCCAAGGCAGACCTGAACCTGAATAGGAAATGTAGGTAAAATGCAATTTCTAATTTCTAATTAGAAGCCCATCTGGTCTGAGGAGCAAAAGTGATATGCAGTAGTACTTGGATAGATTGATGCTAACCCAGAAATAAAACCTGGAAATTTTGGAGTAAATGATTAACTACCAAATATTCACTTTGAATGCTGCTGCAGAGAAGGCCCAATTCTATGGAAAAAAAAATGGCAAAGATGATACTAAGCTTATGTGACTGATAAAAGTCATTGGTGTATAGTGGCAGGCAGTAGGGAAGTCCCTCACTGCCTTTGTAAATGTATACTAAAGAAATTGCTAACCATGGCAAAATCTCAGCTTTGCACAGAGGAGAGGGAAAAGACAGATGGACCTGAAATGATCAATGTAACACAAAAAGTAAAGTCAGTCATCAGAATTCATTCTCTGTATGAATGAGAGACAAAGCCAGGGTTTCTAGTTTGTATTGGAATATAAGTTGTGTTTAAAAAATATTTCTGCCAAGTGTTGCCATACTACTTACTTAAAATCAGTTAGGGTTTTTTTTCTTGGGGGGTAAGCAGACACAGTTCCATCCTTTTTTGTGTTCCTTCACGTTCCTCGTTTTCATCATATTATTTTCATACATGATCCCTTCTGGATCTAAAAGCAATTTTCAGTAACATACGTGTGTTTTCATATATCCCTTAAGTCATCTCAGGAGTGAACATTTAATTTTTCACTCCTTCTGTGAAGATGTTCTGTGCACAGCACATTGTCACAGCTCTGCTGGTTAGCATAGCTTTTTCCAGTCACCTTTTTCCAGTCACCTGTATTGAAGTCTATGTGTATTTTTGGATTTCTATGTTAATATTGTCCAGGCTGCACCTAGACAGTAGATGGAGGGGAAGGAGAATGGGGAAGGGGAAAGGTCAGGCTCTTCCTCAGGAAAGATTCACTGCAGAAGCTTCTCACTTTGCTGTCTCTATTTAGACAAAAATAATAAAAAGCTCAGTTCCTTTTACTTCCAAACTTCTTTCTGAACTTTGTCCCCACCAAAGAAGACAGGCCCATCTGTATTTTATGTTGCAATTCAAGAGACAAGCTAATTATTCCATTATTGTTAACCATTGTCACGTTGGGTTTTTTTTGCTGATGGAAGAACCAAGGGCAATATTTCATTGTGTTAAGCTGGCATTGTACAAATAAAGATTGTAAATATTATCACTTGAATAACAGATAAGGCAGCTGCAAAACCAGGAAATACAGCCAAAGTACCTAGAGGAAAAATATTTATTATTTTCTACAGGGATAAAATATTTATTTCTTCTGATTGAGCAGTGCCAGTTTGGCCTCTGGCACTGTTTAGGCCATATCCAATGTGGCTGATGGAGGAGCACACAGTTTTTAAATGAAAAGGCAAAAGCTACCTCTCACCATATCAGTCCAAACACTTGGGGATTTGAGTACTGGGACACATAGAGAAGTATATTTACTGACTTCAGTGCAGCCTTAGAGCATAGATTAAGACTTCAGAATAAACTAAAATATAAATGTTGGCATTCTTTCCTTCAGAAGTCTACCTTAATTAGATGTTAATTTTGTTCCTCTTTTTTCTATGCAAATTTTCACATGAATCCAGCTTAATTTTTTATTCACACTGTAACAAGAGTTACATAAAAATAGATTTGAGTAGCTGATAATTGCAAATTAGTTAATAATCATTCCTAATAATGGATAGAATTAATTGCAATAAGCTACCTAGAGAATCAAGGTATTAGTGGATAGATATATATACTGAACTCTACACATTAAAACGAGGTATTGTATGGTATTGCTGAGAAAAACTCTTCCTGAAAAAGGTTGTATGTCATGCTTCTATAAATCAGACCTAACTATTATCCTGATGCCAGCCTAATGTAGTGATAACATTTAAATAAATGTTGTTCATATATCTTCAATCGTATGGGAAGCTATGTGTCTCCAGTCTGAGAAATATTATGACCAAAGTGTCAAAAGAACAATACCCTTGTTTTCTTACAAAGATAAGGTAAGATTTGTATTCAATTCACAACACATCCAACACATGGAAAAAAAAGAAATTAAAGGACAAAAAAAAAAAAAGAAATTAAAGGAGAACAAGAAACTGTGAAGTACTGATATAAATATATTGTACTTATGAGAGAAAAAGGTACAAAATCAGTAGGAGTATATGTGGAAGTTAAGTACTAATAGTTAACTTGAAAGCCATTTTAACATTATTAATTCTATGTGTATCTCTCTCTCTCTCTATATATATATATGTAGGTATATGTATATATATATATATCTCTTTTTTAGACATTTAAGTGTTGCTTCATGAAAAAATCCTGTGCTGGCATGAATGTGTGGTGGGTTTAGGAAAGTAAAAAGTCTAAATCACATCTGTCCCACCGGGCACTATATTGGTTACACTGTTTTCAGTCTCTGTGAGGATTTGTGATCCTCATGGTCAGTGAGAATCTAATTGAGCTCAGTATTCTGCAGAAACTTGCACTTAACACAGAAATTCATTTCCATCCTTTATTTAATTATTTTGTATAATTTAATTTTGTATATTTGTATATTGTTTGAAGGGTAAGGGAAATAGCACCTGACAGCAGCTGTGCCCAAAAGCTTCACCAGAAAGGAGAAGTTCTGTAATGCCTGAGAAAGGTTGAAATACTGAATGCCTTTATCAGCCCAGAAAAGTGATAAGGTAGCAAGATTGTGTCACTTGAAGATGGCTTATCCTCAGATCCCCCACACTTAATTTTTTTATTTAGTTGCTGGTACTTGATCCAGCCATGTTTTAAATAGCTCATTAAAAAAACTATTTTCTTTTTTTAGAGCAGAAATTTCACTCATGGTATCAAGAAAATTAAAATGTAGTTCCTGCCAATTGCATTTCTCTTCTCCCTGTCTCTTTTGGCTTAGTTGTCCAAATCATCCTGGCTCATAATTTTTCCTTCTGTGTGCAAGATTAGAGAGCTTTACAGCTAATTAATTGCTACAGATTCCAGTAGCCTGAGGAAGTATCTATTTTTAAATCTAGTTTCATATACCTGGTTCTGTATACATAACCATACATACACATAAATATGGATACATATAAACATGTAGGTGGATGTGGTGTGGGGTTTTTTTTTCTTTGTTTGATTGGTTGTTTGGTTTAGAGGGTTTTTTTTTGTTTTGGTCTTTATTGATGTTTGAGTTACTCCCTAACCACAGCCAGCTGAAAATTATGGAAATTTTATGTTTGATTTTAGTAGTTTCCTCACACAAGTCATACCTGAAGTGACTGATAAAACTGAAGAGCAGATTCATCTTATTCTGCATACTAAGCATAACACAATAAATGCTGAGCTAATCAGGTCACTATAACTTTCCTCAAGTTCATAGATTTTTTTCTTCCAGACACTGATATTCTTTTGAATCTCTAGATAAAATATACTGGAGGAAAGGCAAGCTGTGGGTCAGTGCTCCAGAGCATGCTAAGAGCATTGCTAGCATGTTAGTCCTTGTTGGGAATTTATACCCTTATGAAGAGCCAAATTCATTGAAGCTTTGAGGTTGTTTTATAGTCCTGTTTTAATCCATTTTCCTCCTTTCTTCTTCTGGTCTTGGGAATATCGATTGCCTTTTGCAGACCATACATAGTCTCTACAGTGGAAGAGCTGTGAGGCCATTTCTTAACAAACTTCAGGACATAGAGCACGCTCTTGGGACTTAGCTGTTTCAAAACCAGTGATTGCAGTCCTTAGACTTCCTTACTTTTCAGACCAGAGTCCTTCCAGAGGTTTCCCTATTTTCCTCTGACATGCAGGGCTTCTTCAGACAGGGCATGTTGGTGCATTTCTGTGGTGGAAGGAAATTAAATTTGGTTTGGAGGATTTAATGGCATCAGACTCAGACAGAAAGCACACTTTGAGAATCATGTGTGATCACTGCAAGTGATCATAGACTAGACCACACATGAAATTGGAGAGACAGTGTTGTTTCGAAGACTCCTTAGGTGTATATATATCTCCTTTGATAATAAAAGTATGAGTGAAATATTTGGGCAGTGAACAGGCTCCCCAGAGGAGTGGCCACAGCACCAAGCCTGACAGAATTCAAGAAGCATTTGGACAATACTCTCAGGTCCTGTGCAGGGCCAGAAGTTGGATTTGATGATCCTTGTGGATCTATGCAGATTTTATGATCCTGTGATTGCCTTTAATGGCTCAGCTCTCTATCCTGCTTAAAATGCTTCATGCCTAAACGTATTTATGATTCTTTTCTCCTTAATCTTTTTTTAATGACCTCTGAATGGTTTTTGACACACCTCTAGTACAAGGAAATAATTGAAGATACATATTAATCTCTTTGATATACTGCAGAAGTGGAAGTTGATTTTAAGTAAATTAACTTATGAATTGAACTCGACTGTTTAATTGAAGGCAGCTTTGAGTAATTGTTATTATTATTATTATTATGATTATTTTATTATTGTGAGTCTTTGCTCCTAATGGTGATAGAGTCAGATGTGGGACCAAAATTTTAAGTGATGAAGTAATTCAGGAAACTGAAATCCCAACTAGAAATATGACATATACTATTATGTATAATGTTACTATCAGGCTCCAGTGTTGAGAACAAGGAACCCATCTGCAAACAATTTGTATACCCCTGGGTAGGCATGATTAAGACATGATTTGTTTTGGCTGCAGTCTAACCTTTCCTTGCAGAAATCATAGCTTTAAACACAATCTGATAGCCTGTAACCTCTAAAAATCAAAATAGATAAAATAATACTTATGTGGACAGTGGGAAGATAAGCATTCAAACTAAATTATTTTTCATGGCCTTATTTATTCAATGTAGTCGAAGAGAGAAGCTCTTTTGTTTCTGCACAGAAGCAAAAGGAACCAGATTTCATTCTGATCCTGGCATATTTGAAAAGAAATAGTTTTAGAATCTCTGCTAATTTCTTAACGGTCTGCTCAGCAGAAATCATTCTTGCTGATGCTGCATGCCATTTTAATGGTTTATGGAGTCACTGAACTTAATCCAAAATTCATTTCCACGATTTTTAATTCATTTTTTTTGCAGAACACAAACTACTGGTCCTACCAACCTGATCCATGCTTTCTCTCCTTTTCCTAATGTGAAAGGAGAGGAAATCACTCACAGATACTTTGCTTTTATGTGTCATATTGCTCAACATGAAAACAAAATATCATTAGAAACTATCTGAAACTGGAAAGTCAGCACTTACTAGAGCCAACACAGGCATCTATTGCACTGGCACATCTATAGAGAACATTCATCAAAACTTAGAATGTCTATGAGATATAATCACTCGAGTATTTGTATTTCTGTCTGGGTTTACTTCAGTGAACACCTGTTTCACAGCAACTGAGGCTGCCTCTGTTAGAGAAGCTTTATATTCATATGGTGCTTTCAGGATTTGGACTGACTTATACAGTGAAGAAACCCATTATCTGCCAATATTTCAATAGGTCATCCCTCACAGTCCCAGACTATTTCTTCTTGATGTGCTAGGTTTCATCTCCTTGCAACTGTAAACTGAAAATCCTCCTCAGGAAAGACCAGAAATTTCCCATTAAGTAGTGCAGAATCCAGTTTTCTTCATTAGGAAAATACTCCAAGTGTTATTTCTTCCCTATTAATGACATATTGAAAAGCTTTGTACCCAGCACACTCGTACCTTCTAGCAAATGTCTACGTCTTTCTATAATATTATTGGAATATTTTAGAAGTCAAATAGAGAGTGTTTGCATAGAGCTCAATTACTTGGATTTTTTTTTTATTTTTATGAACATCTTAGCACTGAACTTTGCCAATTACTTTAGGACTTACTGACTTCAATACATTTTTCATAGTTCAATATGCAAAGTTATTCTTTGAGACAATTCTGTATTTAGAAAGAAGTGAGTCACTGGTACTCTAAAGATACGAACAGGGTGTTCGTTGGACAAGAGGATGAAAGAATTTGATTAAGGCATACCAATTTAATTAGAAAACTACTCCAGGAACAGAAATAGAACTGTTTTAAAATCCCCTTCTCATTTACAGTCCATTGAGAACAATAACGTCCTCTAACAAAAGGCATAGAATTCTCCAGAAAGTGTCTCTAGGTCTGCCTGGTTTTCATATATTGCCAGTATCAGTGAATGACTGCTGGCTGGTTTTGCATGTCTAAGTGTCTTTTCTCATTGAATTAGTGAAGAGATGTCAGTAGATTTACAAAATATGTCTGTTTTAATGTAATTCAGTGCTCCTGACAGATCTGAATTCTTTTCCATGCCACCATGCTGTTGCCAGTATGGAATAATATGAGAGTATTTAATCTTTGGGCATTAAGATCCAAGTACAATTAGTTAATAGGTATAAATGAATGCAGCTATTATCTTAGCCCACAAGATTTTGGCAACCCAGGTGGGTGCCAGGGCTCTGGATTTGCAGTGCTGTCACATTTCAGGATTCCAGGGCTTTCAGTGTTGGAGGCAACGCATTGCCTGCACAGTCCCTATTGGTGTTTTTTGTTCAATTGCAAAATATTTTTTAGGAATAGGGAGGAGGCTGTAGCTTGAATATTCCCTGGACAGGGTTCTCCATGGCACACTGACTGCAGGAGGGGAAATTAGTCTTCTGAACACAGCCTTTCTGCCCTCTGTCCTTCATCAGATCACAAAATGTAACCCAAACTGTATAATGTGAATGCAAAATATCATTTTTCCTTGCAGAAGTGATGGATGCTCACCAAGGCACTGCTCTCTGTTTCCAGCACGGTTGTACGAGTAACTGGCCCCCTAAGAGCCATGAGCTGAAATGTCTCAATCCCTTTAAGACTCTCTTTCCATTTAAGAGCACCTGAGAGTCCTGCTCAAAGTATATTAGCAAGTTGATTAAATTCCTCTCCGTTTCTCTCAGACAATGCCCTTAACTGCTTCTGTTGGTTTACTGCATTAAAGGCTCATCAGAGTTATGGCTCCTGGCTCAGTATTAATCACCCCTGCAGGGCTCTCGCGGGGTTCGCTGGCGACGCCAACGCGCTCCTGCTGACGCGGTTTGTGCAGAAGGTCAGTGCTACCTTTATTGCACTGGCATTTGCAGGACTGCAGCCCTTTCCCACGATTTTTGAAGTGCCAAGGACATGACACAACTAATTTGATGCACGAGAACTGTCTGGTTTTAAGACATCTACATGTCTTTAAGGCACCTGCAGCTTCACAGATCTGTTAGACTGTTAAAAGAAATCATTATTCGCTGTATACATTTTATTTTTTTCGTTTCATTAATATTTAAATTGATAGTCATATCCACTGGTACATTGGCAAAGAAAAAAGTGGGTGCACTTACCTGTTTGGTATTCACACCAGTGAAAAATCTGTTATCACCCAGATTAGATATGCATAAATTCTATACTTATATTTAGGGTGGCTGAGCCTTTAGCTGAAGCAATACAAAATGAATGGGAAAGCAGACCTGTGAGTTATAATTATAAATGAAATATGTGCACATAAATAAACATACATGATATACTATCCCTGATGAGAGAGTAGATGTACTTCTACTTTTTATAACACATACATTTCTTTTTGATAACTATTATTTTCAATTCCTGGTTTAGGCTGTAAATGTATCTATACTATTAAAAATATTTTTTCCATATCAGTCTTCAGAAAAGATGTGTGATGAGCAAGTTTATAGTTGCTGTATTACTTGGATAATGGTTTAGTCTTACACTTTTAGTTTTTAAGAACAAAATGTTTTTCCCCATATTTTCCAAAATTTTCCTTTGTTTTTTATCTATATGCAGTCATATAATTGTATGTAATCATTAATCATTTGATCTAAGCCAAAGGGATTTTTTTAATGAGCAGTAGCACTATTGCACATTGTTTTATGCTTTAGGATGGTAGGTCATTTTTTATTTATTATTTGCTTTCATAATAAAAGGTTCAGAAGAGATGTTTGTCAGGACAATTAGTGACCCTGGGGTTCTTTTGGCTAGGAAAGCAAGCCAAGACAGAATTATAACATCCCAGCATGGCTCAATCAGCTGTGGGCTCAGAGAACACGCTCCTTTGCCAGGAACATCTGGCTTTTGAAAAGCTGGTAAAAAGTTTGGGACTTCTGAAACAAAAAACAGAAATGAGTTACAAACCCAGGAGTAACTTCTATAGTTTTTTTGAAGTGGAAGCAGTTTATTTTCCTTAGGGATGAAGATCAGAATGAGAAGGACTTGCCAGTAAAGCTGGCCTAAACAAATTATTCAGTAGATACACACTGCTGCAGCTCAGAAAAAATTGATTCTACATCCTTGTCCATTAGTCTGCTTCATAGCATTAGCAAAGGCGCAGAAATCCTGGTAAATGCAGGTAAACATAGCTCTGCAAACACCAGGAGTTTGGATTTTAGTCTCGATTTACTAAATATGTTGGCATTTATACAGTACAATAGTGAAGCAAGGAGAGAGACTTTTTAAAACATTGTCATTCTAAAAGACTCGTATCCTGTTCTGTAAGTGCAGTAATTACATAAGAAAAGCAGTGATGAGAAAAATCTCTTTCTTTTTTTTTTTTTAATTCTCCAGGGAGACTCAACTAGCAGTTTAAATAGATGTCTAATTTCAAAGTTATGATTAGTTTCATAGAGGGTTTATTCATATGGTTTAGTTCTGCATGTACTGAGGTAATTTGCTGAATCAAGGTCAGTGCCCTGTGCATAAAAGAACATCCACACTGGTTCTGTCTGTGGTACAGACATTACTACCTGCATGTTGTAGGAAAGGCATCTTCTGAATTACTCCACAGTGGATTATGTCACCACTGAAATTTAAAACATTTTTTGTTTTTCAAATATTTTCAGACCATTTGCAAGTGCGGAAGTAGCTTCTTGGTAAAAAACCAGACTTAATAAATCATCTGTGCATATAGACGAGTGATTCTGCAGTGCAGAGATGTATGGGAAGTAGCAGTAAAAGCACCATCAAGTCCTCAGCACAAGGGAAAACTGTTCTTTTCTCTGTGGGTGCAGAGGTTTGTCCTTGCTGGAAGCTGTATCCTTCTTCCATGAACCCCGGAGTCATTTAATAACTTTTAGAAAGCTGGCTGGAGTCAGGTCTTCCATGTGCAGCTGGAAAGCTACAATTTTGGTTTTCAACCCCAAAAGGATGTTAGGTCACAGTGCCAGTCCTGGGCATGGGTGCGGGAACAAACAACACCAGGAAGACCAAGGTAAATGTGATTAAACACACCATTGCCTAGAAGTAGAGACTCCAACTCTTGCTTATGCAGCAGCAAAACCTCAAAGACCTGAGTGAAATATATAATCAAAGGGGTTGTATATTAGTAGTAGGTTGTGAGTATGGGTCTGAATTTTGTTTGTTGTGTTTGTACTTTATAAGCATGTTCACATATTAGCTGTTAGCTGTTTGCAAAAATCAGGTGCATCTTGCAGTTGGGTGAATGTTTAAGTCTGTTAGTTTTTTCTCTGAGTAATAAAAGTGTTAAGAGGAATTATTTAGTACCCAGAGGTATTTTCCTTGCTGGTTTTTTTGCTTGTTTCTTTACTTACTCTCTTTTTCATACACAACATAATTATTCGGGAGTTTTATTTCCCCACAGACTCACAGAATGAAAGTCAGTATGCTGCCTCCTTGCTGGAAATCTGTATATTCTTAATTTGCATAACAGTGAAAAGGGTTTGTAGCATTTCAGTAGGAAAAGACCTTATAAAATATTAACATTTTGAGAGATTTGAAGAATTACAAATCAACCTCTAATTAACTCTCATAAGAAATGCTACATTCTGTGATGAGCATGACTTCAAGTTCCTTAATGGTACATTCCCAACATAATTGTTATCATTCACTGCTTTCATCCCGTCACCTTTTTTCTGGTTTTCATTTCTCCTCTGATCATCGAAGTTGATGAAGTCTCAGTTCAGCACAGCACTGGATTATGTCCATAACCAGTTGTACTTCAACTCAAGCTAACAGCCCCTGGTTTAGGACTCTACATAAATACGTAATAATTTCCTAATTCTGATGGAATGAATGGCTCAATGTCCTTAACATAACCCCAATCTAACCAGGTTTAAAGTTTGAAGTACTGACCTAGACCGTCAAAAGCCCATGGGAAAGTAGAATTCATGCAAGACTTTGATAATAGAACCAGTAAAGCAGGAAAAAGTAATGCAAAATGAAACAAAACAAAAGCAAAAACCCCAGCAAAGTATAAAACATGGGGAGATTCTCCAAGACAGTGAAATAGTGAAATAATGATCTTTTTTAAGGTAATAATACCCATTTTAATGATTGAAGGATTGTTTCTTATTTCATCTTGTCTTGTACTACATCTTCATGTAGTATATAATAATAATAATAATAACAATATAGTATTAATACATAATAGAACTATAATTAGAACAGGTAGTGAGATGCAATAGCAATATGACAAAAAGTAAACAAATGTCAGGCTTTCTCTTGGCACTGACACCAGTTATAGTTCAGATTTTGAATCTCTGTAGAGGAAAGAATTATTATTCCTAGTGTATACTGGAGATTTTTGGAGGAAATGACTGATGATAGCACAGTGTGGAATCATGTATAAATTGAGTAACTGCAGCACAAGCTGCCACACAGAGTACCAGTCTGTGGCTGTGAGCTCTCATGCTGTATTGCAGCCATATAATGGTGTAATACACACCATTGGAGTGATGAGAACAGGGTGTTATTTCATGCACTGACAAAGTGCCTTTTTTTACTTAAGGCAATATTAGAGGACTGTTCTGTGGTTAGTGGCAAAGGGCATCTTGAATGTGGGACATAGCCAGCTCCAAAAATACCCACTGGAAGAAATATCCTCCCTCTGAGCATGCGAGTTTTTTCTTTCATTAGGCCCTTGGCAGTTTGGTGATGTTGAGTTAAAATGTTCAAGGTTTTCCATGGGGACACAGCAGGGATCCCAGGAGCAGTGTAAGGAGAGCAGCCTTTGGTGGTTGTTCTCCAAGAGCCCCGGGACGTGAGTATCTACAACTAAAAGTGCCGTGCTGAGCACACCTGAGGAGTCCTGAACTTCCTCGATTAACTAACATTAATCAATCAGGTTAGCAGATAATCCATAGCACACAAGGAGCCCTTGTTTAAGGAAAGAAAGTCTGTCTGACTCAAATTTGTTGACATTTCTCAAAAAGCAGCATTGTATCTGCAGATCCAGTGCTGAAAATTACAGATGTGGCAATGAAAGAACTGCTAATCTGAGATTGAAGTGTGAGCCATTTAAAGTAGTAGGCTGAATTCTACAGTACTTCTGTTTTTCTTTGTGAACCCTTTTCTTCTGTGCTTATTCAGAGTTATGCACTGAATCCTATGGCTGAACTAAGCAGGTCAAGAAGCTTTACAGACAATCCAGAATAAGACTGCAAAGTTTCACCAGATATTTACACAACCTTCTGCTAAGTTGTATTTTGTCTCAGAGACTGGGGAGTAGGTTATTCTTTGTTTGTTTTCTGTGATATGACAGCACAGCAGGTGATTGGCCTCCAATTCCAGGAGGTTTCCAGGAGAATATTCAGGGGAATATTTTCTATTTGTGTTTACATATATTGAATCTGTGGTTTCAAAATCGTTTTGTCATCTGAGTATTTCCTTCCACTGGTTGCATTTCTTCCTTTGTAATGACATACTTTGACAACAGAACCCGAAGGGACATGCAGAGCTAAAAAGTAATTTTCAGAAAGAGAATAGAAAGCAAACAGGAACTTGCTAAAGCAAATCTTGATTTATATATTGCTCCAACTACTACTGAAATCAAAGGGGGAAAAGCATGTTTTAGGTCTCCCCTCTTCCTATTAAATTACTTGAAGTTCTGTGTACATGATCAGCCCAGAGTCTTGCTGGCAAATGAACAAATCATGTTCTACTGAGTGTCTTTCTGAAGAGAAATTCTTTCTTTCTCCTTGAAATGGAGCATTCTGAAAGAGTAGTACTAAGTACGTAGAAAATGCTGGCATGTGATTATGAATCATTTAGTAAGTTTTGTGTGCAGTGCTTGTTTTGCTTTCTCTCATACACTATAAATCAGGTGTGGCTTCACTGCAGTAAAAACAAGCCAGAAAAGTGAGAGCATGCAACATGCAAATATTCTACTGAGGGGATGAAGCTGCACCAGCTGAGCAAATCCAAGAAATCCAAGTATGGTTCATATGCAGAACAAACAGTAGCAAGAAGAAATAGTTGTACCATTCAAGGGGACTACAAACCTCTCCCAGAAACTTTTTAAAGCCCATTAACTTCTTCAGAGGTATGAATATTCCCTGCTCTATAGGACCTGGGTGACCAACTTTATTATGCATGGGCACACTATTCTTTCTGAACTTGTAGATGGTAGCATCATTTACACTTAATTTCTGCCAAATTAAACCCCACTCTCCTACAGACATCCATGCAGTCTAGACATGGTATTTTTCCTAGTATTTTTTGAGTTGGCAGGGAAAAGAGAAATCTGTTAGACCAGATAACTGACTGTAAGTTTATAATTGATAATGAATTGATTAGTGAATCAAGAAGTTTTAGTAACATGGGCTATATTGTCCTGAATAGTCTGTTGAACTGTAGCTTGAAAACAAGCTTGAGAAAAAAAAAAAGAAAAAAAAAAGCCTGAAAAAAGAAACACAGTTTCATATAGGGTTTTTTCCTAAAGGAAGTGGTTGTACTTAAAACAAACATCAAGATAACAATGGAATTTTTATACTGAGAAACTATGGAAACAAATTTAACAGTTTTGCAATAAAAAATGAGTTGTCATATTTTTCTGTCTGTAATATAAATACACATGTGCTATCACATGCTTTAGCAGCCTTCTCTTACAGAACTTGGGACAGAGCCTCTGAAAAAATTATTTCTTAATTTAGTCATATAAAATAGGCACACAAAGATTGTTTCTATGGATCTGGAAACTACAATTCATAATAACTCAGCCTTAGACAATCTAATCTGTGGAACTGCCAGGTCTTTTTGTCTTGGTCTTTCTTCACCTTCCAAAGTTGGCATTGAAGTTTTCTTTTGTTTTCGTAGCACACATGTTAATTGTTGGAGTTTTTTCATAAATACCATTATACAAAGAAGCAGGCCCATTGTGTCCCATGGATACTTGCTATCTGTGTGTGCCAAACGTGGAAAATTCACACATTGTCATGGCTGTGTACTCCAGTATGGGCACAAAATTTACCATTTTTCAAGAACTTAAAGCTGAACAAAACAGAAAGCTTTCCACAACAGGGAAATGGAAGTGGTAGCCCTGAGCAGTGGGTGATGCATCCATTTACTCAAGGCACAAACACCAGTATTTCACTTGAAAAATGTTCCTGCATTTTAGCAGGAACAGTCAAAACACAACTGAACTAACCCAATATTTATCTTTCCAGATATCAATAGTCTTGATATTAATGTCTTAAGATATCAATGTCTTAAGGCATTATCTCTGGATACAGTTTTAAAAATCTCCAAGAGGTCCTCAGATTTCTTCTTTGGTTGCAGCATGGCCTCTTTAATCTTACTGGGCTCTTTTGTTACCCTGACTTAAGATTGGTTTTCTACCCATATCTCAGCTCAAAACTACATGTTCTTAATTGTCCATAAAAGTTAAACAAACTCCGTGTCCCTCACTTCCATTGCTTTTGGAATTTCTTTCAGTTATTCTAAGCTTGACATATCCTCATAATTAGCACTGCTCTGTCAAGGGGTAGTAGCAATAAAATATCCACTTGTCTCTAGATGGGTGAAGTCCTCAGGATTCTATTTTCAGAGGCAGAAGAGATGAAAGTGAAAATCCCAAGGCACAGACAACCCCTGCCCTGAGCAGTGGCACAAAACCCCAGTGCCTGGTGATTTGATGGAGGGGCTGTGTGCTGACAGCTCCCACCCTGCACATCTGGGAAATCCAGCGCACACTGGCATGGACAGACATTCCAGGAGCTGTGCAGGGCAAGCAGCCAGCACAAACACAGCCAATCTGACATGTCCTGATGGTGGATTGACTCTAAAAATAATCTTCAGTGGAGCTCGAGGGGCTCCATCACTCACAGAGTTGTTCCCTGCTGCACGAGGTGAGCGTGGTGGGGTGGGAGCGCTCTGGCACAGCTCTGTGCACACACTGGGCACTTAAATTCTGCCATCTGCTCAGGACAGAAGGGCTTGGAGCAGCCTGACAGGCTTTCTGAACATCTGGAAGCTTTGGACTAAAGGGCTGAACTGTTGTGTTAATAGCTAAGAGCTACAGGACCCTTAGTCTTTGCCGGGATTGGCAAAATTCTGTGCCTCCACACAGGATAAAAATGCTCTATTCATAAATGATTCCTGAAATGTGAGTTTGGTTGGGTTTGTTTGGTTGGTTGGGGTATTTTTTTGTTTTATTTTCTTGTAATTAAATAGAATTAAGAGGGGTTTTTGACAGCTTACAAGCATTTCAAAAGTCACGTCACTTCAAAATCCATGCTTGTTTTATAATTTATGAGGCATTACCTCTCATTATTTCCTGATAAGATTCATTAAGAGATCAAATCCTCTGAATAAATTCTTCAGTTGTAGCTTAAAAATATTCCTTCTTTTTTTTTTTTTAGGGATAACCTGACCTTATAAATTCCTTAGAAAATTCCCCAGAAAATAATGATCTGTATTTCTTAGCAGAAACCTTTCAAGGCTATTTGTTTTTTTCACTTAGCATCCTCCAAATCTACAGAATTATGCTAATTTTTGTTGATATTTTCTTGTGATCCTATCTAAATACTTTTAAGAAACATATCCAGTGATTTCAAATCTTATTTTTTATGATGCTGAGTGAACCCTATATTAGTGGAATCCTTAGTACTGACGGGCCCAAACATCTCAGGTCTGTAATGGGTCCTTTGACTGCACAAAGTTTTCTGTCTGCATCTTGGGGAACATGGGAAATTTGTGCAATAGGGAAAGAAATTCAGGTTAGAGGGAACAAGAAAGGAAATCTTGACTGCAACCCTGGTTCAGCCAGGAGGTAGCTTGGTATATCCATATCCACACCACAGATGTTCCATTATGGAAGAATATGGCTAAAAAAGTGCCAGGTAGTACTGGGATAGCCTGACCTTGGTTGTAAGAGCCTCAGCCCACATTTTTTGACTTGTGTGAATTGGTTATAATATGAACTCGCTAAAGTATAAGGAGTTAACAACTTTGTTAAAATTGCCCATCTAAAAAAAGTGATTGGCAAATTCTAGCTGTTCAATTAATGTGGTTATTCCAGTTTTTAAAAATGCAATTTTTTACACATGCATTATGACAGTTGTTTTTTATTATTTCCAAGTCTGTTTTCTTGGATGATTCTACCGTCAGGAATGTAGAGGATGAGATTGCAAGCACCTTTTCGAGCAGCATCTTCTGGAATTTAGTAGATCAGTTACAGATCTTAACTTTTCTTCTCCTTCTTTCCATTGAAAGTTCCTCTGAATTTTGGTATTTTTAAAGGATTATAAACACAGAATTTCATTGGAATTGGAATTTCATTTATTTCTGTTATCAACTCCAACTAGATACTCTAATTAAGTCAGACAGTGCTAGAAGATCTGCCCGTTTCTTCGAATTACACATTGTAGGTTTTTTTTTCCCTAATGACCCAAAACCTGATATTTGATTAATATCTTACCTGAAAGTAGGGTCAGAAACTGCAATGCTAAATCTAAAGGACAAGTTCTTTTCCATTGGATTCAGCAATAGTCCATCCTGCATATGGGAAGATGTGAGTAAAATCTGTCTGTGTCAGTTATCCACTTATTGGCTAAACAGCAATGAAGGGAATTAGTAAAGAACCAAGATTATTTTTTTCACTCTTTCATTTACATGGAATTATGTATAAGCTGTCACTCCGAGGAAAATGGAATAAATTGGTCTATGTGGAGTACCTCCTCTTTGAGGTTTGTTTCAGATTCTCAATCCAAAAAGCACCCCCAAATTGAGTTAAAATCTGGCAGAACACACTGATTTGCCAGCAGTGCTGTGCAGTCTCCGCTTGCTGGTTTCATATCCAGGGATGAGCCACAAAAGTTGCCTGAATTTTCATGTGGAAAAATTGGCTAGCACTTTTCTCCTGAGATCTTGCTGGCAGCCAAGTGGATGCAGCTTCCCTAGCTCCAGCCAGCTGGCCCACCTGGCAATTACGTGCTGAGATGTTCCCAGGGATTTGCTGGAAATGCTTGTTAGAAATTTACCCTGTAATTGAGGAGAGGACCACAGTCACATCTTTTTTTTTTCTTTTTTTATTGTTGTACATATTGGATGGTGTCTGCTGGAGAGGATGTCTCCCAAGGTCAGAAATCCAATTTCACATGTGTATTCAAAAACATAAGAAACTCTAAGACTTTCCAGTGATAAGGAGGTTTTTATAGCAGAGCATACCTGGAGCCTTTAAAGAAATAAGTACCATTACCAGAAAGAGCTGTAAGACCAAAACTTATTACTGATGAGCTGGAGGCAAGAAGGATGAATGTCTAACATTCCTCTGCCTTGAATACGACAATAAATATGTTTGATTATGAAGCAGTGAAATAAGACTTAAATTGCTG
This sequence comes from Daphoenositta chrysoptera, assembly GCA_013397915.1. Taxonomy (NCBI): domain Eukaryota; kingdom Metazoa; phylum Chordata; class Aves; order Passeriformes; genus Daphoenositta; species Daphoenositta chrysoptera. The sequence continues at coordinate 46,673 of VZRO01001060.1, forward strand.
CCTGAACAATAGAATTCCGTGAAGTCAATTTTTCTGTGGGGAAAAACAGGCAACTCACAGGTTGTAAATTACATAATTAACTCTCAGATAATTGGTCTGTTAAAAGAGAAACAAAACGAAAGAAAACAAAAAAAAATAGCCTCTTAAAAGACTTCTCTCTATAAACAGACACATTTAAACTCAACTGAGACAGATAAAGAATCACTGAAGCCCTGAAATGTATTTAATCAATTTTTTTATCTCCTGCTGGCTATTATAAACAGACATGACTTAAAGGTAGTTCCTAAAGGCAGCTTATGTCAGGCCTTTCAGAGACTAGAGTAAAATCTTTTTATCCATATATTTCAGTATTCTCAGACACAGCTATATCATTAAAAGCATTTGCTTAATTTATTTAAGATGATAACATTTTTTTTGATTATCGCAAGAAGGAAAGAAAGAAAAATCATGATATATTCTGATGTTTGCATTTATATGCTAGGCTCTCATTTTTTAACAGGTCCATTTATTTCTTTGCACCTAACTAATTTTTTTACATTCTTTCTCATGCACACAGTGTTTTGGATTGCAAAACCTTGGGTGGTAAATGGTGTGGCAGTATTGTTCCAGTACTGGCCACATGGTTTTTAAATATTTGTCTTGGTTTGTTTATAAAAGTAAAGTTCATATCAGTAAGAAGTTCTTTGTCTCTCGGTACAGGAAGAAACTACTTAAGGTAAACATTATTTCCAATATTGAAATTTCCCACCACAGAATACTTCAGACATTTAAAATGGAATTTAAGCTATGTATATTTCAAACTATATCTAAATGCAATGCCTTCACATAAATACATCAGAAGCAAAAAGCTATTTAGTTCATATGTTTAAATATTTATACAAGGTCTGAGATCTGGGCTTATTTTTTTCCTTCTAAGTGTGAATAAACTAGTCATTAATTAGCCCAGTTTCACCCTGAAGTTCTGCCATACCTGGAACAGCTTTTTATCATTACAAAGTTCTCTCTCTAAAATTACAGGAATCAGAGAAATCAGTTAAAAATTATAACCAATATCATGGCACTGATTTTCAGTGGAGAAGCTAAACTCAATTCAAAAGGATAAAATGGTATTACATTTTTTAAAAAAATGCTTTATGATGTTTCTTGCATGTAATGGCAGAGAGGAGGTGGGGTTTTTTGGTTGGTTTTGGTTGGGTGCTTTTTGGTTTTTTTTTTACAATTACTGATCTCTACTGTTTGCATTTCCTACAGTATGGGAAAGAGAACAGCACTCTTAGTGTTTATAAATAAAATTTGGGTTTTTTGTCAGCCTGATTGTCTCTGTTCAAGCATTACTGGTAGATCAGTAGACCCTAAAACATCGTGGAGGTGAAATTACTTTCATAATGAGAAGATGACAATGAGCATTTTAGATATGGTAGCACAGCACATACTATTTCTACATTGTCCTTAAAATGCTTTGCCTTTCTAGCAAAACACTTTGCCAAATTTGATGGTATCCCAATGTTTTTAATGTTATAATAATTTCAGTGTCTTGTGGACCAGGAAGCAAGCTTTTATTGTAGTAGAGAAAGTGTAATTAGGATGTTAAACTTCAGTGAAAAAAAGTAATGATAGTTAAAAACACATTAAAAATTTCATTATTAAAAAAATAAATAGATTTACATGTTTTTTAAAGTAGTAGTTATCTTTCACCACAAAGACTTTCCTGAGGTTTGTACTCATCCATTGTTTGGACTCCTCTCAGATTAATATGAAGGATTTCTACTAAATTATTTTCAACTCCAAGCTGAAGTAAAGGATACCATGGACATTTTCCATACACCAAACAGTATCTATGGTATGGCATAAAATGTGAGACTATAAAGATTAAATGTGGACTTTAATCTGTAAGATTACATTAGCATCCACAAGTAATGTTTGCATGCAATAGAAAAAATGAGTTAATTAGAACTATCCATTTAACAAACATAGTCCCATGGAGCTGAAATCAATAAGCCAATGAAATTCCCTCCCTGTTTGTTGCACAGAATTTTACCTATATGTGCATGAAAACACACATGCAAATATTCTTTCTAAAACATTTGTGATTAAAATATATATTTAAATAAATAATTTCTAATATTGGTGTTTTTTTCAAATGTCAGCTTTGTAGCTGTGGAAATTATTCAGATTATTTCTACTCATACAAGTCATCAAGTTGATTTGGCTCCAGAGCACTTGGATGGATTTGATAAGCAATTGCATGTGACAGTTATTCTGAAAAAATTTTAAAAATGTAACGAGAATGCATTGATTTAGAACAAAGCAGTTCATAACCCAATTAAAATAAATAGCAGTTTGAAATAACAAAGTACTGGTATTTAAAAAAAGGAATGTGGGAAAAGACAGGGACCACAATTCACAATTTTGTCTTGGAAAATGATGTGTTAGACACTGTCGGCCCTAACCTTGCCAGGTATAAATCCAGCTAACTCCACAGGCAATCATGGACCTGTTCCAGTCTGTCACAGCTAAAGAGCTAGCTCTAAATCTTTTCAAGCAAATTTTCCTCTTTTAAACTTGTGCTGTCTAAGCAATTTTAAGTATGACTCCCTGAGCAACGAAATGTCTCAAACACAATAGGTTTTAATTATGACAGCCTAAATTGATTGCTCAGATAAATTAAATACTTTGCTTTATTCCAGATAGTTTTCTGACTCAGAACCATTTCTACTCTATTTTAAAAATTCTTTGCATAGTGCTTTGGTGACATTTTGTTTTTTGTTTGTCATCAGTAACCAGTTCTCCAGAACACTGCTGAAACTGTCCTCCCCTTGTTATACACAGAAGCCCAAAGTATTTACCTTGTGCTTTTCCATCTAGAACTGGACTCTGACAAATTAATTCCAGTGCATCTTGCTTCATCAGCTCAGGGTAAATATCTATCTGTCTGCTCCACTGGAGATTACCATGCTGGTGGCAGAACTGGTAGGGGAGACCTTCTGCCCACAGCTCACCTGCTTCTGTGAGCAGTCTGTGAACCTCCTGTAATTTATTGCATAATAATGCTCTGAAATCCAATGTAAGTAAGTTACAATAAATTATGATGCAGACAGTGAGCCACTTGTCACAACTGCAAACTGCATACAGGCTTCCGAGGGAAAAAATGGGGCTAGGATGATGAAGGAACCTTTAAATTCAGTGTTTGAAGGGTCTTAACAGAAAATGGAAGGAGAGACTGTTTTTTGAATGACTTGAAAGCATAAACAACAGAGGGAAGGAGGATTTATGAAAATACATAAAATTTAGAACGAAAGCCTATGGAGGCTGTAGAATAGTCCTAAAAAAGGAGAAATGATAAAAGTTACTGCATCTGGTGTTTTAAAATTAGATTTTAGAAGATAATAAGGGAGGAAGAAGCAGCAAAGTGCTGAAAGGAGCAGTCTGATTCCTTAATCCTGGGGCTGGCTGAGCTTCATTTATGCATCTTAACAGCAGTCACCTAGGCTGATCTAAATTACATTGGTAGCAACAGCTCCCCAAAGACAGGAGTTATGTTCCCTGCGTTGCAAGGCTGACAAGAGGAGGAACAAAAGGTTTTGAAATGAATGTTAAGTTCATCTAATTTAATTCAAATAGATTGGCCATTTGAGAAATGTTCCTCTCTCTCAAGGAGACTGGAAGTACTAGAACAAATTTCTGCTTTAATGCTGCTACCCTCAGTACAGTTTTATCAAGTTAAAATTTAGTCTGCACCAGAGAGAGGGAGAGGCAGAGTTCTTGTATTTTGCTCTGTAGTGGATCAGTGCTGAGTTTGTTCAGGGCTTCTGCTGGAAAAGGTTATTTCACTTTCCAATTTATGTGAAAATATTTTACAATCTTTTTTTTTTTTTCATCTTTTCCATTCCGTTTTTTGAAGAATTACCTTAAGACATTTTATCAGAATCTGGGAAGGCTTGCAGTAATCCAAACAACAAATGAGCAGCTCTATTTAGATGCCTGTTACTTCTCAGAGAGCCACCCCTGCTCTGCAGCAGCTTTGTAGCACGTGCAGTGTGGGTGTATCTTTCCATTCCTTATAGTTTCAGAAGAAATAGTGGTGAGTTACCATGTTTCACTGCTAGAATAACTTGTAGAAGAAAGAAAATAGAAATGCGATTGTTGTGGGAAGAAAGAGAGCACAATTTGGCACATTTAAATTTTCAAAAGACGTACTATAGATATCAGGTCAAGGGAGCTGATTTTGCCCCTCTGCTCTGCTCTGCTCTGGTGAGACCCCACCTGCAGTGCTGCATCCAGCCCTGGGCTCCCAGCACAGGAAGGACAGGGACCTGCTGGAGAGCATCCAGAGGATGTCTCAAGTTGATTGGGGGCATGGAGAACCTTTCCTATGAAGAAAGGCTGAGAAAAATGAGATTGTTCAGCCTAGGAAAGAGAAGGCTTTAGAATGACCTAATTTCAACCTTCCAGTACCTGAAGGGAGCTCACAAGAGAGATCGAGAGAGACTAAAGGGCCTGGAGTGACAGGACAAAGAGGATTATCTTCAAACTGAGAGTAGGTTTAGATTGGATATTAGGAAAAACTTCTTTACTCTGAGTGTGGTGAGGCCCTGGCACAGGTTTCCCAGAGAAACTGTGGCTGCCTCATCCCTGGAATTGTCCAGGACCAGGTTGGATGGGGCTCTGAGCAGCCTGGTCTAGTGGAAGGTGTCCCTGTCCATGGCAGGGAGGTTGGAACTTGATGATCTTTATGCTCCCCTCCAATCCAGCCCATTCTATGGTTAGAATGAAAAATTAAGCAAAACATATCAAATGGTCTTTATTAGACCAGAAATTATTTTTACCAAAACCAAAGCATCTTTTCTTTTGGAGGACAGCTTCTTGAATACATGTGGGACCACTGAGTTAATGAAAAGTTACCAGAATTTTTTTAACAAGTTATTATCAAGGGTGGAGTGCATAGACATAGAAGAAACGAGAAGATAAGATAAAGCTGAGAAGAAGCTCAAAAAAGGAGGTCAATTGATTAATAAAATATTTTCTGGTGGAATTGCAGAACTGGGGAAAAAATTCAGGTTTAAATCATGTTTTATTGTTTACAAATTTCATGTGCTGCTTGAATAAAAATGATGGAAAATTCTGCACTGAATCTTGGTTAGCAGTAACAGCCAAAACAGATGCAGAATATTTTAATCAGATAAGAGGAATGGTGTGATTCTTCTTTCTGGTGTTTTAATAAAATGTATTAAGGCCATATTAAATGCAGATAAGTGGAGAATACCTTTCCATATCTCTTGGAACTCAAAAAGAGTTGCTAAGTAACCAAAGTTTATATCCAAAAGCTAGTTTCAGAAGTGATCTACATTGAAGTAATATTATTATTATTATATCAATATAATAATTGTATTTTTCCAAAAAGTGTGATTTTCCTCATTCATTAAATTTAAATTAGGAGAACATTCTCATATTTTAAGTAGAAAAAATTGACATTAAATCGTGCCATAAATGTACAGTGGCCCTATTTATTTAATCAGTAAAATTTATGGATCAAAGTTCAAATCAACAATCTCATAAACATAGTAGTTTTGTCTAGAAAATATAAACAAAAAATTAGATTATCAATCAAAAATTAATCACACTTCTTAAGTGGTAAATTTTGTGTCATTCATACTATTAATAGCAAGAAAGGGGAAAAGAATGAGGTGTAGAAATAGGTAGAAAAAGGATAAGTAGAATGTATTCAGATATTTTTTATATTTTCAAAAGATAATATTTAATTTGACAGGCTTAATAGAAATGGTGAAATTACCTTTAGAAGGAATATGTAAGAGCTCTTAGGAATTCTGAAAGACTGGAAAATTGTGACTGCAGGCTGCTATATTTTAGAGAAAGAAAGCAAGATCATCAGAATTAGATTTTTCTCGCCTTCAATTTGCAGGAAAACATTGGAAAAAATTTTCAAGTAAACTAATCACGTAGATGGCACATAGGACGTGAATATGTACCAATACAGATTTATCAAGAGCAAGTGATGCTAAATCAATGTAGTTTCTGTCTGTTACAGACTGGAGAAAAGAGGAAAACTGGAAGAAATTCATGCTCTGTACCCTATGTACCTTGATTTTAGAAAAGCTTTTGATGCTGTTGCATATTGTATTCTTTAGCAAGATAAGAAAATAAACCTAAGCTGAAAGTACTAAAAAATGGGTGAAAAAACATACTCAAGGGGCATTTAATGTTATACCTTTCTAAACTGGAATAATATGTCAATAATTCCTGAAAAGTTTGTTCTGAGCCTTGTACTATTTTTTTTTAATGAGCCAACCAATAGAAGAGAGTAGGAATATTCACTTTACAGATGCCACCCATTCTAGAAATCTGGCAGTCCTTTAGGAGATGGGTTGAAATGTAAAATGATTCTGACAGGCTGGAGAAATCAGTCAAAAAAAGAAAACCAGCAACACATGGTTCAATTTTTAAAAGTCTCCCCTTGTATTGGCATAATAATGAAGTCTTACACTGTGAATGGGCACCACCTCAAAATTACTGGCTGTGCACAAAAGACCTGTAAGAAGGGAATGTATTGAAAACTCAGTGTGACAAGTCATGTTGCTTTCAGAAAGACTGGCACGCTACTGGGATGTAAAATGTGAGTTTGTCAGTAAAACATGGAGTATAACCTTTCCACCACAAAGATCATAAATCGTCTGCCCACCTCTGGGACTGCACTGGAATAAAAATTTGGACCTGCCAGTCAGTGATAGGAGAACAGCAAAAAGGCTGATGATCAGTGATCAAGAAAATACAGCTTAAAATTAAATACTGGAGGTTTGGATGTGTTTGAGAGAAAAAGGAGACCTGAGGGAGGTCTTTATCTCCTTTATATAAATCTTAGTTAGAAGGAAGGAAAAAGCTGTTCTGTAGATCTCTGTACATGTTATTATTACATGTATGAGGTGGTAACAGTAATAGCTGTTAGCCCTATTTCTGACATTTGTCAGAAAGTGGCATTTGTCACTACAAAGGTCCTAAAGATGCCTATGTTGAAAAGGTAGTACTCATCACACATAACAAAGTACTAACCCTTTCTTAAAAATCTTTAAAACTATTAAATTAAAGTCTTCCTCTTTTTAGCACCTGCAGTAATGAGAGAAATGTAAAAAGAAAGTTAGAAAAATAGATTCCATCAAATAAGTCATAAGGTGTAATTGAATTAGTTTCATTGAACTGCACAAATTGACACAACCTAAGACAATGTTAATTTAGAATTTTTCTGCTGGAATAGCATCATATTAATGAGTACTAGTGCATGCTTGTTAATCTATTGCATTCTAAAAGATTCATGCTATCAGAACTTGGACAGCAGTTCAAGTTCGACATTTGCAAAATCTAATCATGTGCAAGACCTCCAAACTGGGGTGCTAGATTAGTAATGAAAATGGCACTAAGCAGAAAAAGTGAAGACGTTATTCCTATGAGGAGAAAATGTAAGTAAACAGTAAGAAAACTAGAAGAAATGCAGAGCAGATGACTGTGGGTGGTGAGGAACACTAGAAGAAAATCACAGGGGCAGAATGGCCCATTGAAGTTTCTCTGTTAAAGAAAGATACTTGATCTGCAGTAATCAGTTCTGTAACTCTTCAGAACCTCAGAATCTTGGAGAGATGTGAATTTGGCCCAATTTCCCCCAAACTGAGGAATTAAACTGCTAATGAAAAATCCACTTCCTTTCTAGAAAGTACAATTCCTGCTCATGCAAACAGGCCAGCTGCTATTTGCAGAGCTGGAAGAATGTGGCCTGAGAATCCATTGAACCAGAAAATTAACTTCTGTGGGATTGTGTGGGACATGAAACACCTACTCCTGCAAAAGACAAAATTAAACACACACGTAGATAGACAGGTAGAGATGGCATTTCTCGAAACAGACTACATTATGCAGATTGATGATACACAAGTGAGAATTTCCAGGATGAGTACACTGTAATTCCAGCACAGAAAAAATGGAGACCCACTGAAATGGATACTACCTCAGTTATTTATAATGCTCTGACCCTAATTTGCAATTCAGAAAACCTTAGTTCTGAACAATTTTTTAAAATCTTTTTTATAAAGTTTAGACTATAATCTAATTTAAAGACTTCTTGAGGAATGATATTTTAAAAAAACATTCCTATTTAGAAAGAAAACAAATATTATTTTAAGCATCTTTATATCTTCCAAAAATAAGACACAAGACCATAATTAATATTCTCATAAATTTAAATATTTTACTAGATATTTATAGTACAATTTTAAAATGAAAAAATATATGTTAAGAATAAGTAGAAGATAATTGGTAGTAGAGACATAAGCAAAAACCTTGTCAAAAAGGTTGGAACCTGATTTCGATAACTTCCTTCACAGGAGCATAGATCAGGATCTGCTCCACTCAAGTCAGTGGGATTAGATTCAAGTGTAAAATCAGGAAAAATTATATTTGATTATGCCTCAAGTTATTAACTATTCTGTAAAATTAGAGCAAATAGGATGGGAAGAGTCGTTCGCACCTGCTAATAGAAGAACTCTGTTATCTCAGGGCCTTCTTGAAAACCATTGATGGTAATTATAATCTTGCCAAGAGCTTCAGTGCACCTGGAATTATGTTTTCAGGAAGGAGATGCCAGCAAGATTAAGAATATGCACAAAAGTCAGAGTACTCTTACCGTGAGGGGAACATGGCTCTTGCACGTTTTTCCGGACTCTCTTCCTTGCATTTGCATTCTAATGCCTGTGTTTCATCAACGTGCAATTGTAAACATACCCTTCAGAAAAATGACCTACTGATGGGTTCCCCAAAAGCCTCTACCTCATATAATGTGTAATTTAATTTCAATTTCTATCTCAAATTAATTGTAAGCACTGTGAGACATCATAGAAAATTGCATTTTCTGTTTTGCTTTTTTTTTTTTTATTAACAGCAATAAATTCCTGATTATTCTTTTTGAATTATGTTCATGGTTTTGCTGATATGAAACTTTAACTGATAACAGTAGTGAGGCAGCAATAAGCAATGTGAAATATACATGAATGCACTTATTCATGGTTTATGATTAACCATAAAAAACACCAGGATTTTGAACAGCTTATCTTTTTCTAATGTCCTTTATAGTGTCTCTAAGGCTTGGTATTTTATGTATTAGTTAAAATATATGCTGTTCTTACCATGAATAGAAATTAAAACTACAATTTATTTACAGGACACTTTTATAGCCATATATATGTGTACTGCTGGTCATAACCCTGTATGAGGCTGAATGAAAAAGATTTGACTGTAAAATATGTTACCCGTGATATCATATGTTTTGCTACAGTAGTGCATTGAATACATAAAAAACCAGTCACTTCCAATGCCCATGATATTTCTAATATATAGGGGAATACATTTTCCATTTGTATAACATCTTTCTTACTGCATCTTTTTCAAGCTTTATGTTAAGGAGTTGGATTGCAGAATATCAAACATAGTATTTTGCCAGGTTTTTTGGTGGTTTTTTTTTTTTTTAGTAGCTTTTGTTACAGCTCCGTCTAGCCTCAGAGCCTTCTTTTCCACCTTCAGATAGCCCTAGGCAGAATGACAAATCTAAGGTCAGGCTTTTCTCTCATATTGGGTAGCTCGACTTGGCACCCAGGATCTGATACACTTCAAGACTAGAGAAGACCCAAGCTCCTAAAGCTTTGAAGTTCAGTAATACTTGAAAGAAAGCCCTAAGGCAAATACCAGACTCAAAGAAATTAAATCTGTTCTGGATAGGTGAAGCAATACCCCATAGCTACCAAGGGAGATTTAAATAATAAAACCATGTTAGCTCCTTATTCTGCACCAGAATATCCTCTCATGATCTTTGTCAAGAGATTTAATATTATCAACAACTCAAATTAAATCCTTTATTCAAGACATAACTTCTGTTTAGAAAACCAGTTTGGGTACTTGTTTAATTCAAAAAACCAGTTATCCAATGTAGAGAGAAAATAGTTGCAGCTGAATGCCTAAAAAGCCCCTCAGATGCTGGGAGAAGAGACATAAATCAGAAAAAGAAGGAAAACCATACCTCTCAAAGTGCTCTGTCCTTTACAAAGCATATTGTTACTCTGCTTAGCCTCTTCAAGTCAATGATCCATGAAGTCTAATGTAGTTTCCAATTTCTTGTAGAAATTGCTGAATTTCTGCTTGTCCATGACAGAACACCACTCTTGGGGGAAAATAAATAAATAAATAACATATTAAATTTATCCACATGGATAATGTTGGAATAGAGTCAGTCATCCAAACAGAAGCTTCATCTGAAATATATCCATTAGGCAATTCTATATCTTGGTGTTAGAGTAGTTCTTATTTTGGACACAAATATCCGGAGAAAACTACCAAAAGGTGAAAACAGATTTATTTTTTTCTTGTTCTCCAACTTTTTTGCTGCCCTAATTTATTCTTCCCCTGATTCTTTTTTCTTCTGCCTTTGTCTCCTCAGTTTATCAGGCAGCTTTATAATCCATTTGGTTTTGCTTGTTTATTCTCTTGCCTCAGAACAATTTATTTGTCTTTTCTGAGTATCATGTGAGTAGATTCTTTCAAGAACCACATAATCAAATACATTTCATCATGCTTTACCAAGGACTGAAATTTCTGGGATGGACAGTTACCAAGGACATTCATCTTACTATAGTAGCATCATTTACTTGATTTGCTAAAGATATTGTCACATGTAGAAATATAAATTCCAAATATTCTGCCTGTCCCATTCTTTTCTGAGAATAAATACACACACTTTCAGCTCATATCAATAACAACTTCAGCACTGGACATTTCTTTGGCGTTTAATGACCCTTTCCAGGGTTGTGGATCATTGGCTCCCTGGAGGTTGTTAATTCTCAGAAAAAGCTTTGTTCCTCTGTTTTTATTGCTTAAATGTATTGTTTGTAGAAATGTAACATAAATACTGGAGAGAAAAGCAAGTTGCCAGCTGAGTAGAAACTGATATGGCTCAAATTGACTTTATTTTATGGTAGATGGCTGGATAGTAACAAGCACATCCACTGCTTATCCTTAATTTATTAAAATTTCAGGCTAAAAGACTGCCTTTTCCTTTATAAAGGACCTAAAGATGAATCATCTTGAATGCATCATTTGCACTTTTGCATTATAAACTGAATAAAACCCATGAAGAATCACAATTTTAATAAATGCATTTTTCAACTAAGGTATGATTCTGGTCTTTGTTGCAATACTAAAAAGCATTAATCCTTTTGCTAAATTGAATCACGACACTGGACTCAAAAACCTGGGGTTTTTCACGTATACAAAGGATTTCCAGAAAAGTCCTAAATATATTTTTTCAGTCTCTAATAACAACAAAGAAAAACTGTACTCAGCAACAACAAATATTTCTGACCCAAAGAAGAGTCTTAACTTTTTCATTTTATTACAATGCTACTGATTTTGCCAGTATTCTTTCCTCACCAATATTTTTCATTCTTTGTTGAAAAAATCTAATTCCTCTCAGACAAGTTCCCTAATTAAAAGTAATCTTTAGTGCAAACACAAAAAGGAGCTTTTCTTTAGCTATACTTTCTCTTTGTGCAGAGGAGAATAAATGTGATGATGCACATCATCTATCTACCTCATATGTCTAGTGACAGAAACATTCATTCCTAGCACATTTCTATTTCAGCCACTTATTTGCACCCTGTTAGTGCATGAAGAGCAATATTTCTGTGGAGTTATGGTGACATCAAGTGGCTGGCTACACAATCCCTGCAAGTATATGGATATATGCTCCAGACATTGGAAAAGAAACCAATATGGGGAACTACCATTAAGTAATTTTACCCCTTTGAAATACGAGTGAACTTCGAGGTAGTTCCACATGATGGATAGAAATCTTAGTTTTAGGTGTGTCATCAGTGTCTGTAACATTAAATGCCATTAATGAAAATCAAACCATTGTATTTCATTCTTGAGATAGAGTTCAAAGGCAAGAGAGTGATACTGAGATGAAAAATGGGGCTCAATACCAAACCATCCAAACTGTTCTCTTTTACCTTGTGCTAAAACATTTCTGGGTGACTCAGTCAGCAGCTGTGCACTCATTAGGAAAATAGATAGGCTCAGAATTATCTTCTGATAGGATTTTGTAATAGAGTTAACAAGTTAATATCTACAGCTTTAATTGCATCTTCTGGTTTAATGAACACAGCCTCATAAAGGTAACAAATGTAGTTCAGTTTGTTCTACAGTAGGCTGGTTTCTTTAAAATTCTCATGGCAGAATTTCCACTTTCAACCCTTTCCATATCATGACTGGTTCATGAGTATGAAGACATACATTTTAAAAGTCTCCAGTGACTGCATTTTCTTCACCAGCTTGTCTTTACGCTCACTTTCCTAATGGGATGACTTCTCCATGGTCTTTCCTACAGTCAGATCTTCCTTCTCTTTGCTACCCTCAGTCTTTCAAAACTAATGCAATCATTCACCATTCTTCTTCAATGTCACAGCAGAGCTTGAGTCCACTTGTTTGGATGGCCCCCAAGAAAGATTAGCTGGGGAATAAAGACTCAAAATGAAATCAATAAAAGGTAAGTTTACTGTTGACCAAGGAGGAACTACAGAATTCTAACTCATCACAATATAGCCAAAACGGTAGCTGAGAAACACAGAGGGAAAAATGAATGGAGTTTGTTTGAATTTCAGTATATTGATACAAAAATTCCAAATAAAGTCACAATTTAATACAAGTGCAGTTTAGTGTAGTGGCTATGTATACTGACCTAAGTTGTAGAAAAGATGTCAGCTCCTTCCTTCAGGTTGATGAAAGCCTTCAACGTTGACATCTTACTTGACTAGTCCACATTTTCCCATGTACTAAAATGACTTCATGTTTGTGAGTAAAACAGATTTACCTAAAACGATTATATAAATACATACACACACACACACACACATATATATGCACACGTATATACTTCTTTGAAAAAAAAAGTTGTTAATCTTCTTGTTGTGTGATCCTCAGAATACAAATTATTAGCTCTGATGCACCAAGTCTTATTTGCAAGATGAAGATGCAAATTCAATTTTAGTAAGCAGAGAAAAATTCTGACTTGAAGTGTATATTCTTTAGTGGGGACTCTCATAAAAATATTATGTAGGAGAAGCATTGTGGGACAAATATCACATGGCTTCATTGCTCTGGAAGATACAAAATAAAATACATTAATCAGTCTGCTCACAGGACTATTTAAAGCAGAAATCCCATTAAGTGCTTAAATTGATTTACTCTTCCCTCCCCCAAAATAATAAAATAAAATTCCTCAAGTGTCTATTAAATCAGACAATAAATAAGGGTAGGTAGGCAAAATCCTTGGGGAAAGGAAGGACCTTAAGGCCATCTGATTCATATTTCATACCTCTTCTATTTCTCCATCTTTTTTTCATCCTTGTTGAAATTCATACATATACAATGTCATAAGCTAGTGTTGGTTTGGATTCAATTTATTTTACAAAAGGAAAAAAAAAATAAAAAGAAAAAATCATGTGAACTGAGGCCAAAATAGTCTAGTGAAATAATTTTTATTTTCATTTATATTCACTGCCATGTCTCTCCACTGAAGTTAATGCATTTTCCCTGAAAGGTAATTCATTTCAATTTAAATCAATACAGTATCTTTGAACTAATGCCTTCCAGAGATGCCATGTTTGAACAAACAGCGGTATATTTGTATAAACTGAAAATTTTATTAGTAATTGCACCAAAAAAAAGGTGCTCAGAAAAATACTTTTGCTTCTAAACAATAGAGAGTGTGAACACAAATAATCCATATTTTGTTTTGCTGTTTTATTTTGGTATTCAGGGGTATTATAGATTTTGACATAGAGGAGGGAAGGGAAAAGTATTGATATATATAAATACAACTGGGTATAATTCTTGCCTAAGAAATGCATCAGTACTTTGCTGAAAGGAATGACTCCTCTTTGAGGTGTTTTTTTTTTTATTTTAATTCCATTCTTTTCGACATTGCAAGGAAGACTGTCCCAGGGTGGTACAAGGAACATAAAAATCTGTATTGATTTAAACTTGCATTTCCTAACCTGCAGAACATAAGCTACCAAGTAACACTTAATTGGGGAGTCAAAAAAGAGGCAGATGAACCCTGGTTTATAAAATATTGGACTGTCATTCTTAAGTTCTGCTTGCAAATAATCTGAAAAAAAATTCTTTCAAGCAGTGTTTTCCAGCCTGGAAATTACCATCCTCTCTGAGGGATCAAGGGGATTATAAAAGGCTGGGAAATGTCACATCAGTTGCCAGTTGTTCTATTCTTTCAAGGGAGCTGAGGAAAGCAGTGACTGTTTCCTGGCTGAAAATGCTTTCACGGGTAACAGCCTTGGATTGCTGGCAGTAGCTTGGCCTTTTTGTGACAGGAGGTAGAGGGAGTTGGCTTTTCTGGCTGGTTTAGGTTTTTTTTTGCTTCCCAGATTTGGAGGTCACCAAGCTGGCTGGTTAGAGCCAGTTTAGTCAAGTGTAACATGTCTTGAACTGAAGGGAACTGGTTTGAACCAGTTTGATCTGGTTTGATCTGGTTAAAATTGCTTTGAAGCAGTTTGAGCCAGTTTAGTCTGGTTTAATTTGGCTAGAATTTGTTTTGATCTGGTTTAAAGCCATTGGAACTAGTTTGAACTGGTTGGAACCATTTCAGTCCTGTTTAAACTGGTTACAACAGTTTGGAAGCAGTTTGAACTGGTTTTGTCTGGTTTGAACTGTTTGGAACCTGTTTGATCCAATTGGAACCAGGTTAATCCAGTTTGAACTGGTTAGAAGTATTTTAAACCAGTTTCAACTGGTTTTAGCTGATTTGATCCAGTTTTAACCAGCTGGAACTGATTGGAACCAGTTTAATCTGGTTTAAATTGGTTAGGACTGGTTGGAACCTGTCTGAACAGGTTTGATCTAGTTGAAACTGGTTGGATTTGGTTTAAACTGGTAGAAACTGGTTTATCCAGTTGGAATGAGTTTAGTCCATTTTAAACTGGTTTGGTCTGGTTGGAACCAGTTTCAAATGGTTTGAACCAATTGGGAACAGTTTGAACTGGTTTTATTTGGTTTTATCTGTTTTAAATGTGTTTGAACCATTGGAACAGGTTGGGACTGATTTAACCTGGTTTAGAATGGTTGGAGATGGTTTGATCTCTTGGAACCAATTTAGTCCACCTGAAGAGTAGATGGCAGAGGCATTCCCATTTCCTGAGATGGCCCCATAAGGGCAAAAGGATCAGGGCAGACATATTGCCTTCCTACCAGGGTATTCTACCACCTTTTTGGTGCTGATTGTCACACAACATTCCCATGCCAGTCTTGTTCAAAATGATGGAATGACCCAACTTTGTTTTCCTCAGATGTTTTGTCAGTTCACCCAGACTGAAGTTAGGAAATCAGCTGGTCAGCTCCTTGCATAGGGCAGTCACTCAAATTCCCAGGTGTATGCTTCCTCCTCCTTTCTTTTCATCCTGTTTTTTTCCTTTAACCCACCCTACAGCCATCATCCTTTCTTGACAGAAAGTGCAGGGATGCCGATGGGAGATATATTAAAAATCTTACTGTAATTAATTTTTTCCCAGTACTCTATTTTTTCCTATCTTTCTGTGTCCAGTTCACTGTATGAATGGGTATTGATCTTTAAATATAATACCTCTAAATCTTTCTGTCTGCTTTTGACAGCTCCCTTATTTATTAATTTTACTTTTTTTTCTTTTAGAAGCCAGGAGCACTTAACACAGCTCTTCCTTGAGATATCATTAAAATATGCTAAGTAAGGTAAATGTGTAAGAAAGAATGCAGACATTTCTAAAGGTTATGATCTATGACAACACTTCTTAGCTTTAAAGTTACTTTAATTGAATTAATTGTAGCATTGAAGAAACTTAAGAACAAAGAGAGCTCTAACTCTGAATGTATTAAAGTGAAATACTTGACCTTTTCAATATGTTACATTTTGATTGGCAGTCCTTTCTGTTGGAGCTCTCTTAATAATAATTTCATAATTATTTTTCCCCATGAAAAATAAGGTAGGTGATAAAAACAGATGAAGTACAGCTGAAGTAATTGAAATGTCCAAGTGTAGAAGTGTGCGAGAACACTACCTACCATAATTCAGAGGATGTTGGCAACGGGGGATTCTTTTTGCAAAAGGAAAAAGTTAGACCAAGTTAAACTTAATTTGTCATATCAGAATCATAGAATCATAGAGCAGTCTGGTTTGGAAGGGACCTTAAATAAAGACTCATCTCATTCCCACCCCCTGCCATGGACAGGGACACCTTCCACTAGCCCAGGTTGCTCAAAGCCCCATCCAGCCTGGCTTTGAACACTTCCAGGGATGAGAAATCCACGGCTTCCCTTGGCATCTTGTTCCAGTCCCTCACCACCCTCACAGTAAAGAATTTCTTCCTGATATCTAATCTAAACTACCCTCCTTCAGCTTAAGGTCATCCCCCCTTGTCCAGTCCCTACTTGCCCTTGGAAAAAGTCTCTCTCCGTCTCTCTTGTAGGTCCTCTTTAGGTCCTGGAAGGCTGCTATAATGCTAATTTCACACTTATTTTGGTTTGCAGGATCTTAGAGAGTCCTTTATTCATAAGAGTTTTTTGGGTTTTTTTTCTCTGAAAAAGACTGTTCACTGCTATTTACATGAGAATAAAAACCATTTGTAATGCAATTCAGGTTATTTATTAACAGATCTGTCTGAAAAGTAGAGGTGCCTTTTAATTTTTTTTTCTTAGTACTTTAACTTGGTAAGTTTTAATCAATTTTCTCAAAAAAAGCAGCAGGAGCTTCACATGTCATGGTATTCACCTGAGGATATGAACTTTTCTTCTGCCTCCTTCTTTACCTCTGTTACTGGCTACAGGCTGTTGTTGTTCCTGTCTTGCATTTTGCTGTATTCACTCTCTACAGCTCCATGATCCTATATTACTCGTTCCACAGTGCCCTGATCTTTTTGGGTTTCCTGGTCCCTCATTGTTACATGACTTATGTAACCAAAGCAAGGTAAAGGGCCCTTCCTCAGCCTAGGAGAGTTAATCCTTTGTCCATTAAAGTTTACATAACCTTACTACAGACTGGAGACTTCAGGAATAGCTCTGACAACATCCCACAGCTGCTAAGGAAAAAAAATCTAGGTGGCAAACTGTCTTTTTAGCCCCCTGCATTGCTTTCCTGATTTAAATTTTACCACAACACTTCACTACAGAAAAATTTTCAATTTTGATCTTTCAAAATCAAAACTAAACTAAAGCAAGCACTGTGAGAGTTCCTGATGTTTACTGATTTATTGGAAGGACCAAATTTCACTTTACATGCAAATCTTCCCTAAACCCTCAGAGGTTAGGATAGGTGTATTTGTGCACAGCCAATATCTCTTTCTGTAGTGCTGTAATTTTATGCAAAACCAAAGCAGAAATTATTTTCCTTGTACAGATTAAAGCATGCTTGAGGCAAAAATCTGGGCTTGTTTTCAGCTAGTGAAGAATTTGTTTATAGACTACATAAGTATCACATTTCTGGCCTACTGCTGCATCTCTAACCTCCCTGTAAATTGTTTATAACAAATACTCTGATTTTCAGCTTTGATATCTGATCTGTAGTTACCCCATGAAAAGTTAAAAGGTCAGTAAGTGTTTTGAACTAGCTCAGCTTAATTTATTGAAAATTCATTTCACATTGTCAAAACATTCACAAAAAGCCTCAAAACATGCCTTTGACCATATAAGATGAACAAATATATTGTAAATAACTTCCTAACCTCATTTTAAATTGCTGCCTTCTGGACTTCAGTTTTCTAAGTAGAAAAACACTTCAAATTCAGCACATCACCAGATCACTTTAACCTCTTTGAAAATGCATTTCAGGAGCCTTGATGGATCTCTGGCTCAGCAACTGGCCTTGGGAAAGTATACACTTCATGGTAAGATGAGTGCCACGTGCAGTAATCTGTCAGAAAGGGAACAGCAAGTGTAATGGGAGGTTGAAACAGAACATTTAGCATTGTGACATTATTTGTGAATTTGGCTCTATCAGAGAGATTTTTGTCATGCATATGGTTGATAGTGGTCTGAGGTTATGAATGTGACTGGCTGTATCCCCAATTTCTGAGGAGTTTTGAAGTATAACTTAACCTGGGTCTCTCTCTCCAACCTTTTAAGAGTGGGACTGATAACACCTCCTGCATGAGATGCTCCATCGGAGTGAAGCTGAATGCCTTCCCAATTGTCTACGAAGCAATTTGGGGGGAACCTAGCTTCACTTTTATTAACCCCAGAGGTCTCTCCATTTCTTTGACTTTTCCAGTCTATATCTTTCTTCAGCTGTCCAGCTAAATTGACAAAGCACAGAGTCCTATTCCATATAGCAAGTGTCTTTGTAGGAATCCCTTTAAAAGCTTTAGCACTTAAGAAAAATCAATAGTGCTTATGATGTCTTGCAGGTCTCCCCTCTCCTGCACGCTAAATTCTCATCAGCCTGTTATTAACTGTTGGAAAAAGACAGTAAACATTGCATTTTAAAAGCACTCGTGTGGCATTTCACTTGAATAACGTTGTCTATCCTTCCTTAATGAATTTAATGGAACTGTGTCATTGGTATATTTAGAAAGAGAAAGAAAGAAATGTGCAAAATGCATTGCAGGCACGGAGCCAAGTATATCTATTATATACAAATCTTCTGTTCATTGAAATAAAATGAGCCCATAGAAATACTGATATTTTAAATACCACTTCAAAGTATAAATGGCCATAAAGATAATCAATTATACCTTTGTCCAAATATACTTGGAAAAACAAAACAAAAAACAAGCTCTGGAAGATTAACCTATGATTTATCTCAGGAAAGAAAACATAGACATAAAATAACCCAGTGAAAAACTGAAGTAGCAATTACATGACTGCACTACATTAAGAAAGTTTTTTAGGAAACAAAATTACTGAAGGCGGAAACAGCTAAGTTTCTAGTCCCCAAGTGTTATCCTTATGGTTTCCAGATCTGCGGAGTTACTGTGTCTTGGAAAGGCATCTAGAAGTATTGGATTTGGACCATGTTCCTCATAACAGGAACTAAAAATAAAGAGTTCTACATCAGGATGGTGTGTAGGTTTACCTGCTATTCACAATTCATAGTCTCTGCTTGTTTGTCCTGTATATCCTTGGAATTTCTGTATGGTTTATAAGCATTTTTTAAAGAAGAAGAAAGGATGATTTTTTTTTTTTTCCCTTACAGTTGTATCCTATTGTTTAGAACAGCAATATAGAGTACATGGATCCTAGTTTCAATCCCCTGGTTTGCTTAATAGCTTCAAATGTTCATCACTGCAGAAACTGACCTAATTACCAGTGTATTGGCCACTTCAGCAGTGCTCATGCACCTGTGAACGGAGGTGGGGGGGATTTTCCATGCTGCATGCCGGAGTCTTTTTCCTTTAAAAAAAAATAAATTCAAGATTCTTTTACTCCAGAATGAGAGTTCAAACATATGCGTGATTCCGTAGTCTAGTGATAATGACACTTCCTGGAAAGGGACAGGTTTTGATCATGCAACATTTCTGCATGTTTGTAATTATCCATAATGATTAAACAGTCCTTGGAGATGAGCCTGTAAGCTAAGCCCACATCTTCTTCCAGAATTAGCCTTGCACATCATGCTGAAGAGAGACAATCACTTAATGAATCTTGATCTTCTTGATATGTTTACTTTTCTCTTTAGTGAGATGGGAGTCGTCCTTCCCAAAACAGTTCAGATCATGTTTTGCCAATATGAAAGGGGGCAGGTTAAAACTCACCAGGCATGAGTCCAAGGCTCCTGCAAGGTGATTGCTCTGTCCTCACATGGTAGTGGAGAGGCCAGTCTGCCTCTTTTGAGTTTTAAATAAAACCTTTTGTGTTGATTCCTTGAGTGGCTACCTAGAAAGAGAGACTGGACAGGAATAAGGGAATAAAGGCAGGTATTTATTTGAAAGGCCTTCAAAGGTACACCCTGGGAGCCAAAGGCTACATCCAAAAATGGACCCCAAGATGGACGATGAGTCACAAGTTCTTTGTACTATTATAGGGGGGGGGTTTTTGTTTGTTTTTTTGGTTCATTTGCATATCAGCATAAATTATCCAATTAAAACTTTAGCTAATGATGTAATTTCCCTGAGCTCATCCCCCTTCTAAGATGTTGGTTTACAGGTTTTCGAGCCCAGGACAGTCTGGGTGTCCTTGGAGAGCAAGCCTAGAGAGGTTTTGTTATGTCTGTCTTAGCATGAGAGAACAGCAGCTAACAGGCTGCAAGACACTTCAGAGTTACACACTGGCTTTGAAAAATATAAAAGTTAAAAGCTAAGGCATCAGTATGAGGCCCTATTTTAGTAAAAACACCTGTCAGAGTAACATGCATATCCTCAGAGCAGACAAGGAAGGGAAAAGCCCAAATTTCTGATCCATGTTGTTCTTTTACTGGCAGCACTGGAGCCCAGCTGATGTACACAGCAAAAGTGCATTGGGAGTCCTGTCTGTTCAATACCTACAGTGCCATTGCACTTCATCGCTTTATGCTGCCGCAAGAAATATTCTGTACTTTAAATTTGGTCAGATTTAAGAGTCCTTTAAAACAGATTACAAATATTTACATTGGCATAAGTGAGAAATTTGAAGAAATGGCCCTCTATATGATAGGGAAAAGACATATTGAGCAGGCTTCACAAATGAAGAAGCTGTAAAGTGGAATGACATCTTTCAGTTTATTTATAGCTTAAGTCTAGCATCTCTACTGTCGGATTAAAATATCGGGTGAGTTCTTCTTCTGAATCTGCTTCCTGTGCTGCAACATATCTTTTCTCTGGCTCATACTACTTTTATCATCAGCAGCAATCTTTTACCCTTTCTTAAACAGAAAAATTAGTAGCATTTCACACTTACTCTGGAAAACTAGGGGTTTTTTTGGCATTTCCTGTACTAAAGAATGTAATGTCAAGTATGCTCAAGAGAATTCTGGGCTTGTGAGTACAAAAGGTTGTGACTTTTCTCTTTGCTGTTCTACAAAGAAGACTTTACTTTGACCTCAGTACCTCGAGGTTCTGTATCTAGTTCCATCCTATGTCATCTCATTCTTTCCTATGTAATATGAAAAATATATATCACCTCAGATTAATTTTCATCTGTTCCAGATTACCTTTTAAAATAAGTGTGCCCACAATCTTCTTTTTCATTGCTCCAAGTTGTCACAGAGGCCTCTGACATTCCTGACCATCTCAGTTTCAATTTCAGATCATTTTACAACAGTACCTTATAAAACCTCCAAAACATTGACTTGTTCTTCTTTATAGAAGTTATTTAAATTGTAGGTACTCTAGAGAAATCTCTCCTGTGACAGAATGTAAATGTTAACAATTCTGAACCTGTAAAAGAAATATAACCATGCAGCTAGTAGGAAAGCCCTGACCTTAATTACTGGTTTTCAACAGCCACAAAGTCACCTAAGGGTTATTCTTGTGACTTAGAAGAAAAGAAAAGCACCAGTTTTATTTAAAATAAAAAGCAGCACTTTGGAGGGAGAATTATACACTAAAAAAATTAAGTGGATTGCAACATCTTAAACCATTGCTCACTGTGACCAATTAAGAAAATGAAATCTATCCAACAGATGCAAACTAATTTCTTTAGAAATCAAAATCCCAGTATATGCTTAAAATCCATGCCCAGCTGTAGTGATTTGGATGGGGTTTTTTTTTATATCAAAAATACTGTGCTTTTCATCCCAAAAGTAAACCTTGTGTATGTCAAACAAAAAAAGAATACACAACTTTCAAATTCTACATTAAAAATTCACTGTTTATGAACACAGTTTTATTACTTCTACCTGCAAATTTTAAGCCTAAAAAAACTCTCATTTTTCAAAAGGTCTGATTTGCCTCAGGTCAAACTAGATAATTGGAAAAAATAAACTTGTTTTCTCTGCACCATCACATCATATTTATGTTGTGTGACCATCATATTTATGTTGTGTTTATTTTTTATACTTCTTAAATTTTTAGTATTTTAAGGACTATTATAAGGTGAGGATTTGCTGAAAATTCATCTTTTATACAAGAATCATAAACACTCTGTCAGTGTGCCTCGAAAAGACCTTTTTATGATATATAGATAAATATCTCTCCAGAAAATAAACTATTCATCCATCCTGAAAGAGCTTCTCCAAATTAACTTTAAATCAAAAAACAGGATAGGTTTGTTCTGCTCAGATTCATGCCCAGTATCCATATGAACACACAATTTAATATGATGGGTAGCCTATTTCAAAGGAAACTGAAGTATATAGCTGAGGCATAAAAGCAAAGATATTTGAGGACAACTGGATGGTGTCCAGTGATATCACCATGTATTTCATTGTTTTATGAGAGTAGTGGTGAGAAAATAATAAGTCAGAAAAACAAGAATAGGATGTTTTTTTCATATGTGACGTTCATCTCTCTGTCTTTATTGCGTTCAGTGCATATGTAGGTGCAGGTCAAAGACAGCCAGTTTAAATTCTGGACAAACTTGCAAACTTGATTTAAAAAAAAAAGGTTACAATAGGACAGGAGGACTTTAAGCTTGCTAATATGTCAGTGGGAAGCATCACAAATTGTGACACAAGATAGTGTGAGAGGGTAAGCCATGTATTGTTTTTCCTGTTGTTGTGGTAAAATATAAGCTTTCTACAAAAGCATCTCTTAGTCATACAGGAACAAACTGGTTTGCATCTTTTGCAATGCAGAAGATATGAATTCTCAAAATAGCTTTTCAGTAGGTTATTTTATTTGCAATTCTGTATTGTACTGCAGGAACTTCAACTTATCTCCCGGTGCTGGACACTGCATTTGCTTTACAAATACTTGGGTTAAATGGAAGTCACTAATCTTTGCTCATCCACAAATCTTCTAATCAGATCAAGGGCTGACCAAAAAAAACCCCACCCAAAACCAACCAAAACCAAAACAGTCAAAACCCCAAAAAAACATGCAGTGGACAGAGAAATTAAGCCCATTGGGAAAACCTTGTTTGTCATCTGCCCCTGTTCTGCCCACTCTGATGGGTAATCACTTTGCAGTTTCTCCAGCTATCTTTTGCCCTGTGGGAGAGATGACAGTGCTTTTCATCCCGTCTCCAAACTAGGAAAAATCGTGGTCGAATATTCACAACTGCCAACTTCAAAGCAATTTTTCCATGGCAACCACACCTCAAAAGCCTGGAGTTGCAGAACTTGCCAATTAGCAACTCCAAAGGGGGCCATTAGCTTCTTCAAAAACATAACGGACACTGTTTTTAATCACCATTTGTTTCCAGCCTTACAGCAAGCACTTGATGAACACGAACCATGCAAGTGCAAGGCTGACTACTTAAAAAGAAGTTGATGTTGCATGAAAAGAACAACACACATCAAGCTACGTTTTTTAATAAATAAAGAGCAGTTATCCTCAGTAAATCATCACTTCTAATTTATTGTTGTTTAATTAAAGCAAGTGGTATTTTCTTATTATTGCCAGTGGTAAACCATGCAGAACAGCCACGGAATTTGCCTTCAGTAGGAGTCCTTAGTTATTACTGCTGCTTGGGAATGAACAAGTACTATAAAACAAGGAGCATCTGCATAAATATGGCCCTGTAAAACGGCCTGCCTGGCTGTCTAAGGCTTCTATTCCTAAAGAGAGAACATACTGAAGAAAATAAAAATATAACATAAGGAAAATACAGGAATAGGAATTTTAGCTCCTTAGCTTGTAAAATCTTTCTGACTCCACTGAAGTCTATAGAAAGTTATGTCATTATTAGCCATGAAGCCTAGATTTATATTTATTTAAGATTTTTGTATCTATAAAAAGGAAAACAAACCTTTTTAATTAAAAAAACCCCCTCCTATATTTTTGCTAATTCTTTTGAAGTAATTATTTCTTTATTCACATAAATGATGTGCCATATCCTTTAGAGGTCACATGTACTTCAGCAAGAAAAGTAAGAGAAACGTGAACTTCACCCATTCACTTAAAAAGGATGTCATTTGTGAAGCCCAATTATACCCATTACCATTAAGGCTGTATCACAGCTAACTAATTTATCACTTACCATTCTGTCATAAAACCCCAGTTATCCAGCTTGTCTTGTGTTGCTGGAGATGTTCATGTCACTTTGACATCTGGTGCATTGAGAGGAGTAGCTGTGCAAATTTTGAGCATGTAACCAACTTAGGGACCTCTCCACGCAGCAGAGAGGCATTTTCTTTGATGCAAAATCAGGATAATTTTGGAAGAAATGAGGCACACAGGATGTTACATGAAACCTGACTGAATGTCTCTCTCACAAGACATGACTTGATCAGGGCAGCACAGGCTATGATGCTGTACAGTGCCTGTGCTGTTACTGCCACATGAGCCTGTGAAAAACAGCCCAGACTCCTTGACAAGAGCAGGAGACATGGCAGGGCCAGCTGAGCAATCCCCTGAATCAGAACAGGAGTCTGGACAGGTCAGGAGAACAATGAGAGCAAAGTAAGATGGTGTATAAACAATTTAAAGATGATTTTCACACACACATATTGTCATCTGTCCAGTAAAAGCCTAATGAACTCATATCTGGTTTGTCAGAAATGCTGCTAATTGAAGTTTCTAGTACTCCTACCTGAATTACTCCAGTCTCTTAAAAAGAGGGTCAATGGTTCTGAAATACCAAGGACCAAACCCAAATAAATAATGCTCCTTTTATTATCATCTCTAAATAAGCCAGGGAGTTTCAATTTGATCATCGCCAAGATGTTATTCTGTTTGCATGTGCTTGTTTAGAGTTCATATTAATATCAGGTACATGTTTGTTGCTCACACACACACAGACGCACACACGCTCAAAGGAAGATAATGAAATGTCATGGCACTTCAGTTGGATAGACAGTGCAAATTTCCTTGTGTATTCCTAATTAGAATTTCACTGTTAGCTGCCTGGCTTCATAGAGGAAGAGATATTGCTAGTCCAGACCATGTTTTTTTAAAAAAATGTATTTCTTATGGGCAAATCTTGATGATGTGCCCTTTCTCTGAAGCTGACATCTGGTGCTGGAGTCAACAGCTATGAGTAGGGAAATGATGGAATCCTAGCAACACACTGGCTGGAAATTGAAGTCTAGGGAAAAAAGAAAAAAGGGAAACTTTTCTCTGCTGAAGATACAGAACATATTTGACTGCACCATTTCCACAGTGCCCTAGCTTAACTGCACTTTGTGATAGTATGCTAATGGGGCCTTGTCCATATAAAAGCAGGATGAAGACTAACTCAAGAGAAAGGTAGAAATTGCCTCACAAAGGCTTCCTCTTAAATGAAGTTCTTAAGTCATGTGAGCTACTGCCTCTGACAGAAGATTAAAGAAATGCTTAATAAAAGAAGAAATGGATCAGTTATATTTTTTTCTCTTCATTTCTTTCTTCTCATTTTTTGATATGCTTTTTTTTTTTGAAAGACCAAGTTGAAAAACACACAGTAATGAAATTTTTAAAAACAGTCTACCTTCCCTCACTAGGATACAGCAGAAACAAAAGGAGATACAAATATATTTTGAGAGTTGTAATTTTGGCAAATGTACCCCCTTTTTTCCCCAAAAAATTAGATCAATCTATTAAAAATGGCCCTGTGAATACAGAAAAGCATGGGTAGATGTGGGTCTTCTTCAGCTTTCCTAGGAAACCAACTCCTGCCTTGAAACTCTTTTTCGATTCCCCTCCTCTGGGGCTGAGCCTTGACTAATGTGCCCTAACAGATTCAAGGTGCTTTGCGGTCAAACATCTAGAGATTTGCTGGAACAGGACTAACAGTCAAGTGTGTCAAGTACTTCAAAGGAATGACCTAGGTCCAATCTCACGCATCTCTTTGTGTTTCCTTTCACAATGTCTGTTCAGGACTTTTGTACAGACTGGAAGAGGTTCCCCCAGTGAAACAGGGAGCAACACCCTGCTTGTGGGTAGGACAGTGTACTGGTTTGAAAGCAAACCAGTGAGCGCCACCAAGTCAGAATAACAATTTAATAGGAAAATTAAAAAGAATAAAGGCAAAAAACGCCATGTTAGTCAGGGTGGCGGTAGCATTCCGATAAAATGGTGGCTGTGGTCCTCCTGAAGTAATGGATGTGGTTCTGTTGAAGCGATGATCCTGTAGAAAGGTCTGGTTTTTCACCTGAAGGTCCAACGGTAGCTCTTTTCCTCTGGAAATCCAGTAGGTAAGGGCTCCTTGTGGTGTTCGAAATCTCAGATTATATCCAGGATGGAATGCTTGGTTTCTCCCTCTGGGTGGAGCAATTTCACAATGGGATGATGTAATTTTATCAGTCATGCAGTGAGACTCGATGGCCCATTAACAGAAGATATCCCCGTGGAGGGAGGATGGGTCATGGGAGAGGTAAAGAACACCTGGTTTCAACAGCTGGCCCATTATCAGAAGATATCCCTGGAGTTTATCAAGGATGAGTCATGAAGGAGATGGGGAACACTGCCCCACTGGTTTTTAACAGCTTATGAAGATGGTGATAGAATAAATACTTTTTGTGGACATCTTACATTGTAACCTAGGACAGACAGGCATCCATAATCTGGTCCCAGCTGAACTCACAAAGCCTTCCTTGGTAGAGGTAATTACAATCCATTGGAAACCTCTCACATGGTCTTTCTACCGTCACACCCACTGCTCTATCCAGAGAATATTCATTTCATACCTGCGGGATGATGTTACACAGCACCACTGCTTAACATCCATCACCACCAGTTCTTTGAAAAAGAAACTGAACAGAAACAAAGTTAGCATGGTCTTATCCTGTATTTTCACCAAGACAAATGCATCCCAGGGCTGATGTCCTAGCCCCCTAGCCCCAATACATATGTAACAATCACCTAGCTCTACACTATTTCAGTTTTCCCTTTGCCTGTTCCTAATGAGTGACTACATATGTGTTGTATTTAGCAGTGTGCTGTCTTCTACTTGTGCCTTTACAGCTTATTTCTTTCAACATGTGCTTCATTTATAGCTTAACTTTATAGCAGATAGAACAACTGCCAAATATTTCTAAACAATTCATATCACTCCTGAATTCCTTTACTATGAATCAATATCAGATTCAATCCCAGGCCATTTTGAGCTCCCTCACATCCTTTTATTTCTCTTCACACACAGTGCCAATAATTCTATTAACCTTCTTGCAAGAGCTGTGTGAATTCACTATCACAGTCAGTACCTCTTGCACCAAAAATTTGAATTTCAATGTCACAGTGTCATTAATACTCTGTCAGAAATACCCTTGCATGGTTACACACCAGAATTAAGACAAAAACACTTCCTGTAGGTGTATTCTTGATGTGTGGTCTCCCAGAACAATTTTTATTGGTTTTTTTTTTTCCTTTCTTGCTTCTTTTTCCTCTCTCCATTGTGCTCATTTACTGAGTCACACTGCAAAGCTAATGCAGTTAAGACCGTCCATAGGGCTCTTCTTAAAAACCCCCAAAGCTGAGGCTTAGGAGCTTTTTCCAAGTGATAATTCCATCACTGGAGTTTTGAACATAAATGTTCCATGCTCAGGTTTTTGGAGTGGGGAAAGATGAGCATCTATTAAGGTCTCACAGGATCCAGCTACCTCACAATGTGCAACAAAGTCACACTTTTCTTCCTTGGCAGCCTGTTCATGCCTTAAAAGGGACTTTTATTCTGAGGGTCATGGCTTTAAGATATCCATTTTTATTGTTCCAGACTTTTAGCACTTCAAACTCAAACTCTTATATATCACTTACAAGGGTTTAGTTGGGTTCATTCTTGCATTCAGAATGCTTTGAAATTTCTCCTGGAAGATTTCTCTCTGCAGTCTTTCCCCTGCTTCCCCTCGAATTTCTTCTAGTCTTCAATAACCACTCCATGCCGTCATTCCTTCCATGCAACAAATGCAGATTTCTAGCTTGAAAATCATCTGTCACTCAATTCCTTCTTCCTTAAATTCATGCCTTCACAAAGCCCTTCTTCCCCTCTCTGTGCTCTTGTAGTGTCTTCAAATTCACTTGCTACTGATGTCTCTTTTTAAAATTGATTTTCTATGGATTTTCTTCATTTTTTCCTTTTTTTTTTTGGTTTTTTTGTTTGTTTGGTTGGTTTTTGGTTTTTTTGGTAATTACATTTTTCTCTTCTCAATGCCACACAGTTTTGTCTTGTCAGTATTCTTAATCACTGTGCACACACACACATAATCCTGTACGGACTGACAGATTGCTAACCTCACTTTTTTGGACTGTTACTTTTGAAAGAGACAGGTATTTAAATCATTTTTTTGAGTAGTTTCCTCTTTTAACATAGCTAGTATGCACAGAGTTACATCTCTATGGAACTGCAAAGATCTATACCATATGTTTTTTTAAGTCAGTAGTGTTTTATCTCACTTATCTATCTTATCTGTACTACACATATCTCACTTCTTCCATGTGATGTAGATAAAAATGTGAAAAATGCAAGTAGTGTCAGTAATAATAAACTCGGCTCCCCAGGGTAAAGTGCATCATACATCCTTCACACCTGGATGATACAGTAGTAGAACATTGTCTCAACTATTCATATCATTGATGTTGAAAAATAAGCTGTATTTTCCCAGTTCTCTATTTTTTTAAACACAATTTCTATTTTTCATTATATCACCATCATTTGAACATGTATTTTTCAAAGACCAGCAGGTGATTCAAAGCTAAAAGTATTTCTCCTTCACCATTTGTCACACATTATCCCAGCACCTGTAATTTCACACACCTTAATCGCACACCTTAAAGCAAAAATTCCATCTTCACTGTGTCAGAGCTCATTATCAACTGCTTTCTGATGGCCTCATACATTGCTGCAGTCAATACTTGCTCTTGAAACCATGTCAATTGAACAAGATCAGAAAATCCTACATTAAAATTACGTGCAGCTGTGAAAAAAAATATACTTGTTTCCAAGTGAATGTTCTAACACAGATTTCTAAGGGGTGTTCCTTGACTTATATTTATTAATGACATTTTTTTGTTGTCATTATCTGCTCTTAAGAATTATATAAATAGAAATATAAGAAGAAATAAGTAAATAAAAGAAATATAGAAATAGAAATAGAAGAAGAAATAATACAAGAAATATATAAATACATTTCTGATACACTATCTAATTCCTGAGAGTGGATTACAGATATATCAATGACAGCAGCACTACAATGTACATGAGAGTCACAGAATCACAGGACATTCTGAGCTGGAAGGGACCCACAAGGATCATCAAGTCCAACTTTTAAGTGAATGGCTCACACAGGGATTGAACCCACAGCCTTGTCCTTTTTAGCACCAGGCTCTGACCATCTGAGATGAAATGTCACTTAAGCACTAAATTAAAACTGGAGGAATTAGAAATGGAGTTTGGATTACCTGAAACATATTCATACCCCCATATTACATAAAAAAGCCAAAGGTAGACAAGTACAAGAAAATTCACATATTGATAAAGTATTATATGATAGTTCTACAGGATTATTGCAGTGTTTTGTGGCTGTTTTTTCCATAGCTAACAGTATAATATCCCAGGCATCTGAGCATTTCTGGAGTGGAGTTTCCACTGATTTTCTTTATAAAAATGTCACAAAGGATTTTGCAGTAAATGAAAATTTCATCATATACCCTTCACCATCTGTGGTAGCAATAGCACCACTGCACCATTACTGTGGATTACAAGTCCAGATAAACAGAAATAAAACAAATTTGGAGAAAACACAGGCTAAGCTATATTTTTAGATTTATTTTGAGAATAGTACTAAACTCCAAATAGCCATCCTGATTGCATCACATTGCTTTTTATGGCTTACCTCCCTCCCCTAGCTAGGATTTCATGGGTGCAAAGCAGATTTACTTTAGTTGCATTCACTCCAGCATGAGTGGATTAATCCAGGAGGAAGAATTGAGTCTATTCTGTAGAATTTCTCTGGAATTCTATAGAATCATATAATAATTTAGGTTGCAGGGATTGTCTGACCACCTTCTGGTCAAACTCTCCCTCCTGGTTACAAAGGTGAGGACATTTACACTTCCCGGGCTGTGGGACTGGAATCAGGGCAGTGAAACACTCCAGTATTGAACAGCTGTCCATTGGAGCTGAACTGTGAAAATATTACACTGTTGGAAAAGGCCTGCTGGAGATGAGGGGAACAGGAATGCTTTTAACCAGCAACTTTTAGGGAATTATAAAAAAAAAAAAAAGAATGTGGCACTATCCGTTCAATGGACACCTGGCACATGCTATTGTTCTGCTGGCTTGATTTGCCACTATAGGCTGAAAAATTCATCACTCATCCTACAGAGATATCACATCGGTTTTAACTCTGATTGTGACAGCTTCATTTTAGTTTGCAAAGATGATGAAGTCCTTTCACATTTTGACTGATTATTTTTTCAGGCTGATTTCGAATCTGTTTCTTTCACTAGCTGGAAGAGGGAAAAGTAAAATGACTGGATTTTTAAATTTTTCTCTTTCAGGTTTGAATTTATCCTTTGTCTAAGAATGAAAATTATAAGAATTTAAACATATATATATACATATACACATATATATATAGATACACACATATATTCTTTGACTTTAAAAAAAACTCTTGGCTACTCAATGAACCTGAACTCCTTACATTTTTTTTCCCACAATTATAGATGATCCTGCCCATTGAAGTTTGTAGTGGATCTGTTGACTGTGAACAGCACAGGACAGTCTGTGTTGAAGATCTTTCCAATTAATCAGATTCTCTACCCTTAAACATTTGTGCATATTAAGGTCTAGGGGTAAAATATGTAGTGAGAAGATGAGGGTGTGAGACTACTGACCACCCAGAGCCTTCCAGGATTCTTTTTATGAAATGGAAACAGGATTTATCTATATTCACCTACCTCTTCCTGATGTGTGATTGACTTTCCATAGCCTCAGGGACTGGTTGTAAGCATGAGATAGTAACGGTTTTTTTGGGAGGAAAAAAAAATTTTAAAAGCCTGATTTAAAGAAATAGACTAATTCCGTCTTCTTAAACCTCTAAAAGCTAGGTCTAATCTCTTGCTGTGTGATTTTATTTGTTTGGTTTTCATAACCTTGATGGAATAATGTAGACTAATTTCAACAAACAGCTAAAAGAAGGAATAGTGTGGACGATGTAGCATCACAAAGAAAGGGAAAAAAATCAACCCCCAGGAGTTATTATCTAGCAAAATCCTTTCTATTTGAAAGATTATGAACCATAAATTGTATAATATTTGTTAGGAACCAGCTCCGTTGATTTCCTTTTTTTTTTTCCCTATGTTGTTCTCCTTCTCACTGCTGTGCTGGAGGATCAGCTGGCCCTGATTTTCCCACCACCGTGTTATGCCCTTCTAGCAAAACTGCACTAGGCTGAAACACATTTTTGCCTTTGCTTTCTGTTCCTACTGGAAATCTCCTGCACCTGCAGGCAGGGGTATTCACAGGTACGAGGCAGTTCTTTCCCTGACATGTGCTGAACCTGAAGGATGTGTAATGAAAAGCGTTAATATTCTGCTTGTGACAGAGAGTCCCTGGCAGTGACCTCCAGAAGGTGTGAACATGTAACTCCCTGGTATTACACAGATCCCCTGGGACTGTGGAGCCCAGAGCAGGGAAATTGCAACAGAGCTCACAAAGCTGTTTTACCTCAAACTGCAGCCTTGCAGGATCTTAACTCTGGAGACCCACTGCCCCCTTCCCAGGAAACCTAATGTGCAAACCCCATGGGATGTGGTGGAAATATCACTGCACCAACGTGTTGCTGTGATAGTTGCTGCTTTCCTTCTACCCCCTGAGAAAATTCTGGATCACCTGAAAACGCTGAGGATCACTGAGACTCAAGCTCTTCATGCTATGAGATCTGCAATTTTTCATAGGGCTGGCAGGCAGAATGCTTTCATGGACCAAAGCTTGACCTGGGGTCTCGTACTTTGCTGATGATCTGGCTGCATCCTGTAAACTGTATTGTGCTAATGCAAATAGAAGTCTCTGTGAAAGTTCACCCCATGTTATATGACCTATAAATTGTTACATTACAGATTCTTATCTGTCTGGAAAGCATTAAGTCTTTACCTTGTAAAATACACTTAACATTTCCCAGAGATTCCCTGGGCTGTGTAGGTCAGGCGTATGAATTTGATGGGTAACATTCTACCTGTGCAACAGCAATTTTTCATTACAATAGTTGTTTTAGAGAGAGACATTTATTCACTTTGTGTACTTCAGAGTATTTTTAGGATAGAGTACAAATGCTTTAATCCATTTGCTTTTGGAATGCAAACTTACTGAACATAATTCATTTATTAATGAAGCTACGATTGTGCAGTCAGTGCTCGACTGAATCGAAACAGATGGAACCAACAGATTTAATATAATTGGCAATATAAGAGTTTCTGATTCAAAATGAATTAACACATAAAGGCAAATCCTTAATTTAGGTTCCCAAAGTTTCACTTCCTCTCTTATTTAATAAAGTCTTTTGGGGGCCAGTATGATGTTGAGACAGAAGTACAAAGTCCACACATTTTGCACTTTGGAAACCTGAGCAAGTAGCTTCACACACCTGTGCAGTCCTCCGTGGGACTAGTGCTGTGCTCCATGCAATGACAGACAAAAAAGACTAATTATTACTTTGAAGATTGAGATTTGCTTCAGAAATGTTCAGCCACACAGAATAAACTATCGTCTATTTCTCTATATAACTATAATAAAGTGTGCAATACTTCCAAGGGACAGACAGCATGCAGTGCAGTACAGTACAGTACAAGATCAGTTTTTCCTTTAAATGTATGCACTTAAAGGACCCAGAATAAAAAGTGAGAGCCAAAATCTGAGTGGAGGAAAATCATTCCGGGAAGCCCCAGGGTTCAAAATATGGCTGTGGAAGACAGCCAGAGAAACCTCATTTCAAATATGTTCAGATACAGGAAAGGGGTTGGCTGGGGTCTCACTGAAAAATAGAAGAAAGAGAAAGAAAAAATCACAGAAAGAGCATTTTCAAATGCAGATTTAAGAGTTTCAGCACTGCCTACGTTTTGAAGAACAAAGGAGTCACAAGGAGATTTACACAAAGGCCAGGATGTCCTTAGGGAAATCTCAGTGAAGGAAAACCATGGCACCTGGTAGTGAAGCTTATTCTGCATATTAAATGAGGTCATGAAAAAGCAGTTTTGTCAGTGATCAAAGCCTCTCTGGAGAACT
Source organism: Daphoenositta chrysoptera (assembly GCA_013397915.1). NCBI lineage: Eukaryota > Metazoa > Chordata > Aves > Passeriformes > Daphoenositta > Daphoenositta chrysoptera. Next base: position 79,976 of record VZRO01001060.1, read on the forward strand.
CAAGAAAAAGCATCAAAATGAGGGAGCAGAGCTACTGTCCAGACTAACTATAATGCTAATAAAAATACTTTACTGTTCGACAGCAGAGGTCAAATCTTCTGTAGGTGAAAACTAAAGAAAAGTCTTAGGACAACAGTTGACCAGTAGCAGATTCCTCTTTGTAGAAATGAATAATGACATTAAAAAGTTCCCAACTAACTTCAGCCTCAAAGAGAGAAGATAACAGCAGTGAAAAAAACCTAGTGTTCATTGGCATAGGTGAGGTTATATAGCAGGGAAAATAAAATTTTAAAAAATCCAGAAACTCAGAATCTTCAATTTAGGTCATGAGACAAAATACATGTCCTGTAAATGGCACTTTTTTAGATAGACCAACTCCCTTTATTGGATATAGGTATGTATAAAGCTATATTTAGTTTTATAGATATACATGTGTGTATAAGTGCATATACATACATATATATATATATATATATAGGAAGAATTTCTTGAAAAGCAAGTCAAAAATTCTGCTGAACTGGTTACATAAAGACAAGTACATGCAGCCTCAAGGAGACCTCTTACTTCTAAGCTTTGAAGTGTAGTGTATATAATCAAGGTTTCAGGACAGTGGAGGCATACAGTATGTAAAAAGAAAAAATCAAAGTATTTAAGATAACAGTAGGAAATCAGAAAGTGATTCTAAGAATGGAACCATGGCCATAGAGCAAAACTGAATTTTTTATCACTATGGAAGCTTTTAAAGAAGTTATTGTGACAAAGTCCTTGATGGTGTATTTAAAGTTTTCAAATATAATTAAAATTTGATAAATATTCAGCACATCCCTTAAAAAGATGAGGTAGTGACTGTTTTAGTTAGCTGGTGGGTTATCATTCAGAAAGTCTGTGATCATCCTGTCTATGCTCTTCCCAGTTTCTGTGCCAATTAAAGTGATTTGCAGCTGTGACGAGGTTAGACATACCTATGATTCTGAGGATAACAGGGAATTTTTTGCATGCTAATCATAGAATAGAAAGATCTCTTGATCACCTTTCACCTTAGTTTAAATAAATAAATAAATAAATAAATAAATTTTAATTTTTAATCTTCATAAGTCTTCACCTGAAAAATGAAAAAAATAATGCGTCTAATGAGACCACATCTCATTAGTGGTAAGTTCACCACTCAGGGCAAAACCCCAAAATAATTGTTGCAGCATAAACTACAGAAGATGCAAGAAAGGTATTCTTGCATCCTCTTTCTGTGGAATTGTGGATCATTTCCTTTTTATTTGTGAAGAAATTGAAACGGAGGGTCCACACCATCTTTCAGAGCAGATTTCAGCTGTGAGTCAGAGGAATTCAGCTTTCTCAGGAATTTAACACAGCACTTCTCTAGCAGTGCTCTGAACACGCTATCATAACATCATTTCTGTTGCTCTGTCAGATGAGAAAATTGGAAGACTCCTTTAAGCCAGGACCAGAAAGAAGATAAAAAGGGAATGAAGCCATAAGGAGAAGTCAGGACAGGATCCTGACTACACAGTGTGATTTGGGGCAGATTTGGCTGCCTCCCTTTAAGAGTATCTTCCTGCCAGAGGTTTCCTCCCAGCTGAGCAGGGTGCCCCTGGAGCTGGAGTCACTCGAGGTAGCACATGGGATGCAGAGTGAAACAAATATCCAAACCCCTCCAAAATTAATCGATTCTCACTGCTTTCAGCTTGTAAAAGTGATATTCGAGATATCCTAGATATTTCAGATGGACCATTGACACCGTGCTCCACATGATCTTATCATTATTAAGTGATGTGTGCACAACACCAGCCAATCGTGGCACTATGCTGGGAAAAAAGGATTTCAACAGTATTGGACCTATTTAAATTCTGACTGGCACAGGAGGCAGCTATTCCTCTTATGAGCAACCAGTTATCTCTGCCTGCATCCCACAGACACATCCATGGTGGAAGAGCTCTTTTTTGGACAGTGTTTTGTACTCTCAGACTGAGGGGAGGACACAGGCAGCTTTCAAATAATCCTTGCAACATGCAGCATCTGCTACAGAAGCAACACCCTTTTGGATCCCCAAAGGTGTTTTATTTATGGGTTGTTTGCGCTCATACAGATTAAAAGCTGGAAAAAGTTTAGGTTCTAAAAAACTACATTAGTGGCATTGGATACTATTTTTAATGAGGAAAACATTACATCCAAAATAGTGCAAAACTATTTTTGCTTACTTATTGCAGTAAAAAATTCATAAACTTACATTTTTTAGTAAGGTTTGGGGTGTTTTCAATGTCTTGGACTACACTATGACAAGAAATCTAAAAAGCTTCTCTCTCTCAAAATGTCAATTATATGAACATCTAATTGGAGGAATAGAAGCTGAAAAATTTGAGCAAGTCATGGCCAGCTCTGGACAGGGTACCGTGTGATTCTAACTATTTGAATTATGTTTAGTTTGATGATGTTTTCTTTCTGCTAATTTTGTCTTTGGCAAAATAACAATAACACTAACAATCTAGTGCCCGTTAACAGACACAACCTGTGAGCTCCCAGTACTGAGCAGTCCCTACAAGGATGAATGCATATCTCTTACTACCAAAGAAATCTAAAAGAGGATAAAAAAGGATAGCATGTCCTGGAGATATACAGCAATTTAGCCCAGGAAAGTTAGCCTGTCACTGATTTCCTGAAAAATAAGATACATTTATGTCATGGGAACTGCAGAATAAAGGATGAGAAATTTGATGTCGTATTTACATTTTCCAGTCTGAAGATTAAATCAAGCAAGGGTTTCATTGCTTTCAAAATTATTTTATCCGCATCCTCGCTTGTATTCCCCATAGATAAAAAAAAAGCAAGACCTCAATTCATGTCTTCTGCTTTCACAAAAAAAAAATCAGATGGCAAGGCTGAAAGCTGTGTTTTATTACATGTGAAAGACTCTTTGCTAATTTCACCTGATAATAACTGAACAAGTTATTAATTATGAAGTTTTGCCATCTTGCTGAATGTGTCCTGAGAGATTATCTTGAAGTTCTTGTTTTACACTAAATTATATTATAAATATATTAAGTTCTTGGAGCCAGTGTTTTCTATCTGGCTTATTTTGTTCTTTCTTCAGAGCATGAGTCTAATTACTTCAATGGTTTAATATAATTGCATCCTAAATGTATAATATTAGGCTTCATTCATACTATTGTAGCTCCTGGCATCTTCTTAATTAATTGAATAAAAACAAGTAGAGATATTATTCCACAGTAAATACCCAACACAACGGTTCCCTAATATTGGAGAAATCACACATTCTTTCTTAATACAATAGTTCCATTACTCCAAGGGACATCAGTTTAGACCTCTGACACACCATTTACACATTTTGGCCATATGTGATTATCCAGTTAGTCCACTGTATACAAAAGATAACAAAAAGCACTTATTATGTTAACCACATACAAGGAGAGCATAATTTACAAAAAAAAAAAAAAAAAACAAAAAAAGATACTTCACAGCTTCAAAGTCCTACCAAAGCTGTGAGAGAATAAGAAAAAGAGGCAGATTAAATAAACCGTGCAGCTGTTGCTGTTGGACCAAGAATTCCTTTTTCTCACATGAATGGCTTTATCACAGACTCTGGAGACAAGTAGCTCTCTCTGGCTCTCCGGGAGATTTTCTACTTCATCTGACCTATTTAAATCATAAGGAAATGTCCCAATCACAAAACAAGAGAATAATTTTAATTTTTTTTCTATAAAAATGTTTTATAAATAATGGAACAACATCAAAAGAAAAGACAAAGAATGAGACTTTGCAAGGCCTAATAGCCTGACCACTAAAAGACTTTGATGAGAACAATGGATTCAAGACTCATCAAGCAGGGGAAGATACTGAACCAGGGTATTCCAGATCCAAGTCGAGCAAATTAAATAGACTTCAGAATTCCCTTTGCCTGCATTTTATGCCAAAGTTGAAAATAACATCAAAATAGTTACTCTCAAAACCAAAAGCAATCTTTGAATTTAAACTATAGAAAAACCTCACCATTTTAACTTAGAGTTAAAATCGTTTGGGTGCTAATTTCAACAGCTTTTCTCTTTTACACTGTTTGGACAGCTCTCCCTAATAGACAGATTCATAGATTTAAGTATAATCCTACAGTGTCACCCTGTGATATCCTCCATGAAGAATGAATATAACACAGTAAGAGAAATATTTTTACCTCTACTGTGTAAATTCTAGAATTATATTTAACTGTAAAGAATGTTAATTCAAATTTAACTGTAAAATATTAATGTTAAAGGAATACTGCTTTTATGTTTGCAATTGTCCCATTCTGAGGATACATTGGTTTGTAATTCAGAGTGAAACAGACATATTACACCTGTTCTAGAGTTGAATGTTCAATTTCTTTACTGCAGCAGCACATTAATACAAGGGTTTTCCTCGAATGGCAAGTTAGTTATATATAATTATGGACATGAGCTTGTAGATATGTTTTTGTCAGCTCTTTGTGTTATTTTTCTGTCAGGATAAGTCAGCTTGACAGTCATGGCTGCTGGAAGGAGGGCACTAATGAACATGATCACAGTTCAGTCTACATTATAAAAGTTACTTTTTCACAGGTACTACCTTTGGCAAGACAAATGTTCTTGGTACAGCCCTGCTGATGACTTATTAAACAACTGCAGTGAAAATTAACTCTTGAAGCCTCAATAACGAGTATATGAATATAGTTATTGTGTCCAGTCACCCTTATATAAAAACATTGTTTGTTTATTCTTCAGCCTTAGCTATTACATTTATGTATTTCTTCCATAGTTATCGATAAATGCACAGAGTCAGGGTATTCTTTGGTTTGTATCTAACCACGACATGAGTGGTGAAAGAAAAATCAGCAGGAAGGGATCAAATATTTCACTGACTAAGACCTGACATTCACATCTCCAGAAGCAGTAGCAGTGAGTCTGTAACATCCTTTCAGACACAAAATATGAGCTGCAGTTAAACTCTGTCATTTCACTTCAGCTTTCAGGATATTATCCTATAAGGTTTATCACTCTTCTTGCAAACATGTTATCTGCAAGTCAGTGTGGCTTTTTCAACAGCCTGTCCATGGCGGAAAACAAAATTATTTGCCAGTCCCCTGTCACAGGGGATTCAAATAAAAGGATATGCAAACTGTGTCTGTTTCTGCATGAGAAAAGGTCTTTGAAGCAGACAGGCAGTGCAATGAATATTATTAAAGAGTATGAATCAACAGGTTGTTGATTATATAATGACTCCTTACCCTCCAAAGCTGTGAATGACAGTGTCCTCCTTGTCAGCAAACATTTACCATGGACTGAACACGACCCAGGCCCAGCAGACAGAGTTTGTTCAGTTGTTTCTTCTCAATAATTGTGATTAACTGTTCTAACACCTGAACAGAAACTGAAATTTTTCTAAATCTTCCTTACTTTTAGCCCAGAACTCCCTGCACTACTTCTAATTTGTTTGTTCCTACTCTCCTTTTTTCATAATTTTTAGATAAACAATATTGTTAAGACCACTGAAGAAAGAATCTTTAAAAAATCACATCATTAAGACTATTCAGGTATTCATGAAGTACTGAAATATGGATAATGACTTGAGAATGTCAGTAAAATGATCATCTGTCCCCAATTAATATTGATATATTGCAGTTGTGAAGGCTTTTAATGATCACATTACTAGGAAATTATTGCTGCTCATATAATTTGTCCTTATAATCATGTATTTATCATAGATACAAAAGACAAGTTCCCCAAGAGGACAATTAAAGCCCATATTCTGCTGATTCTTAATTGGTAGAGAAGACAGTCTTAACACTTATGTGGGAACAACTGTCTTTTTGTCAACACAAGTGTCTCTTTTTAATTACAGCCTATAGATGCTACACACACCGTATGTTTTATGGGCATGGGATGCAACAGCATTTCTGAAAAATATCTGCATGGGGTGGAATAGGTAACCAGTTAGGCAATAATCAGCCTGAATAACTTTCTGAAGTTGTCCTTAGAGAGAAAAGTGATGAACTAAAAATCTTAATAGTTTTTTTTATCAGCCTAATTTGGTGACCAGTTCTGTATGAGGCTATTCAATCACACTTTAGTTCTGTAGCTCACAGCTGCAGTGACTGCATCCCAAAATAATGCCACAGGTATTTGAATGGTGTCTTCAATAGATTTCAGACCACTGAATTTTATAGGCTTTAAGATTAAATGAAGACACCGTGGCTAATCACTAAATCTCACTCCGCAAAATTAGTTCCCTTGTCTCATATAATGGCCTGCCTGTCCCCATAAATAGATTGCAACTGAGTGTTGTATCTTCCATCTAGTTATATCTGTAAACTAATCATATACATGGCCACTTGGTATACTTTTTATTATGATTAAAAATCCTGAAGTCCTGATGTTATAGTTTGCTGGCTATGTAATTTAAAGAGTTATCCGAGGGATCCATTTCCCCTGCAATTACAAAACGTGTTAGACTCGAGGCCTACTAAACATGAAATTCAGCGTGTTTGTTCCTGCACTCCTAAGGCAGCCACAGCCATCAATCTCAGAGGGTATTTTGTTTATAAGGACCACAGTGTCACACACAGCCATAAACCAAGAACTTTGAATTGTGAAGCCATGGTTGCAGCCGCCCTTTTCTTTTGGTTGACTGGCCTAAGAAAATTTAGTGGTTAAATTCTGCTCAGACAGGCCCAGTGATATTGATGGTTGCTCTAATTATTAAATTAACATGAAGAAAACACAGTTCTCTATTAAATTTTCTAACTCTGAAACTCCCCTTGGATGCACACTCACCATGACACACTGGGATCCTTTCTTACAGAGGAGGCAGCAAATTCTTTTAAATGTGAACCTGCAAAACGGATTAAGGCTGCTGTTTGCAGAGAGATGCACACACACAAACGAGGGAGATGCAGAGAGAAACTTGGCAGGTCTCAGCCAGGGTTGCTCCTCTTTGGCAGGTCTCAGTGGGTTAGCATCACAGCTCTGCAGCTTGGAAAGCAGGACAAGACACAGCCCTCTCCTCTCTGCCTGGGATTATTGGCAGGTGCCCCTAGTCAGCAGTTGCCAGAAATTGGCCCCACATGAACCAGCAGTGACAGGAAGTCTCCAGTTCTGCTTTATTAGCTATGTATGACAAGAGAAATGATGGGCTCTGTATCTGCCTCTCCCTAGCCCTGATATTACTGTCCAGGCAGGGCTGGATAATGAGGCTGTACTTACCTCGCTCCTCGAGGTCTCTCGTGAAATCACCAACTCTCCCTTAACTCTCATAAAGATCATTTGGAAGATTGACTGGATCTTTTTTGCCTTGGGTTCTGTGCTTTTATTATACAATGCACAACTTTCTTGGTTTTTTTCTTTTTTTTTAATATAGTCGTTTATTATAAAAAATACTTTTTTATTATTATGTTTTTCCCCGGGGATGTTTTTTTGTGTTTACCTCTAATTGTGTGTCTAGATTCCCTCAGGGAACTTGAGTGGGCTCTCTAATACAACATGTGTCCAGCTTTATAAACTAAGATTACAGCTCTGTTCTCCATTGCACTTCTACCCAGAATAAGATATTTGTATGCAACTTTATACACACGTACAGAATAATTGCCAACTATCATATTTTTATCTCCTTCAAAAGTGGTCAGCAGTATTTTTTTGAGTTTTTTGGTTGGTTTTTTTTTCATAAAGATAAAACATATATGTCCTGACAATTATTCTTTGCAAGAGAAGCAAAATAGCTGATAGTCCAGTAAACCCCAATGAAATCACTTAAAGCTCAGCAGAAACCTAGCCCAATTATCATTCTAAGGCAAATTACAATTTCAAGGTAAAATGCTTGCACCATGCCTGAAGCTGGAGAATAGATTTTACCTTCCAAGTGGAAGCATGAAAATATTCCTACATATTTTAAAGTACATTTTGTTGAATAAAATCAGTAACTGGACCGATATATTTTCCTCTTTCTTTTTTCCCCCTTTCTCTCAAAACCAACCAACAAACCAAACACGAATCAACAAAAACTAAACAACTCTCCCAAAAAAACCAAACCCAAACTGTACTGAAAACATACATACTTTGACTAAAAATTAAACTCTTAGTCCCAAGAAAATGTTCAATAAAATCAATAAAACAAAGAAGTAGAGTTACAAAATGGAGGAAAAACAATGTAGCATCACGTTACTCTCCAAAGTAGGACAATCAGAATGTTCATTCCATTAGAAGTATTCTAATTTTGAGGATCTGAAACCAAGAGCATCATTCACAGACTTATCAAAAATGTGTTCTTACCCTCTAGTCACAGCAAAACCCAGGTCATCTGCTCTCAACCTTTCCTGCTGACACGATCATCCCACATAAATACTTAAACTCCCAGGTGAGGGTCTCAGTTGCAAGGTTAAGGAGTCATGCTAACCTATTTGCTCATGGGCTTAATTAACACTAGGGCTATTGTGTATTATGACCCATCTCCAGCAGGACATGTTGCAGTTGTTTGACTTCTAAATACTCTGAAGTCTGTTTCTTATGACAGTTTTCTGAGGGCAAGAGATCTCAGGTCAAATCCTTGCTCTGAATCAGGTTTTATTTTCTCCCTTTGCATAGGCTTTTTCAGAGACTTTGCTTCTGTTGCACAGTCTGAGGTGAAACTTTCCTATTGCTTTTTGTTGGAGCTGGAAAATATGTTAAGCAAGCACTGAGTTAGAGGGGAAGCTTGAGGATGAAGGCTGGCACACTCTCTGTACAGCAAGGATCTGATCTTCCCTCCTGGAAAGGCAAAATCAGAAGAGCAGCAGAGACAAAGAAATGAGACTCTTTCCCATCCCACCTGATGGTATCTCATTCTCACAGGAGCTGTGGATTCAGATGACTTTAGGCAGTTGGTGCTGCCACTGTAAATTTCTCAAGATGTCTTTTAATGTGTCAGGAGATGCAGGGCTGTGACAGCCAACACTCACTCAGAACCTGTCTCCTCTGTGTGCCTTGCCCCTCTATTCTGCACAAATTTCTTCCAAGAGGTGAAAGATGGGCTACATAGCCCAGATGTTGGAAACACTTTCTGGATTCACCTCTGATGTAGCAAAGAAACCTTAATTCATCCCAGAGAGAAGTGGAGGCAGTGTAAAGGTTGGATGTGTGGAGACAATCCTCTCCTTGGTGTCCATCATGTACCGTGGAGGGGGTGCCATGTGTGGAGAGGCTGTGTCAGGAGAGGATTTCAAATGGATTTAAGTGAGATGATGTTTGGGGCAGAACCATCAGGAAGGAGCAGACAAAGAGGTATTTGCTGTCAGCAGTGCCTGTACTTGGGTGTTGTGACATTGATTGCAATTTTTGTGTCTTTTCTCCTTTATGGAGGTCTGGAATAAATTGGCTGGGCTTATTAGCTACATTTATTGAAAACTGTGTTTCTTCCTTTTTTTTTTTTTATTTCTCCTGCCCTGCTCTTCTCTTGCCATGTGTTTCATCTATGTTCTCAGAGAACTTTGAAAAGGATACAGTCGTCTCTTGTTTTCCCTGTGGCACAGCAGTGCAGGGATCTAAGTTCTACTGATCTCAGCACTAAAGACATCACTATGCTTCTTGAGTCAGGTGGCTTACTAGCTGGATTTCACATCAGAGACAAATAAATGGAGAGAAAAAAACAGTAGTGAGAAATGTTTTCTCATCTGTGTGGCTGGAGACACAGCTTGACATCACTTTAGCAACTGCAGAGTTGACTGGAGCTGCAAAATTTGAATTCATAGCCTGTTTCCCTACAGTCCAGGATACACTGCATTAGAAGTTTTTTCCCTTAAAAGTATTTCCCTTTGTCTTAGAACCTTTCTGCTCTGAAGTGTCTGTAGTTACTAAGTAGCTTTTAACTGCATTAAAAAGGCAAATGATTTATAGGATGTAAGGATTTCAATTTTTGTTTTTTGTTTTAATGAAAGAAATAGGAAAATATCTCCTATGGCTGTCCCGACAGGTGTCATGCCAGTTTCAGTAGATGTGATTTAAGGCAGACAAGTTATAAACCCTGAAAAATGGGGTTGGTAATGGAAACAACTGACCCTGAACTTCAATGTCATGTGCACAATGCTATAATAGCTGCTACTTGGCACTCACTTTCCATCTCTCACTTCAGTCAACAGATAAAAAAAAAAGTATACTGCTCATTTATTAGTTTTTAGGTTAGGCTGCCTATGCATGGGCATTCAATTTCTCTTGTTTTTCTGGCTGCTGCATAACCTGCCTCTGAGACTTGGATCAGAAAGATGTTAAGCCTGACTTTGCTTCTTCTAAAATCAAGGTGGCTGCATGCAAGACTGTCAATTTGCACACAGAGTTTTGTGGGCTTGGAAGGCTTCCATAGGTTTGGTCAACATTAAGCAATTTGTTTCCCAGGCCTTGTTCAACACTTCTTTTAAAAAAGAGCTCTGTGTAAAGAAATATTACTGCAATATTACTCAATACCCCAGTGAGGTAAGGACCAGGATGCTTCAATGGGAAACAGCAATCTCCCAGAAGGATTTTCCTAGCTGGAATAGCCTGGGAAAAAATCCTGTGCCTATCTGTTTGTCCTGCTTTTCCTGCTCTTGGGTTATGGGTGGCCATCTAATAAGCACCTAATAAGAGACAACTCTCTTTCTATGACATCAGGATATTGAAACAGATGTGGAAAAATGTCTTATTACAAAACAATTTTTTTTCCTTTGGTTTTGGTAAAAAAGTATTTGGAAGTTTTGAGATTTTATCATCAGAAAATAATTTTGAGGTAGTCTAAATTTTAGCACAGAAGATATTAATTGGTCCCAAGGAGCACAGAAATTCAACCAGAGAACCGGGTAGGTGAGATATGATTTTATTTGAAAACTGGCTTTAAGAAAATAGTTTTTCTGCCCAAAAATAAAATCTTTGGGACAGAGTGTCAAAAAAAAAGCCCACAAAAACCCCCAAGAAAACAAAACCCTAAAATATTTTCACTTTCAATGGGACAAATTAGAGCTGGGCTAGAAGTGTTAGCTATGTGCCAAAGTGAGCCGTGCCAAGCACGTGTAATACCAATTACCCTGTTAGGATTTTACAGAACGCGGGTTTTTTTGAAAAGCCAGCAGCTTTCAGACTTCTGAGGAAGTCACAGCAGGTCACAGCTATTCACTGGTGCAGTTTTACTGGCTGCATCTGGTTTGGGCCATCATAGCATCCACAGGATCCCATGGAAGCTGTGTATGTCCTAGGGGACCTATGTTGCATTTGATGATGATTTGAGGAACCAAACTGCAAATGTACTGATAATCCACCTATTTTTACCTTATATTTTTGTTAAAAAAAAGTTACTCAACGTAGGAGTCTACAGAAAATATTGATACTAGAGATAGCAAAGGGAAGCTTGTATTAAGCCTGTTTCAGAACAGAAAACACAAATAAAATCTTAACACTGGCTTTTAAAATTTAAGAGTAATCTGTATTTCTATGCACTTGGAAAAGATCTGTTTTTAATCAGAGAGGCAATGCTAATTTCTGAATAATACCTCAGAGCAGTCCTTCTCATTAGGGAGTTGACCTTTTCCCAACTGATATTAGAAAAACTCTGTTATATCCATACATTTATATACAAATGCTGTAAATCTGTAAGCCTCTACGGTTGTTAAAGTGAATGTGATCTCTTCATGTCTGTGGTATCATTTTTCACATGAAGTCCATGCCTGACCCAATGACACTGAATAAAGAATGAAAAAAAGAAAAAATGTCTCATCATCAACAGCCCAACTTTAAACATTTATCTCCAGTGCACATTTGAAAAATTAAATGTTCCTTCCTGTAAAGTGGACGAATTAATAGCATTTATGTTAAAACGCTGCTTATGTTGTTTAGCAGGCAGTCTTTTCTAATGTCAAGTTAATGAGAATGCCAATCAAGGAGGAATACTACATGTTAAGTCATGCAAATGAGACATTAGCATACCGAAATTGCTGCTGTCTCTACATCCTGCGACACCGTGCCAATCTGTGAGAACTTTCCCAGGAAATGGCCAGATTTCAATGGAAAAGACAAACTTAAGTGATTACTAATTCACAGTGTTTGTTGCTTCCGTGACAGCTGAGGGAAGAAAGCAAAACCAGAACATGCTCAAGCATAACTTTATTTTGTCTAATCTGCATCAAAAGCAGAGTTCATGACATCTTGAACAGACTGGGATTGTAACCAAGTAATAATTAAATTGGGAAAAACTACCCAATGATCCCTGAAAGCCATGAATTACAGAAATAGCTCTGGTGGAGGCCTGGACTTGATGGACTTTGTGCAAACAGTTTTAACGTGGAAATTCTTTCTCCAAGCTCTGCACAGAGGTATTTATAGTACTGTCATATAGTAATTAACTGCCAAAGATAAGTTTGCCCTGGTGAGCAGTAATTATGACGCCTCATCTGCGTTCTGCTGCACTGAACCTATGTTTATTTTTTTTTTAATGTTAAGACCTATTCTGGTTAGGATTTTTAGGGGAATGGAAGAGGGTTCCTGACAGGAAGGGATGGGAAGTGTGTGACTACTCTGAAGACCCCTCTGGCTTTGTATGCTTTGTATGTTCTGTACAAAAGTAACCTTTTGCCCCAAAGGGCCTGATATACATCAGTTGCAAAGCTTCCTCTTCCCAAAAGTTCAACACTTGTTGAGGCTCTGGTTTACATCTTCAGAGCACCAGTATCCACAGTGTATCTGTGAAATACTATACAGCTATTTTTTACTTGGCCTAACCTAATACCTTTCTTGGGAAAATATTTAACATTCCAGAAAATTCAAGTTAGTTGATGTTGGAAGTTTGTCTGGGTGTTTGTTTTATTCTAGATTGAAAACTCAGAAGTTAATATCTTTTTTATCTGCATTTTCACCTTGAAAATCAGTTTCTGTCCCTGATCTATTTACAATTGCTTAAGGAGAATGATTTATTTTAATGCCACCTGAGTTCAGAATGATTCATGCTCTAATAATTATCAAAAGGTATCCTGATGACTGTCTTATTACTTTAAAGAGTTTCATTATTATAAAAATTATTATTTTAGTATGGTCTCAAATGTAAGATGCCTAAGGCATATGCCATGTACACATCGTATGCATTTAATTCTTTAACATAAATTTTAATTTAACACCATTATACCATTCACTGCCTTGCCCACACAGTGTTCTCCTACACTTCCTTTTTAATATAATGGGAATTTTAGGAGTAATTTAATTTTCTTACAATATTGATGAAGAAGGACTGCTAAATCCCTCAATGCATTCCTTTCTTTACCTGTGGAAAATAATTTTTTAAAAGTCACATTTTATATTTTTTATGATTCTGTTTGCATTTCTGGTCTCATCAATGTAGAAAAGGAGGTTTCTTCTGTGCTTTTAAAAAAAATTCGAGTCAGTAACATGAAATATGGAAAGAATCAGAATGGTTGCAGGGCCTCTTTTGTAAAGAGAGGGAGAGGGTCCTTGGAATTTTCTTTTGCTTAGTGCAGTAAAAATTTAGGTTTTTTACAATAATGATGAATATGTTTTGGTAATTTATAATATTTTTTTCAGCACAACCTGAGTTAATTTAAGTTCTTCCCTCTTCCTTCATTGCACTGGGGAGGATAAAACTTTACCATAACATTTTATTAGAATACTGTTTGGGTTTTTGTGGTTTGTTTTTGTTGGTTTTTTTTTTTTTAATATTGAAAGCTAGCAAAGCTTGGCTCAAGCTGCAATCTTTCAAAAACCAATAAGGAATGTGCCAAATAAATGCACAATGTAGAGAAAGTCCCAGCTTCCCTCCTCGTGCTGCAGCACTGAGAAATAACTGTTAGCACTTGGCTTTCCTGCTCTGTCCTTTGCCCTTGCCCCAAGGGAGACTCTCCCAGGCCACAGCATCTCCTCATCCCTAAATCCATCCAGTCTCTCTCCCCCTGCTCTCTTGGAAGTCCAATTGAGATGTATTTCCCCAACACTGGGAATTTGACTGACTGCCTGCTCTGAAAGAGCTTTCTCCTCTCCTTTAAAACAATGGCGGGCCCTGCTGAATTAAAGAAAACCAAGGTTTAGCATCTCACCATTAAAGTGAACTGTAGGAGGTGGCACAATTCCAGTGCATATTAACAGTAAAACTGCAGACCCATAGAGGTAAAAAACCTCTTTGGTTAGACCTTTTGGCTTTCACAGGAATGTCTCCCACATTATTGCCTGAATGGGGCAGCATGGGCGATGCCTTGCTGTAGGTCATTGCCCTTGTGCCTGTAGAAGTACCTGTTAAATGACCAGTGTGTAAGACAGTGATTTTATATTAACCTCATTATGTGTCAAATTAATACAGACAGATCTTAAAAGTCATCCTCTGATTTGTCTGCTACCCTGCTATGCTTCCTGAGCAGGCCAAACCTTGTTTCAAATCGTGCAGGCATCTCACTGCCAGTGGGCTTCTGCCTGAAACTGAAGCTGCTCATTTCCATAAATCAGTGGTGACTTGGAAAGCCACAGAGCCTGTCACAGAGTTCATTTACAGCATCCTTTCTGGAGTAAAACATCTATTTTATGCTGTCTATTTTGATGTTTTTTAACATAGTATTTACTTACCAACTTTTGGGTTTGGTTGTTTTTTGGTTTTGTTTGGAATTTTTTTGGTGTTGTTTTTTTGGTTTTAACTGATGTATCTGATATTATTTGAGGGATGAATCTGCTTATGCTGTGTATATCCTTAATAGGATATAGATTTTAACAGGAAAATTTTCCTCTATTCTGAACTTTGTTAGAGATGTGTGGAGCTTATGAGTTAAAATGTTGGCTCAGCTGCACCAAAACCCCAGGGACAGACCCCAAGGAAGGCCTTTAGGCGCAGGTATGTATTTTGGCATTGCAAAGTTGTTTGATTAGCATGCACTAGAGTCAGATAAGCTTTGGGAAGATAAATTCAACATTAAGAATGCAAGGAAAACTCAGGTAATTATCTGTAAAATACAATGAGTTTCACCAGGAAGGGGCTGCATCTGCTGAGGTAAGTCCAGAGACAGGATATATAGGAAGAAAAAAAACCTTTGAGCTGAAACAGAATGCCCCAAGCCTGACAGTTTTCAAGAGGCATTTGGACAGTGTCCTTAATAATATGCTTTAAGTTTTTGTCAGCTTTGAAGGGTCAGGCAGTTGGTCTAGATGATTATTAGATGACCACTGTAGGTCGCTTCCAGCTGAAATAGTCTTATATTCTGTGTTGTTCTATAGCAGATGGGAGAAAGGAGAGAGGACAATTCTACTTTTGATCCTGATGGAAGTGTTGTAGGCACAATTTTCTTTCCATTGCTTCTTTTGGCCAAGAAAAAACTCATCCTCCCTGCTTGGGAGTAGTAGGGGACATGACAGCACCCCAGTGTCCCAGAGAAGGTTGTGACAGCTCTTTACCAGTTCCTGCTGAGCTGAGGTGAACTGGGGTCACCAGCAGCAGAGCTCTCCATCCTGAATGATGAAACAACACCCGTGGCTGAGAGCTCACAGGCTTTCCAAAATAGTTGGAATGATCTGAAATTGCCATTAAGAAGTGTGGGGCTTATGGAACATGAGAAGAAGATCACTAAAAGACTAATCCATGAATCTCTGTGCTCTCGGAGCCAAGGATAAAATTGGTCATCAGTTACTTAGCAGCTACTTCCATATACTTATCATTTATGTTTATCTATACACGTTTTGGATTTTCTTAGAAATTTCTGAAGCCTTTTCAATTTTTTGTCAAGAGTTTAATATTGTTCTTGTCTTGTTCAGAAATTGCTTCTTTGATAATTTGATTCATTGATATTTTGTTGATTTCAATCTCTCCTTGCCTAAAGTTTCAGTTTTCAAAATAGTTTCCAGCTATTTTCAGTGATCTTTAAAATAATCCGACACAGAATAAAAAATTTTAAAATGAAGGGTTTCAGTGGTAAGAAGCCTAAAAGTGATGGCTTTAAAAGAGGGAGAAATGCTAGCATAGACTTTTTCCCTTTGATTTTCATCACTGTGGAAAAAAAAATAAAAAAAGATGAATGTTTTTGGGCCCATAGGAACTTAATTATTAAGGTGATTGTGGACTGCTGTGGGAAAAGAAAAGCGTGCCTAGAATCTTGTTCTTAATTCTTCAGTCTACGGTGGATACACACAGTCTGTGATGCATTAGTAAAGTAAATATATATTCTTTGAATAAGACATGCTGCTTCAGTAAATGGAAGAAAATTTCTATAATAAAAGCTGAGGACTTGAATCTAATTCAAGCAAATGCAACCACAGCAGAGGGAAGGAGGAGAGGCTTCATTTCACTGACAGGTTTTGGAAGCTTTCTGTCTTTGGAGCACATGGGAAGACAGAAAGTCTTTGCATCGTCCCCAGAACAGATGGATAGTCTCTGATTAAACTTGAACTGGATGAGTGTTAGTTTCCAGGGATTTCAAGTAGTCCCTTTTTAAATGTTTCTAGCTTTGTCTTTGGGTGGGGTGTTGGCCTATGTTTTGTTTCACAGAGGCAATAACTGGCTTTTTTTCATAACATTTAGAGGTTCTAGTTCTACCCATGTTAATCCACATGAATCCAATGTAAATATTTTCTTTTGCATTTTCTGGATGCAGAAGAAGAAACTACACATGACTGGGAAAGTACAGGGCCATCTCATAATTTCCATTTGTATTTCTTTTGTGTGCATGGATGCAGTTTTTATATAGTCCTTTTGAGAAATAAAAATTGAGAGTGAGACTTCGGCAATTTCGATTTCCCAGCATTTCCTTTTCTGTTATATTCGTTCATTCTCCTAGCTATACTTGGGAAGGCTCCAGCAATAAAAAAATAAATACAGAATTTATTGGTAACAACCCTGTCTTTGGAGCAGCTTTTTTAGTACAAAGACTAAATTTTCTGATCTGTGCAGCAGCTACTGAGAAGTACCAAGAACTTCCACACAGAATGGTCAGATAGGTAGAGTTTATTCTCTTTACATCCCTTCCTCTAATTTGAGCAGTCTGCATGCCTTCTCCATGGCAGCTGTGTTTATATATCCATAAAAACAGCAGCAGGCTGAAGTAAAGGTAAATAAAACTCAGAACTGAGAAAACACTAGTTTTCAGTTTTCCAGCGCAATCTCACATTAAGTCATTTTGTGAGCCTTAAAGAGGCAATTTTTCATTAGATGTCTACCTCACATATAATTCCCTGTGTTTCCCCATGTCTGCACACAAGATAAATCTGTGCTGGGATTGCAGGTTGTCTAGTTCCTTCTGACAGCAGAAGAATGAGTCTTGTCTGCCATTGCAGATGCTGGAGGAAAGTATCCTGTAAGTGTACACATATTCTGCTTATTTAGCCTTGTCTCATATCCATCCACCCACTCTCATTGCAAGCTCTTTTTTTTCTCACTCTTCAGCCTCCTGTTTCTCCAATATTTCTTATGCCCCTTCTCACTCAGCTGGCTGTAGTCTCAAGGTCTCAGATATCTACATTAAAGAGTTCTCTCAGCATCGCAGCCAGAGCATCTCACTTTCTCCTGGTCTAGATTCACACTCTGCGATCCCCTATTTCCACATCTTATTCTCTTGCCAGATTTGCCCACCTTTCTGCTTCTTATTTTTCCATCCAGTTCCTCCCCAGTCAGGGGACTTCATCCTCACAGCTGAAAAATCTCCAATACACTTTTTAGTTCCACTCCCCATAGATGCTGGATCATCACAGTCCCAGTCATCTTTTATTATCCTTCTCTCACCTTCTTTTCACAAACCCTACAGCCTTTTCCTTTCTCACATCCAGTTAACTGCTATTTTCTTCCTTTCTGTGAACTACCTACCTCCTCTCTCTCTTTTTTTTTTTNTCTCCATCATCCTGCAGTCACTTTCCTGCCTGCCACAAGGAAAAGACCACTCAGAGAACAGAAGATACAAATGGGCACCTAAACCTGAGCCTTCCATAGCTCACAATGCCCTTGACTGGCCCAGAAAATTGCAATTTGGACAATGAATCTCTGTATGAGACAGTGGAAAATATTTTCTCTTCTACATCACCATTCAGCACTTTTTTTGCGGTACTGATAGCATGGAAAGGAAAACTTGGGCAATATTTCTACAGAGAAGGGAAAATGTGGGTGCTGAAAGCCTGTTACTCCACACCTGCTGATCCATCCTGCATTTAATTTTCTTTCTATTTGTGCTCTCCTTGCCAGCAGGGAAGGCTAAATAATGTCAATGTCTTCTCAGTCATCCTTATCACAAATGATCATTCTGTGTGGCCTGTGTTAATCATTCTCACCCGTCTCCCTCTCTCACTATTAGATTAATAGTTGCCAATTATGCATACTCTCCCCTGCACAGCTATTGTTTACACATTCCCTAATTCTCTTCATTAGACCAGTGAGTGGGCATCATTATGGTTATAAGTTATCCATCCATTTTCTCAAGGACAGTGAGAAATGTAGTACAGCCAGAGTTTGGTTTCATGATAGCATCTAGGACTAATAAAAGAGAAACTCAGGTTTTACAGAGCCTCATCACATCCAGTGGGAACATTAATCTCGTGCTCGTGGTGTGTGTTCAATATGCAAATCCACTGCAGTTTTAGAAATTGTAGACACACAGAAAGGGAAGAGGTGCCTGCTGCTGCCTTGATCCTCACCACTTGCCTTTTTAATGGGGAAAAAATGTGAATGATAATAACTTTGCTTTTGAGCGTGTAATAGCTAAGGCAGATAATGAGTGGTGGCAAGGTGCTCAATCTTTCTCTCACTATTTTTGAGAAAAGCTGGAGGCTAAAGGTGATAGAAAGGACACACAAGGGGCACATTGTTTATATACTGAGATGAGCGATTTGAAAACTCAATTAGAGTTCAGCTAAAAATCGTAGTGAGTTTTAAGGAACACTTTCATTTAAGAAATTAAAAAATTACTTCTGTTTTCTTTCTAGTCCTCTAAGTAAATCACTGTGGTCACCTGCCCTATAATGTGCCTCTGTTCAAGGTGTCTAACTTCTGCTTTTTTTCTCCTGACTTAAGAAAAGAGTAATTTTCTTATTCCTAAAAAGATACAAGTGTGTCTTGTCAAAGATAGAGAATAAGCAGAGCTCTTCCTTCTATAAGCAAAGCTTTCATAAGGGATCTATTCCAATAAGTCAAAGCCAAAAAATTTTGTTCAATATCTCATTTATTAAAAAGACAGCAACAACAAACATTTGGTTTGTATTTCTCATTAGCAGATTTTCTCAAATAAAAATAATGAGGCATATTGAACAATTAGTTAGAAGTGCAAATCTCTCTATAATTACAATCCAAAATTTATTTACAAATAAGATGGCTTGCCCAGTCCAGGAAAAAAAGGGGAAATACTTTGTAATTAATTATTTTTCATCTGCAGCTCCCATCTGACCAGCATGTACAATCATAATCCACTTGATAAATGAAACAGCATGTAATAATTCTTTTACAAAATGGGGAGAAAATTAACTTTTCATAGTACTAAATTAGTACTTTTTATAAATCATCCATGTTTTACATTTAAGAAGAATATTGATCTGTTAACCCCACGATCTATTCAGTTTTTATTCCTTGATGAGTTTCAAGTGTTTGCTGCCATTTCCTATCCAAATAACAGCAGTGGCCCATATGCTTCCCCAGGGAGCCAACTCCACCACGGAGCATTTGTGTGGTGTGACTCCAGCAAGGCTCTGCAGAACAGACACTAATCCTGGAGTTTTAAGTTACTGGTAATTTTAGCAGCGACTTGTGCATGAAGTAGAAGAATCACAGTGCCGTGGACAAAACTCATGGAAAATTGTTGTTAGGAAACCACTGTTCCAGAGAAATTCTTTTGATGGAATATAACTGTCCCTCCAGACAGGGTCGTATAGAGAGTGGCCAGCTGTGTGCCTGAGACTTGAAATTTGCATACCTGACCAATTATTTCTTGAATTTCTGTTGTTCTAGGGTGTCTTAGCCTCATTCATTGGTAGTTCAAACACAGTTTTTTCTCCTGTTCCTCATAACCCTGCATATACAGACTTACAGTTTGTACTTTTGTGGCAACTTTTTCCAAGTGTGAGGGTTTCCATGTTTATCTGCAAAGGCTGCATCTGGCACTTTTCAGTAAGTGCAAATCCTTGAGTGATTCACTGAAGCTGGACTACTTTGGGGATGAAAAAGAAATTAAAATAAAATGACAAAGGAATGAAATGATTAGGATACCTTCTGTGCCATCTACAGTGATTAAAATCTGATCTGCACAGAGTGGTTCGTTACTTCTCCTGTGATCTGTGGCCTAGAATTTCATTTAGAGAAGATGCACAAGGGTGGATCCCCACCAAATCTCAGCCTGCAGATCACTTCTATACATGAAGGCAAAGACAGCTGAAGGACAAAGTAAAATGTCACAACACAAAACAAGTAATCGATCTGAAGCAGCAGGCTACTCATGTTTTTATTGAAATGAAAGTGGAAGACATAAAAAAATTCACACTTATAGACTTATCTAATGCCAAACACACTTGACATGCTTGACATAAGAGTGCTTCATCCTGTGATCAAATAGCATAGTGATTGAATCTGAGATATGGGCAAAAAGGTGTGCTGGAGACAAAGGATTCAAAGGGCATGGAAACAAAATATCTCATAAATTACTTTCTAAATCAAGAAGCAATAAGTACTGACCAATTAAAGTTGGCTGGGGGAAAAATTGTGAATCAATATATGTGATAATATTTTCATAAATATGCTCTTACTCTTTTCAGTTTATTTGGGTTAGAAGAAACTCAGATAACTTTGCAGCTGAATAAGGATGGCATTCAAAAAAGGAATGCTGTCTTGACAATAAATCCAGTCCTTCTGTTATGAAATGACAAACCACGTTGTAATTGTCTCAAAAGCATCTTGTGGCCTTTTAGCATTTCCCTCTGAAATAACACGTTCCATCCAAGCAATTCCAGTGGAAATCTATATCAAGATATTACTGCTACAGGCTCCCATTTAAATGTTATTTGGGGCAACGAGATCCACAGGGTTAATTAGGAAAGCATTATTTAGTCCACTACTAAGGGATGGCCTAATGACTCCAGGCCATAGGGGACAGAACCAGTTACACAAAAATAGGACCTGAGAGGGTGGTTTAATGGGGGCAGCAATAAAGTGAGAGCAGAAAAATTTTACTACCCACTGATGGTCAATAGCTTTCTTAACACAACATCTGTGACAGCCTGGATGGCTGGGATCATCAGCAGTCACCCTGAGCTCAGAATCTGGCTGAGTTAGAGTCCCAGAAATATTTTTACTCTGAAGCAAATAAGTCACTTTGAACTTCTGTCTGCGAGAAAGTGCCTCTCTTCTGTAAAAATTGTTGAATCAAATAATTCAGTTCAAATTATTCTTTAAAGGGGGGATAGGGTAAATGAAATTGTGCTGATTTAATAATCTGAGTATCTGATTTACTAATACAACACCTGGACAAGCAGGTTTTAAGACCATTCTTAGAGCTTGAACAGTTGATGTTGAGCTTCAAAAGAATCACTTAAGAACTACTTTTTATTTAAAATTTTATGTGAAAAGCATGGGCACTCAAATATGGAGGACTTAACTTTGATCTAAAATGAACTGGCAGTGATTTCACATAAATACATTTTGAAAATATAAAAATAATAAGCCAGAGAAAATTGAAAATATGTTTTCATCTGAAATAATTACAATCAGTGGCTTTTTATTCCCATAAGAACTGAAATTTATTAGGATTCTATTTCTTGCATTCAAGAAATTAGGCGTGTTCTAGTGCTTCTCCTTACCTTCCCCTTGCCCTGCTCACTTATTTGTTTCTTATATACTACCATTAAGAAAATACAACTGTTTTGGGGGCTGATTTATTATTTATTTTAGCTATACTTCATCGACGTCCAGGCAGGAATCAGATTTCTGCATCATTGTCAATGTCAAACGAGTGGGATTTCCCTCTCCAGTATCCCCTTTTAAAGTTGTGACCCTTCTGATCCCTCTGCAGCTCAGCTTTTGGGATTAGCTTGTGAAGAATGGAAAGGTTAAAGCAAACCTTTGCCTTTTACCTTTCACATCTGCAAAGTTCAGCCAAAAGCACAGAGAACTTGTCAGGAAAAAAAGTTCAAATTTTACCAGCTCTCCTGGTAAACTCCCGAGATGAGTTAAAGGATGTAAACATTTCCACAGCATTCAAAATAAAAATGAAGCACTGCTCTTGCTTTTAAAATGATTGAGTAAAACATTTGACAGGCCTAGCAGGATCTAGATGACATCTAAATTTACCATGATCTTCTATACTGATAGCACTTGCTGACTGCCACAGTGACATTGGCACTGGAGCTTTCTTCAGAAACAACTGGAGTCAAAATATTTGCCAGTATCTTGTGCCTGATCTTACACCTACTGAAATTAGAAGGAATTGTCATATATTTTTGGAAGCTGACTATTGCTTTTGGTTAAGTCTAAAGATAGTTGAACGAGGTAGACATTCTTTATACCTATCTCCTAATGAATGAACCAAAAAATTGAAAGGTGAAGTTGGAAAGATCAAAATAATCCTATTTCTTTCAGTTTATTCCTGTACAATATTATGCTTTGAAGGATAAAAGGTGATCTACTTTATATGAGAAAATTCCCCAATTTATTTATTTTTTGGCTTGCATCATCCTCCTGTAATATATATAGGAAATCTTACAGTTTCGCTGCAAATACAAAGGGAATCTTTTCTGTGTGTTAAATACATGGAAAATAAATTAGACTGTTTACATCATCTGTATAATCACCATGGCCACTGCAGCCAACTCATGGAGCACCTTATTGAAACATGTGATCAGGTCTGTATCACTGTATTTAATATTTTGTTCCGATTATTTTACTAGTAAGGCAAAATTTAATGGAAAGTTCAAAGTCCCAAAGCCCAGAGATGATGTGAACTCAGTGAACTCACAGTCAGAATAGTCTGAATCCCCTTGAAAACAGAGACCACTGAGTGTGACCACTGACCTGTTACCCAGTGATCCCAAATAACAAACTGACCCGTTTAAGGAATTCCTTAGCCAGAGATGTCCTTGGCTGGCTGGAAGCAGCACCGTTTCATTAGTGCATAAATACATCTATTTGCTCTGGCTACCTAATTCTGCCTGCTCACACAAAGATTCAGGTAATTCTGTCTTAATGCCTTCCAGCCTTTGGGTTGGCTTATTCACAGATCACTTCAGTAGCCCTGGCTTGCATCCAAACCTGCTATTTTAATCTTTCTTTCTTGGAGCAGCAGCTCAAAAATTCTTTCACTGGCTCCTTCACAACAATTCAGCATCAAAGTAACAGCAGCAAAATGAAAATGTACATATTTCCTTGGACATCACTTACAAACTCAGCAACTGAAAAGTTGATATATATAAATATGGTTTTTGGCTTTTCACATTCCACCCCAAATGCTAGCAAAGAACTATTTTGGACATCTGCAAAGAAAACTGCAATCCCAGGGCACCACGGCAGTAGGAACAATTCATTCCTGACCCTGGTTGTATTTTTTTGTCATTACAACATTTTGGTGGGTGCAGCTGTTGAAGTTCTTGCACCAGAGGCACATTCTGCCTTCTGTACTTGTGATTTGTGTTTGTGACACAGCTGTTGGCAGACTGGAAGGATGGCACACCCAGGGTTTGCACACAGATGATCCAGACAATGAGTAAGGGAGACAGACAGACAGAAAATATTGCGCCAAGAAGAAATAACATAAACATTCAGTAGCTGTGAGTTTGTCATACCCATTCTTTGGATCTATACTTTTATATGTTTGTACAGCTCCTAGCAAAATGGGATGCTGTGCCATTTGGCCTCTAGATGGTACCAGAATATAAAGGTTTAATAATACATATTTTTTTTGTCTCTAGAGTCAAAGATTTCTTTTTAAAATCTCTTCAAGTCCAAAATTCTACAAGTCTGTGTCTCTTTTTTTTTTCCCCAGTGTTCTCTATCCCTCATTAATTCCTATTTTTCTATTAGTATATTTCTTGCTTCAATTAGGTTTGTTGGCTCGCTTTTTACATATGAACATATTTTAGTTGTATAAAAACAGTTTGTGATAGCATCATTTATACGTAAAAGAACTCAATTATCACAGTCAAAATTAATTGAACATTAACAGTTTAAATATTCCTAAACTAATCTACATTCTTCATTTTATGAACTTTCTCACTGTGAGATACTCCCCAAAGCTCACACAGTAAAAACTAAATAAAAAGCTGAATTAGATGTTGTGTGATTCTGGGAAAAATGTTTCCATGGTATCCTTATTCTTGTTTTGTTTGACTCTTAAAACACACTAAGATTTTTATATTATCATCTCTGTCACATGCAGGCCATCTTAAAATCCTCAGTACCTAGTCCAGCTCAGAGCACTTCTGCTTTTGTTTCCTCTGCTTTTATCTGCCTTAGTTGGAAGCCTTTGTTTCCACCAGTAGCTTCTGGCAGCCCTTTTGGGTCAGGCACGTTGCACTTCTCATATGTCGATAGAAACTGCATTAAAGTACATCTCTGAGGCCAGAATTTGCTTTCAGAGCCCACCAGCCCCTGTGGTTTAAACACTCGGTGTTTGAAGAGTGAGAGTGAGACTAAAGGAAAGTGAAGCAGTCAGCTTGATGTGCTAACTTTGTTTCAATCAGATAATCATCAAATAAATATGTGGTTTTTCCACTGCAATAGTGACTGAGTGTCATACAGGATTATTTTGTTTTAACAGAACATCATACATGTTAGGTGTTTTAATACATTTCATTTCCTCAAGTGAGTAGTTTGATAGTATTTTTCCTCAGGGACAAAAAGAAACCTGATCATCCTGGTAGATCTGAGCTGACATACTAAGTTATCCACTTACTCTGAGTAAAGCAGGAAATGCACTGGAGCCAAAATGAAGTTAAAGGAAAAAATATTAAATGTCCTCAGATTTAAAGGCTGTATATTTGAACAAAACAAAACAATCAGGTTTTGGTGGTAAAATGTTTTCCTCTGTTGTTCAGCTGTGAATCAGGGGGAACACCACAGGTTTCAGTGCAGTCATTCCATGTTTATACCCTTGTAAACAGGAATGGCACCAAGCTGTTTGTCACACTCTAATGACAGGTATGGATCTCCATCTCCCTCAGTGTTTTCCTGCCCTGAACAGGGCAGCCTGAAAAGAATCCCATATTGAGCAGGCCCATTATGGCTCATGAAAATCTCCACTACAGCACCCATTCACTTCATAAAAGTCAACACCTTTTCCTTTTCCTCCCTTTCTCTTTGGGGATGGGAAATTCATCTCACTGTCAGTCAGAACTCTTTCAAAATTCCCCATTTCAGCATATCTCTGTTTGTCCTTTAGAAAATCAGAATGAAAAGTCAAGAAATTTTCTTTAATTTGAAAAGATTTTTTTCGCTCATGAAAAGCTCTGGGATGTCATATTTATTTGAAGAGAATTATTGTTTACACAAAAATACTTAGATTTGCATTTCAACTGCCTATTTTGAAGTCCAGTAATGCTTTAAAATAATATAACAATTTGAGTTTAAATAGTTCTATGTATATTATCCTGGAAAAAATAAAAAAGCATAACGTCCTCAATTTGCCAGTGGACCAAAGTGCCCATTTCCTGCCCCAGGTGTCAGATCAGTTCACTCCACCTCACAGATTAGCTGATTCTTAATTGTGGGATGGTGAAGAGGCTGCTGGATGAAAGCTAACGATGGCATATATCCTAGTTATCCTAGAGATGCTCTCTTGCTGTCGAGAAACTAAATCCTGGTGGAAAAAACCAAGAGAGCATTTCTATGGGATGTCACAGCCCAATTAGAGCTGTCACCATGATTGCATCGGTGGATGTTGAGCAAAGCAGGGCCTGGGGGGAGCTGGCCCTGTGCACACAAAGTCCAGGCACACCCAGCTGGCCGGGACACTTGGGGACGTGTCTGGCACTGTCACTGCACGAGCAGTGACCTGCAAGGTGTGCTGTGACTCTGCCCCTGGCACTGCACTCTGTGCAGCACTCACACCAGTTTGCCTCTCCAAAATGAAGTGACTGTTCTGCCATGGATACCCTTGGGCAAACTGCAAACACCCAACAGTCTGTGACAAAAGTTTACAAAAAAATCTGAATCTGCAATCTCGTTGAGCAGGGCTCATTTGTTAATTGTTGATTTTACTGCAGATTTACAGTCGCTCTCTCTGAGGCTCTAGGAACATAAAACCAAATTAATGAAGGAATTCAGGTGCCTCAAATTGCCAGTAGATAGATAGGTGTAGAATTTTTAAACCTAAATGTTTGAAAAATTATAGTCTTAGCACATTGCTGTTATTACATCCTGGAACAAGTAGAACAATTTAAGGTATTATTAGCTTTGTTCCTCTGTGGAAGCAGTTTCACATTGATATTTTTATTAAATTTACCACCAGGACCAAAATATTATTTTACTAATAACTTTTTTTTTTCTGTTCCTCTACCTTTTTCCCTGTGTAATTAAGCAGTTACCTTCTTACCTTTCCAGATGAAGCCCAAAGGGCAAGCATGCTTAGAATTGCAACACCTAAAAATGAGAAGACATTGAAGAAAACCTTTCAAAGAAACAAAGGAACAGTAGAACACTTCTGTCAGGTAGGCACAAGGAAGCATATCTGACAAATGTGGATAGTGTACAGCACGTGCTTTATCAGTGTCACTCTTTAGCACGTGCTGGTGGCTGCAGAAAAGATCTGAAATAAGAACTTTGCCATGGAAAGGCAGCAATACACAAGCAAAAGCAGATGTAGACATCACGTTGTTAGTATTGTAGTATCCTTTTTCTTCTTTTTTTCTGTAATTTAAAGTGCTGTCTTTGGTTTCACATGTAAGCTATTGATTGCACAAGAATACTGCACTGCTTTTGTCACTTAATAGTCATCCAAACACAGATACCGCGGGTTCATTTTAGTGTTACATTTACGGACTGAGTAAACTGTACAATCCCTACAACAACTCCTAGAAAGCCTTGGGCATTTCCTCCCTCCCCCCTCCAGTGGGTAGTGTATTATGGATTTCTGAGAAAAGGAACAAACAACCCAGGCAGGAATAAATGGGGGAAAGGAAATACTCGGAGGGTGCAGAAGAGCGATCGCTCGGTGGGTGTGAGCAACGGCCCTGATGGTTGATACCGTGTCTGAAATCAGGAACAGGAGACAGCAGAAAGAAAACCCTTGGGTACTGTCATGCTATAAAGAAGAGATACATTTCGGATTGATTTTGGGTGCTTATCAAAGGTAAGAGGGAGTTACAGCTTGGGAAGTGGCAGAGCAGGGAGAGCGATGAGAAGCCTCTGTAGGTATAAATAGGTTAAGTTAGAGGAAAGACAGTTCAGAAAAATTCTTTTAATGGTTTCTATATGTTCCCTTCTTTATGATTGATTGTATATATGAAGTTATTGTGCCATATTCAAAGGAACAGTCAATGTTCACCTACAATCAATTTTAAAAACTCAGTTCTCAGTCATACATATGATTATATTACTTAATTCAGATCATTATTTAAGTCTCTGAAAAATCAGAAAACTAAGGTGTGAAATTAAACAAGGGGGAAAAGGGCTGAAATTGCACATTTATATTTACAGACAACTCTATTGTTAAAAGGTAGATAGCTGTGGCTTTTTATTAGGTTACTTAAGACATTGTCAATTTATCTGAAGGTTCACCGGTCTCTTCAGGGAAAAAAAAGCTCTGAAAAATAAATAAAAGAAAGTTGAAGCACATCTCACTATTTATTTTTCTTCTCTATAAGTTCATTTGATTTTCTCACTCTCTTGAAACCATGCCGTATTCTTTTCTTCTCTGATCAAACAGCTTCCAAACATAATGAATAATACCTCTCAGTTGCAAGCAACACTTCAACAGCAGATCAATATGGACACACAATAGAAGATAAAAGATTTACTTTACAAGTTTCTAAAGGATTAGTGATAAAATACATATATTAAACCCCATGAAAGATGCTACAGTGCTGTCAATATATCCGGCATTATTTCCACAGCCGTTTTTTGCCTTTGGACTGGTAGTAAAGACTTTCATTTATCAATTTGCATTTAATATGGCAGTTCTGATCACTTGGGTCCCAGTCATAACAAGGCAATTGACACAAACCCTCTGCTAAGGGCCAATACTGTCTTCCCACTCAGAATCCCCATGAAGAATGCCTGAAGTGCAGCCAGTCCCCAGGAGTCATTTTTTTCTGGGAAATCTGTGTGTTTTAAGTTAATGCTAGAAATAAACCTCTCCTAACTCCTCATTTATACCAATATAGTTTTTCACGTTAATATCTTTTTTTTTTTGTATGCTACCTTTTAAGAATCTGAGGTTAAATGGTGAAACAGAAATACCTCACCCACACGGAAGATTTTTTCCTCTCTGTTGGACAGTAAATCACGGAAAAAATCATGCAATATATATATACATTTGTACCTGTGTTGTTTTTCATATACAGTGCCGACAGACATGACTTAGTTGAAGTGTCTCATAGACTTCAGCTGTTTTAAAAATGTACATTCACTCTTGAAATAAGTCATAGGAAATTAAACTACAGAACTGATATTGAAAGGCCTATCAGCATGTTATAGATGGCTGTGTGTATTAGGACTGTTTAAAATGCACTGACAGTACCAGTGATAGCACCTCTGGGCTGGAAGACACCCAGATGCCACTTTAACAGAATTAGTATGTTTTCATCAAGTTCTGCTTCTGTTCACCTTTTGAAAGTTCATGCTTAACAGCTTTATTTATGCAATATATGGTAGGTATTAATTACTCTTAAATAAAGAAAAACTCCTGTCTCATTAATAGCTTCTCAGGTTACTTACATGAAGTGAGGGAGAATTGTGCAGATAAGAAAGATTTGAGGAGCTCAGGCCCTTAAATGTAAGTTAAATCCTGAAAAATATCTTAGTCAATCCGTCCTGGGTTTGATCACAGAGCAGGATTATAGCATTTTCACATCACAAATGAAAATCTATTTCAGAGACCTATTCAGGATGAACACTTCACTTGTCACAGTAACAAAAAAAATCATAAAAATGAATGGTGGGAAAGATACAACAATTAATAAAAATACACTTTTATTAGGTAACAAAGATGACAATATTCATGTCCAAAACAATAGGAAAAAAAGTTACATTCTCATTAGTAAAACTTAAAAAATTATTAGAAAACATAAACAATTTTGCTCTTCTGTTCCTATTACTCTCATGCTATGTGGTTAGCATGACAGGAGATGGAAAGGGGAGGAAGAAGGGTACTAATATATTTTATGTATTCCACAATGGCCAACCCCTGATTTCTAGTTTTGGAGACCTCATCGGTAAGTGGAGTCTCCCTGATCCCTTCACTCCAGGTGAGAACACATCTCCTTGGACTCTGATGCAGAATGGCAGCCAACTATGTACATGGGAAGTAGTGAGAATAAGTCACACAATATAATTTTTTAAATTGGTTTCTGTAAAGGAGCATGGAATTGGAGAGCATCTTTTTTTCAGAGTCCTTATCATTGCTAAAAATTGATCTAAGACATTGTGGATTTGTACAGCCTTTAATAAGTACCAGTATTAAGTCAGGACTGTGTTCAAGGCAGTAGCAGGCAAATCTCTCTGCGTCCAAGAATTATGTTGCTGAGATACATGTATTGGGCACAATTTTTTATTGGCACAAAGGGAATCCAATTTCCAGGTTCATTACCCAAAACAACACAGAAATTTGAAACAAGAAAACATTTTAGTGCTTGAACTATAGATCAAACTATAATTCATAGTCCACATTCCCTCATGGGTTGTGAGGATAAGAAGGGGAAGGAAAAAAGCAATTTTTCTGCCCACTTGATCGATGTTCTTTTTGACCTCTGAAATGCCCTCTTGCCATAACCTTTTAAATACCATCTGCTCTTTTTGTGAAGAGTGTGATGGGAAGGAGTCACTTCCAGACAGCAATTGATTATAAAAGCATTAATCAAGCACATGGATTATCTGTAGCATGACATTGTGTGCTGTAGTTAAGCAATTTCACCTTAAATGTGATTGGAAAGGTTAATCCTGTTTCTCAAGACTAATTTAGACTTTGTATCAAACAATTCAGGGTATGGTGAAAACAGCTGCAGCAAACAGGAACTGAAGATTTGTCTGCTTCCATTAGAAAGTCTTGTAAACTTTGGCTCTGAGAACAGATAAACAGTGGGTCTATAGGCCTGTCCTTCAATTTTTCCAAATTGAGTGAAGGTTGACAGCTTTCCCTTTCAAGTCACGGGAATTGTTCTCCCTTTTTCTGCAAGCCAAGAGAAATTTCTTTTTCGCTATTTGGTATTCTCAGATAACATTACCCATTGAGTTAATTTCTACCACTGAAGGGATTGCAAAGTCCTTTTCTGTCGTGCATTTCCCCTCAGGATGTTCAACACAAACTTCTCCCTGGACTTAGGAGGGCAGGTTGTAATTGAGGAAGACAGTGTCCAGAGGTGGTGGCATGCAACAACTGGAATCCAGACCAAGATCCCAGGGCAGCCCTGCTTTGATTGCTCTTTCTCATTAACACTCCCCTCCATGTTTTAGGGTAATGTGAGAAAAGCTAGCTCATCTAGGTATGGCACTTGCTGATAGAGAATGCTGCAATAAATACGTGTCAAATGTATTGTAAGGTTGAGGTAATTTATTTTTATCTGGGGCTCCAAACAGGCTGAGTATGCTATGAAAAATTAGGATATTCTGTTCCTTTCTCCATATCTGTTGTCACCATCTTCAGATAGTGCAATTTGCAATTAATAAAATGATCTGTCATTGCTATTACAGTTAAAGTAATCACTGGGGAGCTTGGCAAGGGTCACTTCAGGCAGCTTGGGGAGGGGGGAGTGAACGTCTGTGACAAAAGGCTTCAGCCATGTCATAAAGATTCAGGAGATCTGGATACAGGAAAAAACAGGGAAGCTCAAACTTCCATTAAATTCTGCATTCATATTCTGCCTGGTTTATTCCCCTCCTGGAGTGTTTTGCCATTTTCTCAGGTCCATCTATGGAAAACCATTTTGGTTCCCCCGAAGTCATTGGGTACAGCAGTGGTTTTCAGCCTCCTCTGACCAACAAACAATATTGAAAAATAAATGTTCTGACAGGAGTATCTTGTTTTGCTTTTCACATCTGACTCCTGTTTAATTGTTTAATTTCCTGTTTTTGCAGACAATATCAGGGCACCAAGCACCCTGTAAATTATGAGCATGTATCACAGATGAAAGTCCTCACCTCAGAGACATAAATACCATAGATCAGAAGCAATAAAATCCAAAGAATAAATGCCAACACAGCACCAAGAGTGTCAATAACCTTTCTAAACGGAAGCCCTGTATCCCCATTACATTATCCTGTATATAAACAAAAGCAATATAAAACTTCTTGTTGAGCAAGACTAAATGTTATAATGCTGCTCCCAAAGAGAAATGTGAAGCTCGGTGCCATTTACTGTTTCTGTTGATTGATTTTTTCCTAAATTGAAAGCACTCTGCTACAATAAAAACTAGAAGATTTGTGCTTGTACACATAAAGCAGATCAGTTACTAGCACTTCAGGTTTCTCAGATGTGACAAGAAATCATGGTCCCCAAACACCCATTGCTGGAATTTCTCTGTTTCTGGTCTCTTTTTCAATTTAAAAATAATCTATGTGCATGTTCAACCAGCAGAAATAAAGCACAATTTGAACATCTCATCAGTGTCACTGCAATCCTCCTCTGGAGAACGAAGCCCCTGGAAGGCGCAGTGGTGGGAGTGACAGATATTTTATCATCTGTGCGTGTCCTTGAAGATGCCATGGAAGATGCAGTCTTCTTGTCCTTGTCCTGGCACCATCATGTGGGCAGGGCCTGCTCTTCTTCTGCAGAGCTTCCTCTGCAGCCCCGTGTTGTGTTTGGATGTGAGAGGACGTGAGACAAGGCAAGGGCTGGTGGACACCCAGGCTGGAAGCAGAAAGATCATCCACTTCTGACAACTCTCCTGTGCTCATTTGTTCCTTTCTCACCCCTCACACTGAGTTCTACTTAGTCAAAAAATGGATAGGTCCAGAATCAGGGAATGTCTCTGAAGATTTGGATTAAGCAGGTAGTTTACTCACTTTGTTGTGGTACAAATCACGACATAACATTCAGGGCAACAGCAGGACAACTGGGTTCACCCACTGAAGTGGAAGACCCTGAAATAATAAAGCCAAGAAGGTGACAGGTGAAGTTCAATGTCTTTGTCTCCTGAGTAGACCTGTCTGCCGACTGAACATGCCCCAAATTCATCTGACTGATCTTTGGGCTTTAAATCAAGGTGCCTAAGACAGGAGTGTCATCAGTGTGAAGTTGCCTAACCTTGCATGGCCCCTCAGGTGTGGGACACTGTTCCAGCACCCATTCATGCCTCTAGAAAAATCCATCTCAATGCCCCTCCCAATGTTTTGTAATCCTTGAACTGTCTCGCATCCAGTACAGTTTGTCAGCTTGACCTTTCTAATTGCTTATAAAGCAGCCTGATGATGATGATTCATTAGCTGCACATCCAGATACTGTCTTCCCCATAATTCCATGCCTTTAAATGTAATTAATCAAGACTTTAAATAGAAATCATACATTTAATATCACAATCGTTATATTTTAATTTAAATATTTAAAATAATGAGTTCAATTGATTTATAAAGTATCATATGAACCCCTGCCTGTGATCACTGTCTGCTCACAGGTACTGGCAGAGGACAGCAGACAGTCTGTAAGTACATCTGTCAGCAAGTGCTAACATGGATCTGGCAACTTCAAGGGAAAGTGTGTGCAGGGCATTTTCTTCCTTTTACTCCTTTTTTTAGACCACTTTCTTATGTCTTTCAGAACTGACACAAGGAATACCAGAATACAGTGCTTTATAATAATTTTTTCCCCTCTTCAGAATACACTCTTCACACAGAGAATATTTTCTTCAAGTCCTCAGCACAGGCTAACTATATTGGGAAGATTTGTAATTAGATCTCAGACAATAGCAGGGAAAGAGAGCCAGCAGATCTGCAGAAATACCTCTAGAAAGGAACATAATCAGAAACTTAAACTAAGGAGCAATGAACAGCTGCATGAGATAACTGCAGATTCATTCAAACAGTTTTCTACTGCTCATTTAACATCTATTACTGAAAATTGAAATGTGCAGGTCTCTGTTGCTGAAATTACCATTCTTCACTATTTAGGTTGATGACACGAGGAGCTTAAAAATTAGTCTGTTGCTGGCACAGACTAATCTGTGGAGACTGCATATGAGGGGACACAGCTAAATATCAGAGAATAGCTAACAAAGAGCTCTAAGCAACTTATTACCTCATATTTCTTGGTGTGGGTAATTTTGATCTTTAAAGTTTGAATATTAATCTATGGTAAGGTAAAACGAGAGACTGGGAGAATTAAGCCAGATTGTGATGAGATGAGGGGGGAAAAGAGAGCCAAAAAATGTTGCCATCCCTTGCAAACATAACTTTAGATCTTATGCCAAAAATAATGCATTTAAATAAGTGCCTGTCAAGGAAGCAATGTTTATTCAGCCATTTGAAATTAATGACTCTCAGATGCGTGCCATAAAATATAAAGCTGGTAGTATGAAGAAATACATAAAGTGGAGAAAAATGATCCGGAAACAATGTTTTAGATTTACCTAACATGAGGGAGAGTTTACTAAGAGGGAAAAATATTAAACCAAGACCAATAAACCCACTTCTTCCTTCACTGTAGTGTGTTAATTTCAGGGTTTGTGCCACTTTAATGGACAGGAATCTGTGGAGAATCTTGTGTCTGTGCCAAGCCTGTCGTATGGCCAAACCAGCACTCGGGGAATAACAGGGGTGGCTCTTTGGTCTGAATTAATTTGGGTCAATATTTAAAATTATTTTATAACCCTGCCATAAATCTTTTGACTGCTGATGCAGTGACAACCTGCAATAACTCTCTTTTCTTATACCATGAGAACGTCTCTAGTCCCCACACTTGGTTAGGACATTTTTGCATCATTTTGTGGCTACTTGTGGTAAGATATTGACTGAAATATTGTCTGGAAAAATATATTAGTAATTTAGCCTAAAAAGAAACTAGTGCATTTTTGCTCATATAACACAAGTACTATGTAGTTGTTACCCAAAAGCCTAACAAGCTTTTTACTTGCCCTTTAAACTGTCAAAATACAAGTTCATACATCATAAATTGAGATGCTAGTTAGCCTCACCTCCGCTGTCCAGCACAATCTCATCCAGGACCCCTCCCCTGGATGAGAAGAAGCGTATATACAATTATCAAAGGTGTACCTGTAATTTCTGGGGTTAATTTGCATTCTAACATAGCAATTTCAGCTGACATGACGTGGCAGGATGGGGATGCCACCAAGCTACAGTGCTCAGTGAAGCATGTGTCAGCTATTTAGGAGGTGAATGACAGCAAGCTTGGGAGGGGAGGGGGAATTTCACAGGCAGTCACAACAGGCCAAACCTCTCCTCCAGCTCTTCAGCAGGGTTGCTACCACACTGGTACTAATATTTCAGAAGAGAAAGCTTTTTTTAAAATTTGCATCTCAACTAAAAACCAATACAGAGGGGGTTGTTGGGGCTTTTCTTTTTCTTTTCCTTTTTTTTTTTTCTCACCAAAGGAGCTTTGAGATTGATACAGTGTGGGGGAAATGAAATGGAGCGCATGCCAGATAAAAATGCCAGAGGCCAAATCAAACAAATGTCTGCACTTGGCACATAGATATTACAGCAATAGAAATATTATAGATTTTTTTACCAGCTCCAGGGACAGCTTATACATTTGCATTAAGTCTTTGGGTGTGATACATAAGGGCATGCAGAGCAGAGAAGAGCAGCTTTTCTGCTTGCAGGAGAGGGTCCTGCTGGTTTTCTTCGAGTCCCTGTGATATTTGCAGTTTCTCCCATGCAGAGGTCCCCAAGCTGGCACCAGAGTTTTGTCCTGATGGGGGCTGGGAGCACCCCAGCTCAGGACACAGCCCCTGCTTGCTGCCAGATGTGAGTTCACTCACGGTGGTGAGATAAAAAAATCAAACTAAGCAGGACTTGCTCTCCTTGCTCCTCACTCTTAACCCCAACCACTGAACCTCTGTACAGCAGGTGGGCAGCACCACCATCATCAAATGTCAAGGGAAAAGATTGGGTTTGTGGGGAGTTTTATTTTTTGGGGCAGGCTAGCCATGCTTCAGGAGAATTAGAAATGCAGCATGCAGGTTATGAGTCCCCAGACAGTTTTATTCAGCAAGGTATGTCTTTGACTGTGCACACTAAGAGAAATGCAGCTGCCCAAATGTATTTTGTGGATCTAAAGTGGATTAGCATTTAGGTAAGATCTTCCTACTGGCATTTTTAAAAGCATCTAGACTTATAAAGTTTATGCATACTGAGAGACTGTATCCCCTGAGGACAGAGTAGACCTGAGGGTTTGGAAGTTTTAAGCTTAAAATTTCCCATTCTTGTCTATAAGCACTCATCAGGCTTAATTGCAATTCTGAGCACATTTTTCTTTCACTTACGAATCTATTCCAGTAAATTGCATTCATAGCACCTTATTAAGATTAGTACAAAAAGCCCCACATACCACACGGAAAATGAATTTTAAACAAGCCCCCACCCCAAGTGTTTTGCTGGAAAAGAAAAGGGGGAAAAAGATTGAGGTCATCAGCCAGAATAAAAATCAGTTGTTGGTGTAGAAAATGATATGCTCTTGTGACTTAGTGGAATAAAATGTAATACATCTGAATATCTGAAAAAGAGGACTGAGCTTTTCCTGAGCTACCTAATAGTCAGACTTTCCTTGCTAACAATACCTTCTTTTTACAGGGACTAAAACGTTATTTAAACAATTATATGCTATTAAGTAAAAGATGAATTACAGAGAAAATTGCACCATTAGTAAAATTTAAGTTCTTAACTTCATGTAATAAAAGATGGTAACCTTTTTGTAATGGCATTTCAATTTACCATTTGTTATAAAAGTCTAATTTAGAAGGTAAAATGAATTCTGGTTCCAGTCTTATTACTCTGGCTGTTACATTTCTATGCAAGATGCAATTCATAACACAGCTCCAGAAAAATTAATGAAGAATATTTTAAAATAATGTAAGATCTTGGCTTGAGCACTGAAGTATATTAGAGATGATATCCTTGTTTAAAAGGCAAGGAAATACATTTACACATAAAAAATAGAGACCCATTCAGATATTTAAGTTATATCAGCTCTCAGTCTCGTTTTACTAGAATCCTGGAATGGTTTGGCTCCTCTGGACTTGTTCTAATAGGTCCATGCTTTATGTTGGGGATCCCAGAGCTGGATGCAGCATTTCAGGTGGAGATGCAGCATTTCATGAGAGTAGAGCAGAAGGGCAGGATCACCTCCCTCAACCTGCTGCCCACTGAGTTTTGATAAAGATGTTAAGCAGCTGAAGGTCCAATACTGACCCCTGAGAAAAGCCACTCATCACTGGTCTCTATCAGCCTTTCAAAACATCCTAATGTTTCAGTTAATTTTTAGAGCAACTGCTCACACTTTGGTTCCCTCATTCCTTCTATGAAATGCTGTTTCTAGTTCATTAGGTATTGCAAGTAACCTGATTTTTTATCTTAAAGCAGAGAAAATAAACTTTAGATTAAATTTTGGAGAAAACATAGTGAGGAAATGTTTTTATTTTAAAATTATTTTTACTGCTACCAGCTTGAAAATGAGCCATGGGAAGGAGCACTTCAGACCTGTTTTCACACAGTTCTCCATCCCTGACTCACATTTCTTGCTTCCTTCTGTCATTCAGACAGTGCAAAGGGGAAAAAATTCTTAACAACTGGCCTAAAATAACTACTTTTTTAGACTTCTATCAGAACAGGTTATTTCTGAATCCAGTGTATTACTGGATTTCGGTGGGCTTTCAGAAATGGAGATGTG
Organism: Daphoenositta chrysoptera; assembly: GCA_013397915.1. Lineage (NCBI taxonomy): Eukaryota > Metazoa > Chordata > Aves > Passeriformes > Daphoenositta > Daphoenositta chrysoptera. The sequence goes on from VZRO01001060.1 coordinate 116,934, forward strand.
TTTTGTAAATTGACTCACATTTGTCTTTATTTCACCAATGCTACCCTGTCTTTATGGTGCCTTTCCTGCATGCTTTATAACTGTCATGCTAATAGCACTGCATTAGTAGCAAGACATCCTTCATTTGAAAAATAACTGAAATTTCCAAGTAAAAAGCCTGAAAATCTTTCTCAGTCAAAGAGAGAAGGGACAATGCCTGAAAGGCCCCAGTCCAACAGTCATTTCTCCATGAAGCTGTCACCATTACAAAGTTAACACGAGGACACAGAGGTCCCTGAGACACCCCAGGATGTTACAGGAGTTCTGGTACTAGAGCAGGTAATGACCTTTGGTATTTCAAAGCTGTTTGATGGAGGGAGAGCACACACCTACATGCTGTACCATCTTAAAAGGCTGAATTCTTAATGCTGACAGGTATTCCTTAGTGAGATCTCACAAAACAAGACATGGTATTTTAAAATCCAGCCAAAGAGCATTTTAGAATAAAAGACAGAAATGTGGTTTCTGTCTGTTGGGGAACCCACTTTCTCACTTTCTGCTTTGCTTCAGTGTTCACAGGAACAAAAAATGTAAACAGAATCTAAATGTTGGTTATTACTTTGTAATATTTTAAGCTGACTGGAGCTGAGCTCTCATCTCTATCCTGCCCATTATTGAAGAGAGTTTAACATCTGTCTTCTGCTCCTTCTGATTAGGTCTTTACAACACCTAGCAAACATAAACTTACAATGCTCTAAACAGATACTAAAAATTATTTGTGGTTTTTTCTTTAGGTTGGCTGGTTTGGGGGTTGTGGTTTTTTAGGGTTTTTTGGGGTTTTGGTTTGGTTTTTTTTTTTGGTTTTTTTTTGTTTTTTTGAGGGTTTCTTTTTTGGGAATTACGATGTGTGCTAGACAGGAGAATTCAGTCCACTGGTTGTACAGGTTATATGGTTAGGCAAACAACTCTACAGGATCTCCTTTAACAATATCTGAAATTTAAGGGGAAGGTCTTCAACTTTGCACAATGAGAACCAACGATCTCTGCAATCAGAGGTTATACAATCAATGGCTGTATTTTACAGAATAATTTTCCTTTACATGAACAGAAAGGAATTCCTGATAATGGTGTGTCTATGCTGGGAATTTTTTTTTGGTACAAGATACATATTCATCAGGTATCACTCTGATATTGCTATGATTTGTTTACCAGGGCAAATGAACCTTTATTCCTTTCTGGACAATCCCCAGGGGTGCTGCGTTCTTGTGCAAGTCATGATTAGAAACAACAAAACTAACTTTCTCCTCAGAGTAACAGAAGAGAGGTAAGAATATAAAATAGAATTTGCTTCATCAATGATTTGAGACCTGTTTTTTTGGGGGAGTTTTTCAATCTTTTTAAGTCTGTGTCTAACGTGGGTAGGGATACTCCGGAATCTTATACACAGAGGACATTATAGACTTCCTCATCAATCCTCCTTTACAATAAACCAAAAATCTCTCTTATGCAGATGTTGGTAGAAGAGCCACACTCTAAAGGAAAACATTAATAAGGAAAACCTGACTGAAAAATATTGCTAGCTTAAACCATGGCCTCCATTTCATCTTTCAGTCTGTGACAAACTCTTGTGTTTTCAAGCCTTTACTTCTTTACCTGCTTAAAACTGATGATAAATTGTTATTAACAAGAATTTGACTGCAAAGAGAGAAAGGATATTCACCCTCAAAGGGTATTTTAATTATTTTATGGATTTAACATGCTTAATATTAATAGAGCTGGCAACATTAGACAGAGATAAAAGTATGTTTATCTCGTCAGTTGTAATGAACAAAGAGAATAAAAATTATAGAAGTGTTTTGTAACAGCTGTGTGCCTTACCAAAAGAAAGCAAAACCCTGTTGTACAAATATTCTGGCATACTTGAAGATAATCTGATTTCTAGCCATTTAAGAAATACAGATTATGTAAAGAAATTAATGAAACAAACACTAGTGTGTATTTGGGTTCTCAGGACAGGTTACACAATGACAGGTTTGGAAAAGGTGCCAGTTTCTTCACTCTAGATTAGGAGTACAAAGTACGATGCAGTCACACTCCAGTGGCCAGATGCTCTGCTCGTACCAGACATCTCAGACCACCTGTTTTCACATCCCCACACACACTTTAGTCTGTCATTCAAAATGGGCTTGTGCTGCAATTTGGCATTGGAAATCACTGCTGCTCTGGCACTGAGCCAGACCAAAGCACAACACACACCTATCTGTCAGTAAAATCCAAGCAAAACCATGAAAAGCAGCTAAACCTACACTTCCTTTTTTATAAGAGAATGTTTGAAGAGAGACAGAGAAAAAGGAGGAAAATGGTAGAAAATAAGTGAAATGGTTAAATCTTTGTGTAAGAAATTCATGTTAACATTTTAAATTGCAAATAAATTCCAAAACATCTCAGCCACTCTGTCTCTCATAATTCTCCAGATGATCCACAAAACACATGCTCATCACGATGCCACGAACATGCTGCACAACTGGGACAATCCCAAGGGACATACCAGCAATCTCACCCTTTCCTAATACAATTCCTAGAGACAAGAAAATCCGTTACCACCACCCCCTTCATCTTTTAAAACAGATACATACTGAGGAAAATCTTTGTAATATTCTATCTTCCTGTAACATGGTCTAAGTTTGGGGTTTTGTATTTCTGTCTTTGGAAATTCAGATAATTGGATGGATGGATGGATGGATGGATGGATGGATGGATGGACGGATACAGAACACAGAAGGCAGAGGTCTTAAGTCTAGGACTTCTGCATCTCAGCAGAGGGAAAAGTCCATTAATCCAGCAACTCTGCTGCAACAGGGACATGTGGCACCTAGAAATCCTGAAGTAATAGAGAAATTATTCTTTTCTATTTTTGAGATATCCAACTCTGTACCCCTTCTAAGAAAATATAGTGTCTTAACACTGTCTTAACACTTCCTTCAGGCAGAGCAATGGGGTTAGTTTAAAACACTGGCAAATCCAGACATGGCCTAATCGGTCTGGCTTTAAATTCTCTTATGAAGCTGTAGCATAAATGTCAGAGCTGTGCAGAATAGTGGCACTTGCTGAAAATTCATGAGCTCCTGTGGCCAGACAATTTTTAGCTGACACATCTACACCCAGAAGAGGATGTATAACCTTTTACAAAGCCTTGTTTCTCCTGGCATCTTCTGCTCTGGTGTTTGGTGACAATAAAGCCGTTGCATAGCGGGATGTCCTTCTGCTCCCAGCAGTTTCCCTCGCTGGAGCTGTGTGGAGCTGGGGACGTGGTCCAGCTGGACAGCAAGCACTGTCTCCTGGACTTGCCTGAAGCTGAGTGACCTGGCTCTGGTTATCACAGGACACCAGCCCTTTCAAAGAAGGAAGCTCCTGAGACAAAAAAAGTTGTTGGATGTGTGTGCCTGGACCAGCCCTCAGAAGCATTGGGAGTGAAGGACTCCCTTCATGGTCCTCTTTCGTGGTCCAGATGTTCAATCATTGCCTTGTAGAAACCCTTTATGTGTTTGCCTCTGAGAGATGAGCTCCTGAGAATTTCTGGCTTTAAAATCAAGCAGCTTCCTAAGCCTAGGAGTACTGAAACCACTGCTTGTCCAAAGTACAGAATCATTTTATTTTTTCTTTTATTTGCCTTATTTTAGGTTGGTTTTTTTTCACCCCATGGATGCCTGTTTACCCAGTAGATTAGGAAGTGGAAGAGACACCAGAAGAAAAATAAGAATATATTAATATAGGAAAATGCTGCAATAATTGTTTTCCCCTTATTTCTTTTCATTTGTGTATTTGGCTTACCACCTGTAAACTAATGGGACTGTAACCCCCATTCCCATCTCCCTGTGCTGCTGGAGGAGAGGAGGTTGAGCTGGGAAGGGATCGGAGGGGAGTGGGGGGAAGGTGTTTTTAAGGTCTTATCTTACTTCTCATTATCCTGCTCTGATTTTGCTAGCAACAAATTCAATTAATATCTCTAATTCCAGTCTGTTTCACCCATGACAGCATTTGGTGAATGATCTCTCTCTGTCCTTATCTCAACCCGTGAACCTTTTGTTATAATTTCCCCTGTCCAGCTATGGAGGGGAGTGATGGAGAGGCTTTGGTGGGTGCCTGGCATCCAGCCAGGGTCAACCCACTACAGCTTGCATTGAACAGGTTTAATTGCAATATTTAATATGTCCTTTGTGGAGTCTGGGAGCTTTCTGCTCCCTCTCTACACAGAAATCAGCGTTACCTTCTCTAAGGCATCATGGGTATTTTTCTCAAAAATAATTAAACAGGAAAGAATACGGGAAACTAAAAAACAAAAATAATTACATAAATAATAATTTTGTTCAGCAAAGCAAAAAAGTCTGCTTACTTTAGGCAAGAGTTTGCAAAATACATTAGGAAGAATATTTTACACAGCTAACTTAAGACAGCCACTAAGGTTATTGTAGAGCTTGTTCTCATATATCCTCCCTTCTCCAGCAGGAACTGCAGTCCCCTGAGGGAATGTCACCTGGAACACAAGGCTTCAAAGCCTCCTCTGTGAATTCCTGTGAATCCTCTTACTGTGGCTCATAGACAGAAATACTGAACATACTCCTTAGATATATCGACTCCTTGGTTGTGGGTTTGTTTGTTTGTTTTTTTTCTCAAAGGAATCAATTACCATTTTAACAAATCCTTTTCTTTACTCCAGTCAGCATTCTACCACCTTATTAAAACCACCACTCTATACGAAAATTTGAGTTATTTTTAAATGGATAAAATGCTATGTATACTGCTCAGGAATGAAATAGTAAAGTTTTGGGATAATGTTTTTCTCTCTTGGTTTTGTGAATAAGAAGAAATCTACCTTCATTATCCCCCGTTCATAAGTGTCACGGTTTGATGCTGGTTTAAACACCAAAGCACACAAAATCTAATTACTTATTTGCTTCTGCTGTAATTAAGCAGAGAAAAGGGGAAAATTGAGGAAATATTGAGGAAAACTATAAAACTGTGAGGCAAAACAGTTATCATCAGGCTCTAGTACTCAAATTTTGCTCAGAGACACTCTGTGTAAGATTTGCAGAGTTCAGTCTTTTGTTGCCCACAGCTGCCTAAGTGTACGTGCTCAAATTGTAATCCATCCACAGCTTTACATGGGAGAAATCTCTATTCAGACGTTTGAGCATCCAATATTTTTTTGTTACTCAACATTTTCTTGGGTGACTCATGGCTCTGTTTTCGTGCCTAAGCCCCAGCAAGCCTTGAAGGTTTGCTTCCAAATCAATCCCCTACCAGGCCACAGGTTAAAACCGAAGCAAAACAAAAACAAAAAGAAAAAGACATTTAAGCTTAGAGCTTCAAGGGACAGCTTCATTTCTCTCTTCCCTTTCCAATGAGGGGGATGGACTTGAGGCTCCTTGCAGGAGTGAGGCCAACCAGCAGGTGAGTGTCTGCCAGTGTTCCTCTGTGCATCTGTTTCACTTTGAATAAAACAACTGCTATTTGCTGAGGGAAGACGGACTCTGATCTGGTGGCTCTCAGCAGGCAGAAGTGAGAGATTAAGGGACCCCAGCCCTTGCTCTCATCCATACCTGTCCAACGTGCCTATTGCTGAAGAGACAAATTTACCTTCTGAATGTAAATTCAGACCTGTATTCTGAATTAGGGCCCTCCCAGATATTTGCATAGTGATCAGCGGCCACGCCATTAAGCATTAGGGGCCAAAGTTCCTTAATCTCCGTGGTTTTCCTAAATTTCTGTCACTCAAGTCTTTATTCCAAACAAAAAGTAGGGGGAAGATACTTGTCCTTTCTCACGTAATTTCCTCATCTTGCCAAAAATTGTGGGAAAAAGGTTATTTTTATAATATTTTTATACCACTCAGTATTTCATTTTTATTGCTCTCAGTATTATAATTTCAATTTGATGATGGTTTATGTAAACTTTAGTCTTGTTTGTGAAAAAGTTTGCTTTAAAAGACTTTTTAAATAATTTTTTCTTGCAAACAAAGCTTTTGTAGGCTTTTAGAGATAAATTTGCAGCTTTTCTAAGAACTGAGTGTTCCTGCATCCTGGCCAATGCCATTCACATTAATCAAAGTCACATTCAATAATGAGGGAAATAGAAATGCTAAAATTGGTACCACACTCCCAAGGTGAGGCAATCACGACATCAAACAGGCAGCTGAGAGTCAGGCTTTTGCTGACTGCATGTTGCCAATACTTAAACAATTATAGTTGCAATCACAAGTAAATAACATTATTCAATTTAATCCTAACGCTTGTTTTGCAATTTCTCATGGTGTAATTCCCATGAAGCGGTCACAGATCATAAAACTAATAGGTGGGGAAGAAAACGTTGTGGATTGTCTGATAGGACTGGCTATCAAACTAATTATGAGTCGTTAGACAAGCTCTCCCAAGGCTTGTGCACAACACGCTGAACTGTAATCAGCGGGTAATAAAGTTCAGAAGCATTTCTATCAAAGAAGATGGCCTTCAAAATAGAGACGTGGGAGATTCTATTGAATACTTTAAATTAGATATAGATTAGTCACAAATCACTGGGAGGGCTTAACAAGAAATCAAAATCAACACCTTGAGTATGGGAGCTGCTTGTCAATACGCAGCTCGCTAATGTGTGACATGATTAACATTTCAATATATTCCACCCCGCTCATCCAATGATACTTTGGATGAGCTGAGGCAATGTTGACTCTCTGATGCAGCACTCAAACATCACTAAGTACTCCAGCAAACATTATGGTACCAGAATTTTTTTTTAATCACTTCTGTCACTCCAGACTACGACCAGTTAAAATATTTGCTGTAGGACTGTTTACATTTTCTCCTACCAGAGAAAAACAAATCAAAAATGTGATCTGATGTAAGGTTTATTTTAATCACCATGAGATTTCCAATTCTCTTGAGAGAACTTTGGATGAAACTACTTTTTACTCTAAGTATACATTTTCATTTAGAAGGCATCATCATTCAAAATAAATTTTCCCCTCAGTTCACCTCAGCTAATTTTCTTATATTTCTTTTGCTCTCCAGCTGAATGATAAAATTATTTGGACCTTCTAAAGATTGAATAACTACCTCCATTCCCTTAAGCTTGCAGGACAAGGTTCATTTGTCATAGAGTGTTTCTCTGATGATTTGAACTTCTATGGCATCTTAGATCTTTTTTTTCATTGGTTTTTTCCCTTAACTTGGAATGAAAAATAGAACAACATCACATCTTACGAAATCTGAGTCTCCAATGCCAGATCAGATTTTTATGTCTTCCATAGATCCTGCCTTCAAAATAAGCAAGCAATATAGGCTGTGCTTCAGCAAAGCATTTGAACACCTATTTTTACACAAAAGAGCCAAAATGAGCCATTTAATACTGACAGAATTAAGGTGACATTATTCACAAAGGCTTTGCCTTATGTCATCCTAGGTGCTCCACCTTCTCCTTTGTGTGACAGATTTCCCAGAAGGTTTTCCAGCAGCAGGTGCAGCTCTGACTGAACCCAGATTCACAGAAAGAGCAGGAGTGTTCAGTAGCAGGGCTGCACACGAGAAAGGGCACTGCTGCCTCAATCACGTTTGATTAAATAACGTCCCACACAGGTTTTGCAGAGATAATGTCCACTTTTCCCTTGAACACTCCCCTAAACTCTTGTGCACTGCACCCTCTACAGGATAAAGTACACAGCATGCCAGAGGGAAGGGGGAAAAAAAGAAGAAATCGCATACGGGTATTAGAGATTCTTTTCTGCTGTTGAAAATCTAATTGCTGATTTAGGCAGGTGATTTTCAACGATGTATTTTTTAAAGGATAGAGTAGGTTCAATCCATTAGAACAGAAGATTTCAGGTTGAAATAGTGCTGAATGAATGGGTTTGTGCTTTGTGCTGTGCAGTGAGCAGGAGAGAGGCTGGCTGGGTGCTGAAGTAAAAATGAGAGATCTTCCTCAGTATGTCATCAGTGTGCTGTCAATACATAACTAATCCAAACCTCAAAATGCTAATTAAACTTTTGACTTACACAGCATGCAAGAGACAAGTGGATTTTAAAAAGACTCACTGTCTTTTTGCTCTTATTCTGACAGTTTTTAAGTGCTTTGTGACTGACAGGTTTCTGTAAGTATAAAGTTGTGTATCAAAGGGGAATAGTAAGTAAAAGTAGAATTTCAAAGTGAATAAAATGTCCTTAACTGCCGTGAGTTTAGGGAACAGCGTAACACAACCCCAGATCTGAATTTTTAGACCTTTTTTTATACAAAGTATTTATAATCAATAAAAGCAGGCTCAATTTAAAGATGCATACAATTTTAAAATACTTCAAAATGAGACATAGATCTATATTAAGTCTACTGAAGGACTAATTTGATTATTAGTACTTTGTCTTACACTTCAGTGCAGTCTTTTCCTCTCCATCCATATTATTTTTCAGTGTTGTTATTAAGAACAAGGTAAATTGGAACCAATTGCCTTTCTTCTACTCACCACCAAATACTGCTGCCTGAGTTTAGCTTCCAGCTAAATTTGGGCAAGGAATGAAAAGCCCTCTTATAAATTGCCCTTTCCAAGATGATGAGCAAAGTATCAGAAACATAATTCAAGAATTGCATCTTTTTGGTAAAAATACTTTTCTTTTAAGAGGGATGATTAGATGACTATCTCAGCTTGCAGTATTCATCAAACCTGTTAGCATGTTACTAGAGCAGGAACAGCAATTTTCCCTCGTTGACAGTGACATTTTGAGGAACAGCTATTTATGAGCTCTTCAGCCACAGGAATAACAGAATTGCTGCACAAACATAGTTTCCATTAAATGGGTGGAAGCCCTTTCCTAAACTAATATTTTTGTAAAGTTTTGCTTTTACTCCCTTATCTTACAGTCTCTGAGGGAAAGCTTAGACTTTGTCTCACAAGTCAATTAGAGCGAAATGCTCAGGGCTATATTTCTTTGCATAAGGTCTTATTCATAAAGGAAGTAGGTGTCAAATATTCAACTTCATCTTTATGATTCACTTTACCTACTCAGCGACTGAAATATGTAAGTAGCAGAGCAACAAAGAGGAAAATAACTTTTTTGAAAGGTATCCTTCTGTAGAGTAATGGATAAATGGAGTGGGACAATTTTTTTTTTCTAAGACAGTTCCAATAAAGTTGGATGATTTACAGCAGGGATGAATTTGGTTCAATGTCTTCCATGCACTGATGAATTCTTTCAATGAGAGCTCCTCTTAGCAACTGTAGCCAGTCTCATGGCAGTGAATTGAATCTATGATAAACTTACTGCAGAATATAGTTGAAATGAAGCATTATATCTCTCCATACTAGTCTGTTATTATGGAGGTGCTTATCTGAAATCATCATGATGAGGCAGAGAGTTTAAAAAAAAACCAATCTCATTTTTGGATGAGGAGAAGAAATCAATGAGGTAGTGCTTTTCATTTCTATTTCCATTAAGAGGCATCTGACCTTACTTGCCACATCTTTAAAGGGAGAGGCTTAAAAAGGAAAATATTCACTATACAATGTAGAAACACTTTATTGCATAATGGTATCAGTTTTTAGTAACTAAAAAACAGCAATGGCATTTCATTCTGAAAACATACCTGAGAACTTATTCTGAGAACTTATTTATCAATCATTTCTTGCGGAATAATCAAAAAAATTCCTCAATGGCATTTTTGAAGACTACCATTGATCACTGAAATTTGCATAGAAAAAAAGCTATAGCAATCACTCCCTAATCACATCCTGTCTTTGTCCTCCTATTCTATCCAGCTTTGGAATTTTTTTTGGTTTATTTTGGTTTAAAGATCTCTGTGCTTCATCTTTTGTCAATCTTAACATGTTTCCTTAGAGGCTGGGATTTTCCCTCCCCATGCTGTAGTCTGTCACAATGTCCTAACAAAGTGTCACTGTGCTGAACAGCTTTGTAACCAAGGAAAGAGTGGGATAGCAGGGCAATAAAGTGTCTCTGTAGTAATTGATATTGCAGTCATAAAAGAACTCAAATATTTAAATTTTTGAAGACATTAACAATGAACAAACATGCATACACCTGTGTGTGTGTGTAACAACATAAAATATGAAAGGAATCCAAACATTCAAAAGGTTATTTGACCTTTCAGAGGAATACTTCAGTGGAAGGGATGAAAAATGAGGGGGAAATATTTCCACCACTATTAGTTACCTTTTCAGCTTACCACATTGATTATTTAGTCTCATAAAATCCTGATCAAGAGAGGGGAAAAAAACCACCAAACCATAACATCCTCTGCAGGAGAAGGTTTGACTCTTTACTGAGTATAGAAAGCCTGAGGAAAACTGGACAGCTATTTCACTTACCTGGTGACACAGCTTAAGCACTCCCTCTGAAATGACAAAAAATCAAAATAAATTCATTCACACATTTGAACAATTGCTCATATGCTACACTGATGGGCCTACACCAAAATCAAACAGCAAAGCATTATTCATGCATACCAACTATTCTGAAAAAAAATCAATTGTCAAAAAGCAAAGTTTTTTTAAGATCATAATGGTTCTTTCTCTACAATAACAGTTACTTGGCAGGCAGCTTCATGCCTAACCATATAAATATATGAGTATTTGTGTGTGTGTAACTGGGTATGTGACTATATCGAGGCAGGAATATTTGATATAACTGGAAAACAATATTGTGACTTCCTTCAGTTGTTCCAGGCATTCACCTTTCATGGTCTTGTCACACCATTTCTGATGTAAAATTCATGCCTCCTGTGATATTTAGATTATAAAAATGGGCTGTGGAGGTCCAGCATGCCCTCACACATTCTTTTCAACAAAGCAGGACAGGAACACCCTGAGCAGCTCTCAAATATAAATATCACCCAACAGATGCATAGATCATTTGTGTTTAATGCAGGATGGCTGAATAATGGAGGATGTTAACCCTCTAAGGAACATCATGATTATTCCAGAATTTTCTCATTTGTGAACCTTTGCCAGGGTCATGTGTGTCAATTTTCCATTTAGCAGCTCAGGTAGGTGAGCATTCACCTGCTTTCTTATTTCGTTCCATATAAACTCAACATGTTGAACCATAAGAAAACGAAAACCTCTTTCATATTACCCAGCATTTCCCTAAAACTTGTCCCAGTTAAATACCAAGCTCTTTGAAGAACAATTACCATTACTTATACAATTTTTGACTTTTGTCATATCTGTCACAACAAAATGGAAAGGATGTCCAGATATTTCCAGATACTGTTTAGCGTGGTAGATGTAAGGGAGAGGGTAAGAGAACTAAAATTTTTTTCTTCCTTTCCCTTCTCCCCATACTGAAATTTGGTCATCAAGATTTCACATCAGTGTAACATTTTTCCATTTTATAAGAAAGGGATTTAAACCAATGATTATCAAATTGCACTCACTGCCAAGTAATCTGCAGTTGATTTGTCTGGATTGTGGTTTTTACATGAACCAGATAAGGTCTCACAAAATCAATGTTAAGGTAAAGCAAACTAGTCCTGCTGAAGCTGAGCAGGTTCTGCTTGAAGAATTTGGTGAATGCTGTATCCCTTGCTACAGTGGAGTCCTTTACAACCCATATTTTTCCAACTCCCTTTCCCACAAGCTCAGATGGTCTGTCCAGACAACTTTGCACAATGTCATCAAGCCAACACACATTAATTCTCCATCCAGCTTCCCATTTGGCAAACCGTTTTTGGTCATTTTTATGCCAATGTTAGTATTCCACAGCCATTAAATGTTTTGATTAAAAAGAAAGCAAAAGACGAAAGCCCACCAACAAAGCTACGAGCAGCACCACTGAATGAAAAGCCCAACATCATGCCATGCATACATTTTCAATAGTGAATGACATCACAAGACGAACATAACACCCTACAGATGAAAGTGAGCAGCCCTAATGTGATGCTTACAAGGGTTCCTGTAGGGAATCCCCACAGCTTGGCCCCCAACCCATGAGTACAGGGCATTGCTGGGAACCCTCAAAGAGAAATCAGGTAATTCTTCTTCACCACCCATGACTAAAAAATGCTAAAAGGCCACTAAGGAAAGCAGCTGCTTGTGGAAATTCACAAGAGTGGCTTTACCTGTTGTGTAAAAATGGCAGCACAAAATGAGTTTATCTGAACTGTGCATTTCACGCAGGTTGGCTCAGCAGCAGATCTGTTCTCAGGTTAAGTGTCAAAGACCTGTACTGTGGATTATTTCTCAATGCCTAAACAGAATTTCAGAGATATCACTATCATTACATCTGGATTTAGTGCTCAGGTTGTTCTAGCATGATTTAGGAATACCTGCTTTAACCATTCCCCTCCCTCTGCAAGTAGAGGGAAGAAAAGAAAGACGAGTTTCATATGGAAAGAAACTGATTGAAAGTCTTTAAAACAAATAATTTTCTGTGGTTTTAGTCTCTGAAGCAAAGAAGATTAAAATCCTATTTTGTAAAAATATACACTAAAATTCTTTCCCTGTTATCAGCTACAATATTTAAGAATATCTTTTTTTTTCTTACATGAAAGCTTGAACTTACAAGTAAAAAAAAAATCTTTTTTTAAGACTAGAAACGGAAAGATAGAGTATCTGAAACCAGAAGAAAATACTTTTTTTTTTTTTTGAGGAAAAAATTAATAGGATAAAGGGAGCAGAAAAGCAAGAGAATAAAATTTACTTTCGTACATAAAGATTTTGCAGAAGCAAACTGTTCCTCACTGGTTTTTGCACCCTTTTAAAACCATGGAAACGGTGGTCCTGTTAATGATGTTAATGGACCCCCCAAAAATCACAGCTAATTCAAATTCTAATACAATACACTCCTCACTATAGAAAAATCTGGTTTGTGTATCCAAGACAAATAACGTAATATTCATCATTACAAAGTTGGTGATATTTCTAAATTTCACTAATCTTGCAATAAGAGTATTCATTTATTTTCAGTCTGTGTTAGAGGAAGAGTTTTATGGAGCATAGCTTTTGTAAAGTGAAGATCAAGCACAACATTAAAAAATAATTTTTGTTAATATATTAAATTAAGATACTGGTTAAAAATAATCTCAGTTCCTTTGACATGATTTTGAAAAACAATTAAGAGTTTCTCATCAACAGTAAAATAAAAAATGAGAAATCAGCAGACAAATGGAATTTAAATGACTCCCTACTCTCAAATACCAGCCTTTCTCCTCTTTCACAAAAGCTTAGATTAAAAGAAAGAAATGGGACTAAGGGTCTATTGATTTGAATTATTTTGGAGCAGGGGAGAAAAAGAGATTCCATCCACGAAACTCCCATTCAGTGAAAAGCCAGTAATCTCTTGTCTTCTTTAATGATGAGCTCCAGCTTCAGCTTTTGGGACCAAAGCATTAATGAAGAAGGAAATGAGGCCATCTCTGAAACAAATAAGGCTCAAATAGTTTAGGCCCAAAATGTTAGAGAATTAAATGCCACAAAGAAACAAAGATACAACCAAAGAAAATTTTGGAACTCTGCCATTATAAATGCTTTGAAAATACACTGGCAATGTGTAGTAGTTGTTCAAAAGACATTTTATTTCCAGATGTGATTTTAGATCCACAGAAGAGGGAGGAGGACTTTGGGTATGCTCAGTATTACCTGAAACATAAGTGTCAGAAAGCAAAACTCACGCTCTACCAAGAAAAGCTCTGCTGGAGCTTTTTCTACCAAAATAAAAATTAAAAAATGAAAATTGTAACATCTTCTGTCTCTGTAAACCAAGCTAGTCAATACAGCTGCACAATTTGCAAAATATGAAGGTCTGTCCCAGCAGTTTCAAACATACGGATGAAAAGGAAAGTTAGGAGTACACTGACAAATGAAATTGATGTTTGTACACTGAAATGTTGAGTTCTTCTCCAGTCCCCTCCATGTCCCCATTTCTGCAGAGGTGCAGAAATACTGTTATTGATTATATTACAGGCTTTTTTCCCTAGACAGTTTTAAAATATACACATCTTGATGGCTGAGATGCTTAATTTGGAAATTGGCGCAGGAGACTCTTAGCCCCTCTCCAATTATATCTTGTGAAACAGACTCTCTGGAGATTTTCAATAAAATGTTCTTTCATTATCACTCAAATTACATCTTCACGTTTATTGACAATAATCCTGAAGAGGGTGAGTTTCTGCTGTAAATCACCTTTCATCATCAGGAGCGAGGATTTCAGGAAAATGTGCTGCAGAAAGTGTAGGATCCTATTTCTGCAGAATGCTATTGGGTAAATGACTGTTCTATTGCACAGATCACTGTTATAATATTGGGAAAAAACCAGCCTCATTTACCACAAAACAGCATTCACAAGCTGAAATGATAAGCTTGTAGACTTAATGATGGGTTATTAGCTAAGCATCGATTTAGAATTCATTTAGGGAATAAACAAAACAAAGCAAAACAAAAGCCTGATTGTGAGACAGATTTCAGCAGGTATTTCTAGTGTTTGCTGTGATGGATGAGTATTCCTGGATTTGCATTGCTTCAGTGATAATATCCTGCTAAATCTGGGCACCTGAGGGAAAAGACACATAGAGACACATTCATTTAAGTGGTTTTGTACAATGAACTTCTGATTTTCACCACCTACTTGCAAACTCAGAGTACTTTTAGGATGTGGTTGACAAGGTTCTACGATCTGTGCAGCTTCATCCAAATTCACAATAATTTGACTTTGTGATTAACAACTCAGCTGAAATTTAGGGGATTTTTAGATCTCACTTGGCATTTAAGTAAAAACATTTAGGATAAGTAAGTGGCAATCTAGAAAATAGTTTTTACAAAAAAAAAAATACAGAAAGCAAAAAATTTTAGCTATGTAGGAACGAAGTTGATTTGATATTTTGAAGTCAAATTTGGCTAATCTTTGTTTAAGAAATCTGAAAAATCCAAAGATTTTATCTAACCCAAAGTGGAAGCAGGAAAAGCTATATTTATTTTTTAAACTCAAACTAAGATTACTTTTTCTTTTAAATGTTTGCTCCTCAACCATCACATTAGAAATCCCATTATTCCCATGGCTCTTAGTGTAGTGTCATTCCTTTGAACAAGCTAATTCCACATAGCTGCAACAATTCTAGTTGGAGAAGAACTGGTCTTGAATTCCACATATAGTTATTCATTACTCATTATTATATAAAATAACATTGTTATTTATTTTGTCTAAGGAAACCATTTTTATTCAAGTGAGAATTACAAAGAAGGAATATGCAGGTCTGGTCATGCCTAGTTCCTGGTATTTTCCATCACAAAATCTGGATGCTGTAAGGTTTCTCCCCCTGCTGCCAGGGCAGACCCCACATTTCCTTTCAGTTTTATTGTTGTTGCTATTGATCACACCCCCACAGCAATGCCTGGTGCTCAGCAAAATCACCCAGCTTAATCCAACCCAACCATCTGCCTCCTTTACCCCCATCTTTTCTATTTTGTTCTAATTAGTTGTGGCTTCTTTAAATTGCAATTTAAACAACAGCTCCCAGGGTTGTGTGGTTTTTCAAGATGGGCAGTACCAAAAAAATTTGTATTTGGGAGCAAGTGGCAGGCAGCATCTGGCCCCAGCTGTGTCCCCCTTAAAAAGGTGCAGCCTCCCCAGTCCTCTCTTGCTGTTTCATCTGGACTTTTACACGTGGTGAGGAACAGCTGCTGAAGGAGAAGAGGTAAGACAGAAGAAACAGATCATATTAAGGACCTCCCAGGGAATAACTGAAAATGTCCAAGAATGTATTTATTCCAGAAAAATGGTGCAATATAAAGCATGGCTAGTTTATCATCCATGACAATCATGACATATATCAACCCCAGGGTTTATGGTGAAGTCTCTTTGTGATTTCAGCAGATATTGTGCATGAATGAAGAAGGAAACACTGGATGGGAAACTGTTGTGACCTCCAATACACTGGCACGTGGCAACTGGTGGCCATTTGTGTTCTCAGTGGTCCCTTGGGGAATTTTCGTTTCTACTTGGCCAACAAAAAGCTGTTTAGCTCTAAATTCACCTGGTCATCCTTTTATTTTCATTATGACTGACATATCTTCCTCTCAACTGTATATAAAGAACAATGAAGAGTCTTCTTGGATTTTACTGTGACTCTGACTTTACTGATTTTACTGAATCCCACAGGGATTTTTTTATACTGTTAATGAAGATTCACAAATTCAGAGTTTGCAATCAGCAAAAGTCTTGGATCTTTTTTTTTTAATATTTTTTCTTTTGTAAAAATGAGTTGCATACATGCTAGAAGATCAGGAGTCAGAAAGAAAATTAAAAAGCAACAAAATCCATTTAATTAATAATTTAAATAATCATCAACAAATTTAATAATTTGAGCTTTCAGGGCAGTCCCACTTGGCTATGTGGCTCAAGTTCAGAATTCCAGATTCCTGAGACTGGAAACAGAAGATTAGAAAGTTGCAACCTCTTTTTACCCTCAGGCCCAGTAATAAGCAGACAATAGCTGGGAACAGGCTGCCTGTCATTTATGTTAGTTCACAAAGCACAGATGTATCCTACCGTTTTCATAATTTCCTGAGGTTTATCTGCATTCAACTGGCTGGAATATTTTTTAAATATACACAAGTGCCCAAAGAGTTCCCCTCCCTTTTCTCTTAGTTGGATTTTCTCTAACCATATTTAATGGTATTTTCAGCCAGATTTACAGTGAGTTTCCCTCTCTTTGTCACTCGCAGTAGCACACAGATCCCTAAATTTAAAAGAGAAAGAGAGGAAAGGAGGGAGAATGCATGTTAACAGGGAGGTAGGTGCTCACTTAGTGTTATGAAAATTTGTCTTCACTTATCACCACAGTTTGGCCAGGCCAGCTGTTCAGAGCTCAGATCCTCCACTCTGCTAGGAAACAAACTGTGGAGGATGTACCTTTCTAAATCCACCTGGCCTGGTCATGACAGTGTTTATCACGACAGAATCCAGAAAATTCTCCTAAACAGGGAATAGTGCAACATCATTTACACCTCTCTGAACACATGAGGATGAACAAGCAGGAGGAGAAGAAATATTGGGTGAGCTTTCTCATCTCATGAACATATATACTGAAAAGATGGAAGCAGCTTCAGGTAACATCTGGCCACTTTGTCACAGTCCAACAACGGCCATGAGGTTCCAAAACCAGGGAGAACCTCTGGCCCCAGAAGGCAGAGCACTCATAAAAACCTAAGTAACTTTATGTTCCATAAAATAAGTCAATGAATAGAGGAAATAACACCCATCAGCAGGAAGATGAGGTGAAAGGCTGTTGGGAGGATTTGGAGACAAAGAACATACGAGGGGAATCAATTCTGTCAGCTCCTTCACAGTGCTGCTTGTCACTCACAGTTTTTGAATATTGAGTATTGAACACTGATTGATTCTATTATTCCATCTCCCCTCCTGGAAATATGGGTGTGACCCAGGCCATCAGGTTTCCAAGAGCAGATATTTTTCTGTCTGAGGAAATCAGAGCTTGGGAAGTTCCTGGTGCATATATTGAAGCATAACTTTGTCTTTCATTGGCTTTTCTTAAAGGACAATATTGGAATATCTCAGCAGGTTATGATGTCTATGATCAAGAGACCAAGAACTCACCAAGTGGCTATAAATTGCTTCTTGGGATTGGCCTAAAGAATCAGGTTTTGCTACGATCTGCTCTGCACAGAATAATTCTTAGCTGTGCCTGAAGCCAAAAAAGATCAATCCTTAGCATACACTCTTTAAGTCTCCATTCTCATCCCAAAGTCATTTCTAGCATGAAATCAGCCTACACTGACTAAAACCTAAGATGCATGCAAGTAAAAAATTGATAATCAATTTATTTCTCTTTAAAAGACTTTACTGAGGAAAAGAAATGAGATGAAGGAGGGTAACATTGGAGCAGCAAGATAATAAGCTTCTGACACCTCTTTTTGTTGACATAATGGGATAATGTGGTAATTACATTAGTTCAAACACATGATACCTGAGTTGTGGTGGCATAATCTGACCTCTCAGGCTGAGCTACACAAATGTTGCTGACCCTTCTTCCCACACATTTCCGTGCCCCTGGATATATGCTAAAAAAACCCAAAGAGAAACAGAGCTGTGCTGTGACACAGTTTCTTAATCAGATGTCATTCCACACAGAAGCAGGCTGGGAAAGACATGCAATTGATAAAATAACTAGATTTTCAGCATTTTATCCTCTAGAGATTTGAAGTTGGATGTTAAAAGCACTCTGAGCTGATGAATTTATCAAGGCTTGCTGTTTAGTTGCTTGATTACCTGGGTATTAAAATCCATTTTACTAGACTTGGCGGGGGGAAGAAAAAAAACCCCAAAAGACACTGCTTCTTGTGCAAGAAGCAAATAGGGGTCCTGAGGTAACTGAGGATGCACCCACATAATCGTAAATATTTATTCAATGTGATTCACAAAGTATGAAAAGAATACATCAAAAATAGGTAAAGCATTGGACTATGGGTCTGATATTATTTCATTGGACTGTGCTAAATGCACCAGTTTCAACATGCCTTTTTATAATGTTGTAAACTATTTCAATCTATTTTGGAGAGCTTCATTAATAAAACACCTACATGAATTCAATTGGAAAATACCGAAATACTCAGGGTTATGGTATGATTCCTAGAAAATGTAATTTTAAAAGGCTTTGCATAAATTGAGCTGAATGGAGAGGTTATTGCACTACTGTGACTGTGACTAAGCAAAGTACTCTTATTTCGTGTTGGGATTTAAGTGTGATTTTAATTTCATGCCCAATTTTAAGAACACATTAAATGCTTTCATATATGTGTATCTGGAATTATGCTATTGTTCAGCTCCTTTTTCTACACTCTACTTGTTTTGTAACCTTCTGTGTTAGTAGACACAAACATTTATTTAGATTAACTCTGGATAGGCTAGATTGGCTGTGTGAGCCTAGAAATAACACACAGATTTGCTAAGCCAATCAGAAAGAAACTGATCAATAATGATATATTGATCAATTTTCACTCTGTTGCAACAACATCAGATTGAATGATTACATCAACCCTTTAGTATATCAGAAACAAAGTAGTAGTAAAAGGGAATCATTGCAGAATCAATTTTTTCCTGCTTTGAGGCCACTTTTCTCAGAAAATGCTACACTCTCCTGAAGCAAATTTCAAGATAAACATTCCGGGCTGTTTCATACAAATTTAAGGTTTTAACAGCATTAAAGTAAAGCTTCCTAAAAGTCTCCCTTAAAATAAACTTTTCATACACTTTTCACAGAAAGAACAGAATTAAATTCTGTCACCTATTAAACAAAGGATGTAAAGTAGTCATATTCAAGACCATTCTATAATTGAGGATGCTGCATACTGCTATTATTTTTCATCCTTTCTCACTTTTCGTTGAAGGTTTTTCTAAATTGCGATTACATTTTCCTGCTATTCAGAGAACTAAGGAAAGGTTAGAATTAAAAAAAAAAAAACAACACAAACTTCCTAATGGATTTTTACTTTTCATAGTGTCTCATAACCCATACTACCTAAAATCCATTGGTGGATGTTAGGATTCACTACTTGCTCTTCAGTTTGGATATATATTAGAAAATTAGCTACCAGAATTATCAGATACTACTATTTGCTTTACTACTCCCACATTTTTATGCAGCCTTTCCCTTCCTGATCTTTTCTTTTTTTTTTCTTCCAGTGTGTATCAATTAAAAGCATCCACATTTTCTTGTCAAAGTCAGAGGCTGCAAGGAAGGGAGTAACTTTCTCCACTGATAGTTATCAGCACAGTCATTAAGAGGTCAGCAGGCAAGTGAATGACTAATCATGCTTTGTTTAATTCAGACTATCATTTTCAAATCATATTCTTCAATTTGAGAATATTCCTAGTCTGGTGTTTTATGCATCTACCTAATGCAATGCCATTTTAATGGCACAGCTACTCCATTACCTAAAAAATGATGACACAGCTGAGAAATGTTAAATATGGAGAACAAAATTTCAGAGGTGCAAAGCTGAGGTGAGAGAGAATGGAGAATGATCTTTTTTCCTTTCTCCTCTTTCTTTGTTACTACTCTATATAACCAACAGCTTAATTCAATTTACTTAAAAATCAGAGAAGGCTACTAAGCCTGAGGATCAGACTCCAGCAACTACAATCAGTCATAGAGATGATAACTGGCCTACAAATAAAGAATAAGTGATAGTTGGGGATTTAACTGGGATTAAGCAGGATACAGTCACAAAACTTCCCTAATTTTCACAAGATATTAGGTATGTTATTATTTGGTGATGGCTGATAGTTAAGATGCTTTATCCTGTTTAGCAAAATGGATTATTTTTTACTTCTTTATAAACAACAATATAAAGCTGTGGTAAGAATCTCTCCTTGCCTTTCTGAAATGTTCCCCAGGAAAGAGCGAGCAAGGTATTTTATAGTCAAAAATGTTTTTGCAAAGAAAGGGGAACAAAAATCTAGGAAAACCATGCAGTGCATGCAGGGCTCTTGTACCACAGTGTACTTTTGTGTCCTGATCCCAGCCTGGGCTGCTGCAGCCAGCAACATTTTGTGGATTTGCCTTTGACAAAAAAAACCCAAACAACCATATTTTCATGCTTATTTTCCAATTTGATATTCTTCACTTTTGCCCCAATTTCAGAATTTGTTCTGAGCTGGCTGACTCCACTGCAGTCTGTGTGAAAGCAGCAATCCAGACATATGCAGAGCACGGCAGAGCTGCAGCCAAACAGGGCATGGCACAACACAGTGTAAAATAAAATGTGGAAGTCAATGTCTCTATGCATCAGAACAATTGCTCTCCACATGTAAGGGCTGGAATTCAGCTATACCTGCTGAATACTAACAGATTTTTTTCCCCTCATGTACCTCTTTTATCTCCTAAATGTAACAGTTTGGTCTTTGGGGACGTTATACTTGTTTAATTTCTTTGGCAGTATATGCAGAACACAATGTATTATTGAGAAAAAATACAGATTGCACTTCTGAATCATATACATTCTAATTAAAAATTAATTTTGCTACTTCTCTTTTAAAAAACCCAGCATGAATCTGTGTTCTGCCAAACGATTTGCATTTTTATTCAATGCTGATTTCTACTAATGCCCCTGAACACACTTCTCTCTTCCTTTTTATTTAAATCTCTACCTTTTCCTATGACAAAAAGCAACACCTTACTCTTTATAGCTATGCTTATGTTTTTCTTTCTTTTACTGTGTACACTATCCCTAAAATTTGCAATGTTTTGTGACATCTGTCAGGTGGTGGGAAAGGTGAACAAAAGATCTCTGTTACTGTTGGGTTTGATTGTGGAGTAGGCCCTAAATCCTCCCCTCAATCCTGTTGCATATAAAGCTGTAATAAATTATAGTGTTTTTATTCTCAGCAAGGCAACTTTGATAGCAACACACCCTTGAGAAGTTGTAATGGAGGAATAATCAAGTATATTTTTTGTTCTTCAAGCATCTTCTTACTTAAGCATGGGAGATTAGCTAACACTGCCTTCTGGTACTTTCTTTCTGAGATGAGCAAATAAAAGTCACTGCTGTTGTCACTTCACCCCATCCTCCCCTGATGGATCAATACTACTCTTCCAACCTGTCAGAGGAGGATAGCAGCAATCTGGACTTATATTATAGAACTCTCAGGAGAGAGATGTTGAAAAAACCAAACCAAACCAAACCAGAACTGCATAGAACTGCTTGTTGTGCCAGCTGTTATTTGAAAAAATGTCAGTCCACTTCACAGTGTAAGATCCTAACAGTAAGGAACTAAGAAAACTCTTTTTGTGGAGGTAGGTCACAGATTCTGTTCACAAATTTGTCATGCTTTCAAAAACCTGTGGTCTACACGTGCAACATTTGTGTTTCTCCCCTATTTGTTCAAATTGAAATTGAAATCAGCTCAAAAAATTGCCTGGAAACTTGCTTGGATTTTAACTCCCTGCTCGACTACAGACTATGAGAGTTTGACTATGTCCTGTGACAGAGTTGCACTTTTTTATTTCCCCCAAGAATCCAAGTTACTTTTAGATTTGTCCCACAGTCTAGACAGCCTTCTGCACTCATAAAATACCCAGAAGTACCCAGAGCTTTTTGTGGACTCTGGGTACTGAACAACAGCAGGAATTTTGCCAGCAGCAGGTTAGAGAAACAAAAGATATCTAGAAAGCATAACCTACCAACAGATTTAATGCCAGCTAAGAAATGAGCACAGCACATCCACTGAGGTGCACCTCCTTCAAAACTCAGTGTTCTCACCCACACTCTCCACCTCCACAACAGGATGGGCTAGCTGTTTTGGAAAAAAAATCCTTCTTAAATTACAGTCTGAAAGTGAGCAGATTACACTTCTTTGTCTGCACGTGCTAACGATGTATTAAAATAACAAAGAAAAAAAATGCTTTTCAAACACAAATTGTTCTTTTAATTCCTGATGCATTCCATCAATTTCTATATCTAAGGGTCTGGCTTTGAGTTTTTAGAATCTACCAGTTATAAGGAGTTATAAGTGTTAAACACTTGTGAAAAATCCCCTGTCATAAATATATATGCTCTCTTGTATTCAACTAAGTATGGCCTTGCAAGTTAGGAAATACTCCTGGAAAAAGAAAATTAAGTAAATTTAATCTTCTCCCAGCTATAGTTTATTCTTCATCTCAGGGCAATGGATATGAAACATCATAATTTTTATTAATTATATGTTTCAGCTCTTTAGGGTCTGTGAGTTGTCACAGGTATCAAAAGTTCACAGAGCTTCCGATTTTTTCATGTTCTACTTTACAGCTGCATTTGTTAGTGTAAAAACTCATTAAAATTCTCTGCACATCTCAGGGACTGCGTGTAGACAGTATAAAAAAGAATGAATAAATATATGAGAATTGAATTAGACCTGAGAAAGGAAAGCGCTGTTATTCTGTAGTTGCAGAAAATTTATAAGTATTTCATATACAAATGTTTTCTATATTACTTAAAAAAAAAACCCTCAAAAAGCCATAAAGACTGGTGCTCATATTTGCTGGTAAGTCAATCTTTCTTTCAGACATCAAGAGATGACCTCTTAAGACCCAAAGATTTATCAAGTCAGCAGTTTATTCCCTTAGGCCACCATCTTCAGCCTCTTCCTCTTCCAGTCACGTCTATTGAAGGACTTTGCAAGGCCCCATGAGGAAATGGACTAATCTACTGCTTTCTAAAGGACAGGAATGATGCCTATCCTGACTGCACTTTATGGGATGAGAAAGCTAATAAAGGCAAGGAGACTACATCTCTTCGTGAAAGATTCAGTGTGATGTTTGTATTATAAGAGACAGAGTTGGAGTGCTCCAGCTGTCAATCAGAAAAGGAGTATTGTTGCCCAGCTTCAGCACACACTACTCAGAAATTTCTGATAAAATTCATTCAGCTTTTTGATTTATGGGCACAAAATATCTCTGAATTGAAATAAAAAACACAGGCTTTTATCAGTTGATTCATTAACAGATACATACATATGAAAATTTAAAGAAGTGAAAAAAAAAAATAGAAACCCTCAATATTTTTTTTAATTCAAAAATCTCTTATTCATTTACAGCATAGAATTGTCCATAAGTTTTTTGGTTTTGCTGTCTCCTTTGAAATATTCACATATTCAGTACACATTATTATCTGTAAATGTTTTCACTGCAAAAAGGAAATGGCAACACAGGCACTGCAATACTTTCATCAATATATATACAAAATAATTTCTTAGCTAGTCAGACAACTTGGTTAGGGGATTATATGAAAGGAAAAAAAGACACTCTGCCTCTTTTAGCCAATCACTAATTTCCAGTAAGCAAATCCAACCAAACTTTCTACCTATTAAATTAGTGTAAAAATCTGTGTTACTCTTCAGGCAATTGCATAGGTAAGTCTGTTGGTGATGTCCCCTAAGTTCATGCAGATATCTGTCATATAAGTGCTGACTTCCTTTTTCTTTTTCCGTATGCCATTTTTAAAAAACTACTAATAAAAATGAATTTTATTTCCCTTTCTTCATATTCTTCTACCCTGAGATTTTTCTTTTTTAGTCATGGCAGAGAGCATCTAATTTTCAGGTTCAGAAGTGCCCCATTATCTACTCTGCTGGCTGCTACTCTGTTGAAAAAGTGTTACCATGGGAAAGGGTAGAGATCAACCTGCAGGGCTCTGATAAGCACTCCTTTATGTTTATTTTTGAAATTTCTATGTACCCTGTCAGTTTAGGAATCTGACATGTGAAAATACATAAATCAAACCAACTGGAATTTAAGAAAAGAAAAAGGAAAAGGTGGTGATGTTTTTCTCGCCCAGCTCAGATTAATAAATAGAGGATCTTGAAATAAATAACAGTAATAATAAAAAATAACATACCTAATTCTCTGCTGGAAAGTCTAGAAAGAAGATATGACTACATAAGATAGTTTAAATTGAAGAGTTTTGGGATTTGTTTTAGGAAAGCTGGAGGGAGACCAGATTCCCCACTGCCAGGGGTGGACATCTTGGGTCCATCACTTGAAATAAAGTGGCAATGATAGGCAAAATGTGCCAGAGAAATAATTTTTTAAGGGTACAGCAATACTTTAGCAACTGAATTGTGTTTCATGAATCATAAGGGGATAAACTAGCAACGGTGCTATGTGAATATCCACATTTTCTTTCTTTCAGTTCTGGGATCTGCCTTTTGAAGTTACAGGTGCTTGGTAAACTGTGTGGCAGGAAGCAACCACTCCTGAAGCTTTCCATGAATCCAGGACATTTCAGAAGTCCCAGTACAACCCAGTAGGCACTTCATGGACTGCAGAGCAGCCTTTTGCATCCCCTGAAAGTGCTGAGGAAATCCAAAGGGCTTCACAAGCAGTGACAGAGCCTTAAAAACTGGCTGAAGTCACTCTCTCTCTCCAACAGCCTCACTGCAAAATACTCAACTTCCTGCTTCTCTGAAATTTCAGAGGACCCTGGAAAACACGTTCACAGCTCTGTCAATTAAAGACAAGCAGCTTAAATTAGAATGGTCAAAATGAAGTCTTACCAGACTGCTAAAAGAAATGTTGTAGCTTAATATGACGAAGTAAAAAATATCCCAGCAGTATGAAAAGCATTCACACAGGCTGTGTTCCAATTCCCCTACTGAAGTACTAGACACAGCAGAAGATGCCTATAAATACACAACACACATATTAAAACCATAAAATCCATCTGTAAGTGATTTTAATTAATTTGCTGTATGCATAGGAAATCTGAAAGGACTGATTTGGTCAATCAAGTTAAAATTCAGAATTCTCTCACAGACACCTGAAATAGAATTACTTGATAACAGGAATGAGAGGTTTATTTGTAATGTTGCTTTGCATGCTGAGCAGGTTTTTTTAAGAAAATGACTATATGTGAAGTTCATTAAGCCATGAATTGTGATCTTGTTTGCTGTCTCAAACACGAGTACAAAACGCATAGTTTAGTTTAAACATCTGACCAAAACATCTGTTACCTGTTGTTATATTTTGGACCTTGAAATCTGCCTCCTTTCCAGCAGATCCCTGCTATGTGTTTTACAGTCTGCAAGTAGTTTAAAAGTACATAGCAGATGCTGCTTAGTATTGGACTGCATGACTTCCCATTGTCCAAGACAGCAAATCTTGTTTTAATTCATCACAGAACATAAGGATGCTTCCATAATCCAGCCTTTAACACAACTAAACCTTCTAAAGAGACAGTCATGCCTTACAAATGACTTACAAAAATCCTCTTTTCTGTGTTTTGTTCCATGAGAGCAACAGTCAATAAAAGAGCTGTCTCTGCAATCCTCCCACTAAATAACTCTCCCAAGCCCATTTCTGCATATCCACTATTGACTATAATGAAATTGGCTGGATTAACATTTGGAATGCATTTTCATCTACATCACCTTTGTAAGAACTGCATTTTACTCTCATTTGCTGTGATGTGTATGTTCTCAGAACAAGGGAGAATGAGAAGCTGCCATTATCATTAATAAAATTCTCCCAAAGTATGCTGATTTTGCAAAGGAAACTAAGATGTATATTCAGTTAATGAAATCCCTGTGTCTCATTAGGAAACCGAGAAAAAGATTTCAAGTTTTATACTGGTCCAGAAAGGTTAAATAAACACTCCCATAGTCACTTTCTGGGCTTTTCAAAGGACTGACAACCACTAGTTGAGAGGTAAGAGGAAGCAGTCTTCTAAACCACACCTTAGCTGTAGCTTCTTCCCATGTTCTGATGTATTTATATTAAAATTACTGGTTTTCAGACTCATTTTCACTCAGTATCTACCTACCATACCTACTGACATGAAGCTTTGTTTTTATGGTGACAGAGAAACAGTTGAGAACATTAAAAAAACAACTGCATCATCCCATAAATGTACTGGAAACACTAAAAAATCGTACTGGAAACCAGATCCCAAGCCATGCCTGGGAGCAGGGAAGGATTTGTTCTCACCAATCAGTGTCCTCTGAGGCATCCCTACAAGTCCCACCAGTGTCTCACTCTTGCCCCAAAGTCACACCAAGGTCTCACTTTCTCCATCAACTTCACCATGCCTTGAGAACAGAAATGTTTAAATCCATCCAAGTAGCTCTGCAGAGGATTCTGCTATTGACTTCAATGCAGGATTTCTGTTCCAGAAGGCCAAAGAAAAATAATACACGAAACAAAGCTACAATTCTTGTGCTTCATTCACAGTACACTTCCCCCTAAGTATTTGACTTAAGGACTGAGCCTGGAAGGGAATTTTTTTAAGCAAAAAAAATACATATTACCCACTTATGAAAGAAAAGATGACAAAAGATGAAAAAAAAGCATGACAATTAGCCTGAATGCTAGAAATTGCTTTCAACTGCTTTTCTCTTTGTAAATTGTTCATATAATTTAAAATGAAAATTAGTTCTGACTCTTTTAATGTGAATACGTAGACATTCAAGGGCCTATAAGCCACTGATGAATTCTCAGAATTTCAGACTTTCAATTCTTGCTGTCAGATTCTTAACAGCTTTCTACAGTGCTTTTCAGCTAAAACAGGCCAAGACGATGTAGCTAATATGTCTGTCACTAAGCTAAGCAAAGCTGATTTAGCACTAGAATTTGAAATTGAAGCCACTGTACTTCCTTCATCCATCTAAACTTGAGTCTGACCAGGTGAGTCTTCCTCTGCTACTCTGTCCCAGTGTAAAATTAAATAAATAGCTTACCCTGACAACTTAGGCTGAAGATAAAAGCACTGAAAAACTGCAAAATAGTGGCAATATAGAAGTGTTCCTTTTTCTGATGCAAGACTGGTAACTGATTACTTTTTCTAGTGCTAAGCTGGACTGAATAGTTTAAACCACTGGTAGTTTGCACAGTAGAGGTCAGGAGGAAAATTTAATTTTAAAAAAGTTGGGGATTTTTTGTTTGATTGTTTTTTGGTTTGTTTTTGCTTTGGTTTGTTGGTTGGTCGGTTTGTTCTTTTAATTTTACTCCTGTAAATGCAGGATCTCCTTCCAAATGCCAGGCACTGCATCAATCGGGTTCAATCTTCCACATCTCCCATACACTTCCATTTTCATCTTGCTGATTCATCCTTTCCAGTTGCTTTCAGGGTTCCTGTGTTTTGAGTGGACTACTGATCCTCTCTACCATGGTCTTCCTTTCCAATGAAAATATAAGATCTGTTGCTATCTTTTGCAATCTTTAAAGCAGAAACTATCTTTCTTTCCACATTTAAGTCCACATTGGAAGCAGGATTATCAGGTTTAGTTCATTCCGGATTGCAGTCTCCCAGAAGAGTTTTCAGAAGGGTTTTGGAATTCCGTATCTGTTGCAAGTCCCCTTAAAACTTCATAATTAGCAGTTCAGAGGTTTGAGTTTTTATGTGGAACAGATAAGTGTCAGTGGTTGCATTCCTTACAGTTACGCACCAGCCTCCCAAATTTTTACTGTCTTTCCACTGTAGCTTGTCAGACAAATGGCTCAACATATCAGCACCAGGGTAAAGAAAAGATAATTTTTATCCTACTTAAAACTATTTCCAGTTGCCTTTGTGAGGGTTTTTTTTTAAAGCGGGATCTTCCCATCACCTCACCCCATCTCCTCCTAGGTTCTGTGCATTCCAGAGAGTTTGTCCTCTATTCTGCAGGCCCCCTTCCTCTGTGTTCTCCAGTATTTTCGTTTATAAACCCTCTGCTCCTCTAAAAAACAAGTTATCTTTTATTAGCTGGTCTCTATTAGACTCCACCTAGGAAATGGAGTGGCCTCCCAGTCTCGGTCTAGGGCAAGCACTCAAGACAAAATCTTCAGCTTTGGTTGGAACACAGCTGCACAGAAGCAGCTCTGGCATAAGTGGAAACACCCAAGAGATGGTTAAGGAGGTAATTTCTTCCTATTATTTGCTGTCTTTCAAGTGAGATGAATGTCTGGTCCTAAAAGTGTGGATTGACAACATAAGTGAATACACCTATGCAGTGCTTACTCAGGGCCTTGGTAAGAGCATTTTGAAAGAGCTAAGGAGCTAAATCACATGACTGCACAAACACTGTCTTGGAGGACAAAGAACAAAAATACTGCAAATTTTTAACAGGTTAGAAGTGATTTTGGATAAAAACGCCATTGTCTATTCATATGATTCGCATTGTTTTTGGCTACACCTTTGCAGGCATTCACGTCCCCAGTCCCAAATAAAATCAAGAGATCATTTCAAGTTTTAAAAAATAAATTACTTGAAATGCTAAGTAGGTTCATATTGCTAATTTTAGCTTTGTTAATTTTCAATGAATATGTGTCTAGATTTTCTGCAGAAATAAAGGACATAACTTTATAAGTAAAGTATTTCTTTTCACTCAAACTACTTTGGTCATGCCAATTAATCAGTCAAATGTTAGTACAAGAATTCCTGAAAAATCTTTGTTCTAAAAGTACAGAGGATGTTGTCACATTTCTCTGCTAAAATTAGATTGTTCTGCTCTTAGGCAGATCATCCTAATCTATGTTATAGCTGAGTTGAAATTGTTCTAAATGCTTTCCTAAGGAAAGCATTACTCTCACATTGGTGTGTATGGGTTTCAGGTTCCAATATCCTATCACAGGATCTTAGCCCTCTGACTAAAAAAGCTTTTTATGAAAGATCTTTATATAAATTGTAAACAGGAGAGAAAATCCTTCTATATCCAACCTTTCATTTTTATTCAGGTGGGTGATTAATTTTTCTTCTTAAAACTAACAGCTTTTACAATTTGACAGAAACAGTCAGAAATGCAAGGTCTTTAGGCATTTCTGACCATTTGCATTAGTTAACTGACAAAATATTAAGCTTTTCTTCAGGGTTCCAAAATGCCAATAAAGATGTCCTGTACCAGAAGGAGTACTGCTGAAATGGGATACAGCTGGCATTCTGGTCAGAGACAGTTTTCCTCGGGGGCCTTTTCATTGCTTTAACACTAATCTGTGACAAAAAGGCCTTGTCAGATTCTTATTGCATTTAAGAAGCTTTTGGTGAGATTTGTATTGATTTGGAATAAGGCAACTGACAACATTGCAATAAATTTTTTACTACTTAGTACTGATCAATATGGATTTTTTCAACCTTTCTCAAGAAAATTGCTTTCTATTGCTTCAGATATGGCCAAGCTGCTCCTAACTTAATTATATCTCATGCAACAGGTCATGGACTTTTTCTAGTTCTAGTTTCTGACATGAAACAATTTTTAACAGTCCAGGAACATTTTTGTGTCTACAACTAAAAGAACCTGAAAGCCTGCTGTCCCAAGAGGACCGTGTCAGTAGCAGTATCTCATTAACGAAGCTAACTAAGGTAAATTGCCTTTGCTGTATCAAGAAAAGGGAACGTTTCTACCACTACACCTTCAAATTCTAAGATCTTGAGAACAAATTGAATACATTTTGATCTGTATAGTGGGTGACCTCATCTGCCCATGTTCCAGATGTTCACACAACTCTCAAATTTAGGCCATCCATTGCAAGAGTTATCTAAATGGAAATCTTCTCTTCACGAATTCTACCTTAAATACAGTTAAGTTCTTTGGGGCAAAAGGGAGTGTAAAAAATATGCAACCAAATTAGAAACCACTAGCAGAAGCCTTTGTAAGAAGCTCATCCAGCACAGCAAAATAAATATAACTTCTTCTCCTCATGTGTGAAGAAAATAGGAAAAACATTTATAAACTATCACAGGGCTTTAATATGCTTAGCAGGAATTGCCAACATTGACTTATGAGGGAAAGTTAGGCAGGCAAATATTTGTAGGAAAGGATAGGAAAAAAACCCATTCACATTCAGCATTTCAGCAAAACTCATATTTGTCGATTAATGGAAAATGTATTTTTATTTGTCCTGCTTCAACCACCTGTTACTGTGTCTGATTTTGGAGAATAAATTGAGCTTCTTTCCTTGTCTCAGCATCAGAGAATATCTGATCAAAGAGCTCATTCAATACTGGAGTTAATAAAAACACGCAGGAAGCACTATATAGTATGTCTTGTGGCTTACAGTGTTGCCTTTTTCCAACCTGGAAATTAAACTCGAGATAATTTCAGTAGGGAGGTGATATAAAAGTGGATCTTCATTTGGAGGCCTCCAAGGGCTGCTATGGAGAATGTCCACAAAAGCCCACCCACATAGGGTGATTACAGTTTTTATAGGTTTTAGCAAATTTCCATTATTGATAAATAGCACCATTTAGGAGGACAAGTGGTGATGTAATATCCCCCCAAGTCAAGCCCCTTCTCTGCAGTTCCCCCCTCAGCACTAATTGTACTTTTTCCATGAAATGTATCTTGAAGAGTTGTTCTTAACCTTGGCAGCCAGGAAGAAGCAAGATAGGATAGGGGCCTTGTACCCTCCGGGGCTTGGAGCTCTGGAATTTGTTTTGTCTTTCTTCCTAGGGAAAGGACATGGAAAATTACTTGGAAAAGTAGCCACTAATAGAATAAGCTACAAATATAGGTGTAAAGCATACAGAGAATATATAAGGGAAAAAAAGGCAAACACCAAAACGGCATCGATAGGCATCTATTTATCAATTCCTATTTAGAAAAAAAAATACTATTATTCCTTTAGAAAACAGTATTTTGATTGAACACATTCTTAAAATACCTCCCTTGTATAGGAAATAACTGTCGAACCAATTCCAATTCCAACTATTAAAATTACAGTGGCTGTGTTCGTGTCACTGTGTGCTTATCCTATTTTCTGAACTATCCAGTTGCATCTAATATTATAATTTTAATTTCGATTGAAAGTGTATCCTCCAGACCCACTTTTTCATCTGAGAGATGTGGATGTTTGCTTTGGCATGAATGTAACCTACCCAGTTGTGAAATAAATGTGGTTTTTATATTACTTTGGTTAGGTTTAAATAATCACATTGGCACTTGGAGCAGGTGTAGCTCAAGCTACAACTCAGTAACTTTTAAAGTGTTTCTCACTTGAGGAGTAGAGCATGGCAGAGTTACCAGGCTGACACGAGGACCTCTTCTCTTGTTAACCCAGTAAAATTTATGAAACTGATTTCAGAAATCAAACAAAAATTAGTGCTTGAGATACAGTTTGTACCTGTACTCTATTACAGCTCTATTTCACTGAAGTCAAATAATTGAATTCTTAAAAAGAGTTTCATTTCAGTGGTAACTGAGATTGCAATTAAAATTGACTTTTGGGCAATTCTTGGTGGAAAAGTGTAACTGTTACTAAATATCAGAAAAGACACTCATGATATTTTCATTTCTCTAGGCAAATAAGCTCAATTCCTGGAAAAAATTTATATTTTTCTTCACCTAAATGTGCTATAATACGTCTTGTAGGGGTACACTTAACAGCATGTGTGTCACAGTTCACATAGTTTTGATAAAAATCAATATCTATCCAAACCTGAATTCACGTGAGTAATAATACACACAAAAGATTATACCAAACGAAATGTGCCTACTGGACTGAAAGCATTAGTGAATAAAGAATGAGGATTGAATTCATTATGTTGCTGCTGTGTTAGCCATGAACTAAATATGAAAGTCAGAAATAAAGAGAAACAGAAAACAAACCAAAAAAAGAGATGGGAAATAGAAGATGGAAAATGAGAGCAGCTGTTTTAATCTCCCCCAGTCTCTGTATATTACTGAATAAAACAGGCAGTCAAGCTAAGTTCATCACAGTGAGGTGCTGTCCCTGAAATTCAGCCCTTTTGTTATTAAAGAAAAAAACCCGGCTGCTGTTGCTGTAATCAGAAAAGATGAGGAAGTTAGAAATGCCTCAGCCAACAGGGATTTTTCCAAATTATTCTGATTGTTATAAATAACAGCCTGGTAGCTTCTGATGGCATTTACCAACCCTAAAGAAGCGTGGATGAATGAAAAGCAGAAAGACAATAAAAAGATCATAATCACAAGGATTCAAGTTCTCAAGCACACACATTTCTCCCTGCCAGAAAAACCTCTGGTTGAATGCTTATTTCTAGTATTTTTCTTCTGCAAAGAATACAGAAGAATTTGATTTTAAAATCGTTTTAAAAACTCAGTGAAAATGAAAACTCAGTGAGCTGAAAATGGCTTTTTCTTCAATGCTTTTGTTCACTCACAGACTTCTTTAAGTCAAAAAAAGGGCCTCTTTCTCTCAGAATTTTATACCAAAAGGTATCTTGAGTTAGCTTGTGCTGTAGAGCAACTCTTGTGTGCCTTTAGAGATACAACCTAGAATAACATAGGTGCAATTTTAAAATATTTTCAAATAACTTTTACATGGTAGTCTGAAAAGGTTAAAAACCACTAAGAAAAGATTCTGAGGTTTTTCCAAGTTTCATAAGAGTGTTTTGGTTGTTTTTTTTTCCCCAGGAGTCTCTCAACAGTGGATATTACATGCAATTGAGAGGTTAAGCAGGAAAAACAACACTTGGAACACTATCATCAGAAATTGGATTTACCAAGTCTTTACAATATCATAAATCTGCGTCAAACAAAATGAGATACCATCCCAAAGATATAAATGTAAGCCTACATTTCTTCATATAAGTTGTTAAATAACTCTCTAAGACTCTAATCATAATGAAAAGAAAATATATTAACAGTCTGCCATTTTACCCACAGGCAAATCATAATGGTACCCCTGCTAATTAAACCAAGACTTCATTAAAGTGTTTCTCATTATCATTTGCAATATTTTATGATAATTATCTGCTTTATATAACAAATTAAATTAATGTTTTTAATAACACCTTTAACCTTAGCTTAGGTAATTTTGAATGACAATGTAATGAGTACACTTTAATGCATATTTTAATTGCCCATCACATTAATTATTTTATAATGAAATAATTTGGGTAACTTATTCTCATTATTTGTTCCTTTTGCATTGCAATTAAACACTCGATATGCTTCGTGAGCAATGTTAACACAGGCTTAAATTAGTTCAGCTGCATTAGTGTTTTTATAAAATACCAGCACTGAAGGATTTTGCAGTCACACTTAGTATTTCTCTTTCCTCTTAGGCTGTTCTGATTATATCAGTGGAGCAAAACAAAGGTTGAGTCCCATTTTACCATCACAATATAATCCATGACGTCATCATCATCACAGATTAATGATGACATTGAAAACCACAAGACTTGAGCAAAAGAGAATGACCTGGTGGTGCCAAGAGATGGGACAAGAGGCCATGGACAGAAAATGATGCACAGGAAGTTTCACCTGAACATGAGGAAGGACTTTTTTACTGTGGGAGTGACAGCACACTGGGACAAAGAGGGTGTGGATTCTCCAACACTGGATATATTCAAAATCTGTCTGGACAGATTTTTTAATCTGTTTAACAGGCTCTGGAATGACCCTTCTTGAGCTGGGAGGCTGGACCATCTGACCCACTGTGTTCCTTTCCAACCTGACCCCTTCTGTGATTCTGAGGCCCTTTCCTTTAAAAATACCTGGTATCTCTTTGGATTCATCTACAGCTGAATCATTAAATTCCAAACCTCAAAACTCCAGTTTTGAAACAAAACGCCAAACTGAGGTTTGCTGAGCTCACAGGTCAGAAGTTAGCAAAGTCTGACAACAGTTTTCTCTCAAGTTCATTGAAGTATCTTCCTCACTACCCCATCATCAGAGCACAGCAAGTTATCAAAAGCAATACACTATGGAGATTAACACCATATTAATTGACTCATAGTGTAAAGTTCCTTTATTTCACCTAATCAAATGTCTGCTTGCCAATAGACAAATGAGAAATAATGCATTTTGTATAACCACATTTACATCCTCACTTTTTAAAGAACAGCTTAAGAATGCAAATGAAAGAGAGACTAAAAGAAATCCCTTTCTTCCTGGCAGGTAACACAGTAGCTGTCACTTTGGCAGAAGTAGAATAAGGCTCACAGGATGGCAGCTGGAAGGTGACTCATGGAGAAATGGGGAACCACATAGTGCAAGAAGGTCTAAGTTGCTTTTTTGGAATTTGCATGTCACATAATAGTAATTCTACTTATCAAAGTCTTTATTTCATGACCCCAGTTGAGTTGCTTAGAACAGCAGAATGGATATTGTACTAATACACACATTTTCCCACTGCAAATCAACATATTTCTCACTTAAATTGACTTTTAAAAATTTTTAATTTTTTAACAAATTCATTTAGGTTGAGTGTCAGATATTTCTCTCACTAATTTTAGAAGTGAAAAAATCAGTACATTTCCATAGCCATGTGATACATGCTAAATTTCAAAGGAGTTGGGTAACTCAGCATTAATTCTCATTAGACTCTGCTATTTCACTTTACACTACACTAAAAGTCTTTCCCTTGCTGGGCCAACATTTTTATTGAATGGTTGTTCCAGTAACATAGAAGCAGTGTAAATTAAGTTTTCTTTGACTTTGCCTCCTCAACATGAGTAGGTGACAAATGGCTTCTCCTTGACAGCATTCATAATGTGCCTGCTGCAGCAAGTGTCACCAAGCTATTTCCTATTTTCTTAGCAGTTTCAAATCCCAAAATATTTGCTGCAGAATGTTCTCAAGGCTGATCTATGACACACACAATGCATAATTTCACATAAAAAGAAATTTCAGAAGAGAAGAAGGTTTGCTTGCAACTCTGTGGATATTGCTCAGGTGATCAAAAGACTGTACTTGCTAGAGGTATAATAGTTTCTCAATCACTGTAAAATACATTTTTCAGCATTTTCAGAATCTTACACCATGACCAAATATTTGACTGATGTTGGTACCTAAATGTGTCTAGACATAAGCTGTTACTATCTGAATAGACTTGACCATAACATACTGATCTTCAATTCACATAAACCTGTCAGTTTTATGGAAAAAACCATCCCCTTGTTCATAACAAAGAAGGGAGACAGAAATAGGAGAGGTCTTACAGAGAGCCACATGATCACTGCACAGAAAAGCAAAATTTTTTCTGTTTCCCCTTCCATGGAATTAGACAGAATGGCACATTGACAGAGGGAGTGCTTCACCACGATCTAGACTGAAATGAGATCTTATTTTAGAACTCTTATCTGGGGTTGTGGATACCTTACAATTCAGGGGTGTCCTGCCACCTGAAAATGGATGCAGCAGATGTAGCTAAAATACACTTGTGAGCACTGAAGTAAGATTTTTACCTGCAGTCAGAAGCAATCCCACACTGGACAGATTGGAAAATCGCTTGGACAGGATACTGCACAATTTGCTAACACACGAAGGATGGGATTTATCTCACCCATCTTCCAGGACAACTCCACCTGAAGGAAGGAAACAGAGAAAAGAAGACTACTTTCAGACATGTTTTTTTTGGTCTACTTCAGATATTTATTCTAGTGTCAAAGATCACAAGCCTTCTGTGATCCCACCATGTCCCTTCACCTCCCATTTTGCCTTGCTCTCTGTATCATCAAAAATGTCAAATTTCAGACTTTTTCTATTCTTTCTCCTTTGGCATAGAAAACGGGATAAGTTGCTCCCAAAAATACAAGTAGCAGGTAAAACTAATAGAATCATTTTCTTCTTTCACTTTTTTTAAATGAACCCTGAAGCAAGATTTTGAAAGAAAGGTATAAATTCATTCAAATGTAATTTAAACTCCTAATATGCAAAAACAACTCACTTGAAATCTTAATAATATTTTAAAAATCCTGGTGCTTCTTGAAAGAGAAAAACGTTAAAAACAGCTTCAGAATTATGTTTCCTTTAGGTTAGAGGTAGCTTTGGTTAGGTAGTGCTATAAATCAGTATGATATTGAGTGTGGTTTATGAATCTACGCATTGCTGTATTATACAGAGTTGATTTGCAGAAAGAATACATCAGCTTCTGTTTTAAATTGACATTTTCAGCATCTAAATGAAGCAACCAGAAGAGGATATAACACATAAGAACCTTTCAGAAACATGCCATATATACCACCTGATGAAGACATCCATAACTTCATTTCAAACACTATTTTGTCCCAAAGAGAAAGAAAAGTGAGTATGTGTATTTTCATCTATATATGTCTGCATATAGATATATACATAAACAGATGTTGTAAATTTCCTCAGTGTAATATTTTATTAAAATCAGCAATAAAATCCATTTACTTCATGGAGAGAAAACGAGAATATCAACATTTTTGAAGCATGATTGAAAGCATAAATGTCTGATGCTGCTCTACATTGACGAATAAAAAATATCTGGTTGGCACGTGTACATCAAATGCAAAAGAACTTTACATCAAATGTAAATGAAGTTTCAAAAACAGAGAGAACAAAAACCACTATATATATTTGCATATGTATATATATCAAAGATAAAAAGAATAAAACAAAGCATCTTGCATGAAAGCTAATGTAATTGTCATGTAATTACATGGACAGTTAAAACCTGAAATCACTTTTTACTGCTTGTGTTCAGATTTCAGCATTTGTCAAATGATGTGCCATAGATACTTTTACTTCATGTTGAATAAAGTACAGATTATGTACCTTGTGCCATCCAAGATTGTGGGATATTACCATAAAAGTAATGTATTCCCATGCAAGGTGATCTGTTGATAAGCATAAACTGCCTTGTAAACTATTCAGTGAAATCATTAAATATGAAAATAAATATAAATATACTTTGCAAAGAAATATAAAAATTGTGCCTAAATCCTGATTCTTAAACTTCAGGAACTGCCCACCACTACAAACAGAACACTGGGCCTGAAGGACTTTTGATAGAATCCGGAATTATTCATCTGTTCTTAGGCAGAGCCACCTCATTACCATTCCCCGTGCACTCCAAGGAGTGGAATGTATGGACTGTCTAAAGGAATAAGCTTTCCCCAAGCCAAAATTACAAAGAAAGCTGGATTTTGGCTGCATTATATTCAGCTTCCTATCACCTTTTTCATCTATGAGAAAATTAAAGTTGGATTTTTTATGAAAAATTATGAAAAAAAAAAAAAGAATCTGAAGCAAAAGCTGTTTAATGAGGTGACTGATGATACACCTCCACCAAAATCATGGTGCTTGTAAGGGACAAGGGCAGGGACAGTAGGAAACCCTGATCACTTGGATCTGAGAATCCACATATTTTCCACAAGTAAAATCTAATATCAATGTCTCCAACACTATACCAGCAGGTTTCATTACAAACTGATATCTGAGAGTCACTTACAGAATGTGCTAAATTCAAGCATATTGTAACACCTTGTAACATTTGCTGATAGTCAGCAACTGTTACTCATTCAAGTGCATTGAGCAATTTATTTTTAAATCATTTCCATGTACTCTGTCAGCAGAATCTGAAAAAAACCCTCTTTGGATAATCTAAGTGGACTTGATTAAATCTTATAGAGGCATAATTTTAATCGTTTTTATGGTAGTATTTGTAACAGACTGTTGTTAAATACGATGATTGAAGGAAACTTCCTGTAAAAAATAACTTCAAAATTTACATTTTTTCCAAAATTCTTGAAAAATTATGCATTTCTGTAAGACTAACTTATTGTCTCTGTGTTTCATCAAAAGTTACCACCAGGAGAATTGAGACATTCTTTTTGGAACACAAGTTCCATTTTGTAGATGACAAAAACAAAACAAAAGAAATATAAAAATTGGGCTCTCTTGTGAAAATCTTTAATATTCTGAAAATATATTCTTAACTTAATTGTCTTTCTATTGTTGTCATGATAATGATACATTTTGTTGGTACTCATGAACACTAAATAAAAACAGAAGCCTTTTCTTCCTCCTGGAATAGTTTATACTATTTAAGGGGGTTGCAAAAGGATTATACGACTATGAAGAGAAAGTTGTGCTGCTTATGAGAATTAATGTAAGATATTATTTATGATATATAATTAGATAATTTGCTATCTAAAAAATTACTGTACAGTAAGTTCTGCTGTCTTTTCACCTTTGAATGGATCACCTCTAATCCATTGTGACATCTATTAAAAAGGACTAATGAAGATATTCATCTTGGTAGAAATGGTTGTATCCATGGTGTGGAAAAAGGGTAAATCCAGTACTGGACTCCAGTGGTGGAAGGAGAAAATTACTGACACAGAAAATAGCCAAAAAAGGAAAAGCTAATCTGTGAATAATATATATTATTAGCAAATATCATGAGAAGACATGTTAGCCATTTTGAACATGAACCAGGTTTCCTTTTCTTGCATATAGGAGATTTCCCAGGGAAATGGTGAAACTTCTTTACCAAAGCCAGCTGTGTGGAAAGCTAACAAAACATCTGTAGGGGTGCAGCATCTTAAGTTGAAGACCTCAAGGGTCTATTTGTTTTTCTCCTTTTGTGGGAGTCAAAACATCCACAATAATCACTCATGCAGAAGTTTAGGAATAAAGATATGTATATAACCTCACTCACAGTTCACCCAGAAACAAAAATGTTTTCTTGCATCATTCTCAGAGGAAGAAGGATTGCACTTTTGAACCATAACAGGATAAAAAGATTAAATCTAATTAACATTTTCCTTTAATCCTAAATCTCCTTTCTCGTGGAGATCTCATCAAGAGCTATTTTTACTTTTTAGAACAGATTCATTACTTGTACTCTAGTAATATTTTCTTTCCAACTTTGCATGTTTGAACCATAAGCAAAAAGCACAGAGGAATTCTTTTCCTGTGTTTCAAGAACCTGCATGCCATTTAAGAGGTCTCAATACACCCAGAGATTCCCATTTCCCTACTCCAGGTTTTTCTGCAATATATGCAAAACTAATATTAGCTATAAGCGTCCCAACCTCAAATTGTACTGTTTGGTGAGTCCTCCATTTACAAAAAACCCAAAACAGAACAAAACAAAAACCCAAAAAGTCATACACAGACCTTTATGTATCATTAACACCATGAATGGATCCTTCTAAAAATTCTGAGTTTGGATAGTTTTTCATACATTTTGGAGCATGTTCTCTTACAAAACAGCAGTATTTTTAAACATTTGCCTAATTAATGGGGTTTCTTCAAAGGGTCTGTTCCCCAGTGTCCAGATCTCCCTCTAGTCTGAATTGGTGCTCTCAATTTTTTTATTGTCCAATCTTTCTGAAATTTTGAAGTACTCCCAATATCTCTATTTGATTATCTGTATGTAAATAGGATCCATAAAACTCAGATTGCTCAGTCTGGGGATCTTTCTTACTACACTTAAAATTCTGTGTGGGAATTACTGGGAGCTTTCTTTCTTATATTTCTTCCTTAAGAAAAAATATATTTCCTGTAAGGAAAAAAAAAAAATGGTTGTTTAAACCTAATATATAAATAAATCCCCCATATTTAAGTGTGAAATCATCATCATTGTTCAAAATTTGGATTTAACTGCTGGGGGCTCTTACTTTGAGCAGAGAAGGCTCACAACATGATCCATGTGTATGAATATCTGATGGGGGAAGTAAAGAAGAGGCAGTCAGGCTCTTGCCAGTGGTGCCCAGTGACAGGAAAACAGGCAATGGGCACAATCTGCAATCCAAGGAACCTGACTTAAAGGTTTAAAAACAATTTTCTGCTGTGAGGGTGATTGTACACTGGAACAGAGAGGTTGTGGGGTGTCCATCTCCAGAGATGTTCAGAACCCAAGTGAACACAACCCTGAAAAATCTGCTCTGGCTGACCCCTTAGCAGGGGCTTGGACCAAATCATCTTCAGAGGTACCTCCCAGACTCATTTATTCTGTGGTTTTGTAATTATTGCAAAATAAGGGAGAGAGGGTGAAGAGAAGTTCAGCTCTTTCATTTTACCAAAGAAAACAGGAACAGTCACTGCTAGGGTGGATGACAACTAAGCCTCTCATGAGCTAATATATGTGCTTTAAAACACTGCATTTTGGTCTCAAAATTGTTTACCCTGCAGTAATTTCC
This sequence comes from Daphoenositta chrysoptera, assembly GCA_013397915.1. Taxonomy (NCBI): domain Eukaryota; kingdom Metazoa; phylum Chordata; class Aves; order Passeriformes; genus Daphoenositta; species Daphoenositta chrysoptera. The sequence goes on from VZRO01001060.1 coordinate 157,246, forward strand.
ATGGCATATTTTAATTTCTTTTTAAACTGAGGTTCCACAGCAGGTGCATATATTCAGTTCAGATGTCATGAAACTAAATTCCACTTTACCTTGAAAAACAAAGAATATTCTCCTGTGCTGTTACTCCAGAGCTCACTACAATGAATCCTTTCTATTGAGATGACCTGGTCAGGCTGAGAGATAAGAAGGAAGGAATATCAGTATATTCTATTTCTGTTCTGTGCATCATTTGCAGGTGTTGATTTATTAAAATGTCCCTGTAAAACATGAGCATTTACATGAGGAGGTTTTATTAGAAGCTACAAATTCCCAAAATTCCTCTCTCAATCCGATATTATTCTGTATTCTAATCACAATAGGAAAAAATTCAAGCTGAGTAGGAAAAGGAGATGCAGCATCACCTTTGGTAGTTTTATACTTTAAAAATTCCTTAGGCATACTGCATTTTTCATGAAGCAAATACTTTTATTAATAACAGTAATCTTCTATTACTATTTGAAGAGACCCAATTTAAAGCACTTGTTATTTCTGACAGCAAGACTTCCAAGCAGCAGCTCTACCTGCTGAAAATGACTAGCCATGCCACAGATGAGAAAGAATTGTCATTAGAAGTGTCCCTTGGAAAAAAGAAAATTAGAAAAAAAAACAAAAAACAAACAAAAAAAAAAACGCGCCTGCCTTTCATTCTCAATAACTAAGTTAACTATAGCAATTAACTTGTTATCTGGCAGATCTGCAATCATCATCATCTTTTCCAAATAGGTAAACTCACCACTGTGCACTTTAAGCTTCAAGATTAATGTATTCCAAGAACACGCTGAAGAATAAAGGTACTTTGTGGCTGTCTGATTTTAGGCAGCCTCCCATCATCCTAAAGTGTAATCCCCTGGAGTGATTATGTGTGAATAATTTAGAAAAGTGCACAGTGCCTGAGGATTATAGGTATAATGTAATCCAATATTTGTTCAGTGGCATGTCCATAGGAGATAGACTGTAATGATCTTGCTGAAGGCATGGCAGAGAGTTCACGTGTATATGGACCAATTTTTCACCCCAGAGCCTTGTCTTTTCTTCATAAAAACAAGGACTGGCCTGTAATGGATATCAAACTTCTTTTCTAGCATTCATTGAAAAAGAAAAAAAGAAAATAAAAAAAGCATAATCTAGTTTAATAAGAAACCATACAATGTCTGAATGTCAGTGTCTGTAGCACTTAGAAGTTTAAATGTCACTGACTTCCAGAAAGAGGGTTCAAGTGCTGAAATCTTGAAAATGGTGTGTGACCTCCTATGTCACATGGGTGACACATTATGTATTTATTATTGCTCATTCTGAATCAAATTTTGCACAATGATGTTGTATTATCACTGCACCACTAAAATTAGCTCAATTCTTATCCTTTCTCCCCTAGTTCTCTCTTTTGTGGGACAGTATCTTTTTCCATATAAAATATATTTCCATCAGAAACATGGAACTGAGAATTTAATCTGTACAGATGCCGGAAACATTAAATTAAACCTGAGTTGTTTATGGATCTGTGGGAAATTAACATTAAATGGGGACAGCAGAGTCAAAGATAAAATTTATGCTTGTAAGGTTACAATCCAGAATGTTTGTGAGGATTGATATTTTTCCAGCTCTATTTAATGTCTACATCAAATTTTCTTCACATGAAATATTTTAGGTATTGTTAAAATAAGTCTTTTGCTAAGACTTCCTTTAAAAAAAAAAGCCCTATGTCAAAAAGCTTTACAGATGTTTAGTTGTTTTGTTTTGCTTTTCCTGTTGCTTCACCGTGCTCACTCCCCATGACATTCTCATCATTTAGTTGAGCTGAGTTGATAATTTTTTTCTCCTAAATCTAAAGAAAAAGAATTTAAATAAAGTTTTGCAGTCAAGGTTAATGCTGAGAAAAGAGGAAGAAAAATAAATCTCTTGAAATAAGTGCTTATAGTCCTGGTTTATCAGACACAAGAAAATTACCTCCATAATGGTAAAAGTGACGTTTTGTTATGGTCAGGGAGTCTGATATCATCACATGGAAGAAGCTGTAATGAATCAAGTGAAATATATAAGTGTAAGCCCAAAGTCACATCCAAGGCCTTCATGTGCTAAAGTAAATTTAGATCTGAATCTTAATTTGTTTCTAAGTAGCACTGGCAATTTTAGTCTAGGTTGGCTGTTATTGTTAATATTTTCCTGTTTGTTTGTATTAGAGGATTCTGGGGTTTGGGATCATATATCTTCCACCTTCCATATTCCAAAGTACAGCAATATTCAAAGAAATTTAATATTGACAAGATTTTACCAGGCTGGTTGGTGTTTTCTTCGCATAATTATTTTGGAATTTTATTTATTTCTGAAGCTCCATTGTGACAACGTGCTTAAATTTATGCTTTCAGTATTGCAGCATACTTTCTGCATTCATCTTAATAAAACTTTGGAAAAGTTAATAGAGGCTAATACATTTATAGATGTTCCCAAGTTGCCATTTATGTGCTAACAATGAGATATTGACTGTGCTGGTTTATTCCTACGTGTAGGGTACATATTCATCTTAGTAAAATACTTACTATACCACTTACAATAATACTTACAATATTATACTATATTGTATATATATAGTATATATATATTGTATATATACATTGTATATATATAGTATATATATATTGTATATATACTATAATATAATACTTACAATATCAAAGACATTATTTGACTTAAAATACTTCATGTTAGCATGACTGTAGTGACTTGCCTTGCAGCCTGAAGTGAGG